>JAJEKV010000007.1:17864382-18399382 GCA_021234155.1 Isoetes taiwanensis | reverse complement strand
TTTACATGTTCCCAAATTATGCCCAGCAACGTTGGGCACCATTACTAGTACCTATTTTATTGGCGAAGTGATTGCTAAGTTCCTAACTCTTAAAAAGAACAAAGCTTGCAGCAAAGAAATCAAATGGGCTTACTCGTTAAAATCTAATGGCCTATGCAGGTGTCGAACCTGCAAACTTCGCGTTATTAGCACGACGCTCTAACCAACTGAGCTAATAGGCCTAAAACCTAGAAGCGGCATTTTCCTAACCTCTCCAAACATTTTATAAGGTATGCAGTTTTGTCACTTTTTTTGACATCTCGTGAAGAACACGAAACAATGATGCTCACAACATGAACGCCTCACAATGATGCTCACAACAATGTGCCTTTTTTCCCTTTCCTCTTCCTTTCTTTTTCCATTTCCCTTTTTCTATGCCCTTTTCTCCACATTTTTTCTCTTCCCTTTTTTTCTATCCTTATTTTCCTCTTTTTCCCACCTTTTCCTCTTCCCCCTTTTCTTTTTCCTTTTTTTATGCATTTTTCTGCTTCCTTTTTTCCCTTTTCTTCACCCTTTTCCTCTTTCCCTTTATCTTGCCCCCTTTTCCCCTTCCCTCCCTTTTTCTCATGCCCTTATTCCAGGTTGCGCTGCAAGAATGGAAATTCTTGTCTATTCGTGAATGATCCTGGGCAAAAATCATCACATCAACCACAATCTCTGATCAAACTCCAAAGTAAGTGCATACTTTTGGTGTTTTTCAAAATTCCCCTGTTTTAGAAAAAAAAATCAAGCTCAATTCTCCTGTACTCAATTGAGTAGACCGCCAAAATGATCAGAGCAAGCTGATCTGCTCTTTCACCTGTTTTAAAAGCATTTGTTCCTCCTAAGCCTCAAAAATTGGCTACAAAGATACCTCAAAGAATTATCGAATTCGTCTCAAAGAATTTTGCAATGGTGGTTCACTCTGAGGCTGAGAGCAGGGGGAAGCAGCAATTCGGGAAAGTGGTGCCAATTGAAACACAAGATTCAATTGCATTGGCCTTACAGGATTCGATTGCATTGGACTTGCCTCCTAGCCAGCAAACTGAAATTCTAAGATCAAAGAGGAAAAGGCCAGTGGATTGGTCTGATAACACCATTGGGACAATGCTTGCTTTTATAAAGGAATGCAAGATTCACAACAATGGAAACATTAATCTCTCCAGCAGCCAATGGAGAGGAATTATGTTGTAACTGCAACCGAGTGTTGATGATTTGAAAGAATTGCGGCAATTGAGAAACAAATGGAATAGGTTGTAACTGGGGTATAAGGATGACAAAAAGAATAGGACAGAGGCTGCTCCAAGTGATTGACCATGGTTTGAGATAATTGATGATCCCAAACATGGTCAAACCAATAATAAGGACATTCCTGGAGCAGGGAATGATGGAGATTCTGGAATGAAAGCTTTTGAAGAAGCAGATGTGTGCACAAATACTTACATATCTGATGCATTCTATGACGTAGTTAGAACTGATGCATCATTTTAGGAAGAAGAGTTCATTGATGGATACAATTCTGTACCATCAAGCCCCTTTCCTACTGAGAGATGTAGCAGGAGGATAACTCTAGTGGCCATGATAAGAATTCAAGTAAGGAGACGCCTACTGCATATCCAAATTATGATACTAGTCCAAGGTCAGTAGCTTGCAACGAACTAGGAGTATCAAGGAAACCAACATTAAAGAAAAGATCAAGGATCTACATTGTTGAGGACATTGCAAGTGGAAATTCTAAAATGGCCACGTATTTTGGAGAAAATGAAGTAAGAAAGCTTGAACTCATGAGGGAGGAATCCATGAAGAAGGCTGACTTGGTCAAGGGCTTTAGATCATGAGGTTAGCCAATAGTCTCAAAATTTCAGAATCAATGGCAAGTATGACAAAAAGTATTTGTCAGATGACAAACGATTCAAATGACAAAGGATACACTTTTGGAGGTTGCCAAAATGGCTGCTTCAAGATAACCTATAAAATAAGGTACCAAATTTGTTTTCTTGTAGAATACTATTAGATTGTTATGCAGAGTACATGTTTTCTCCAAAACTTTTAAGAATGCCCTTTTCTAAAATTTGTTACAATCAAGGAACTTCATATTCCCTTATATTTGTAAGGCTAAGTGTACAAATGAGGCAGTTGTCTTTTCGCATACCTTGATATATGTAAATTTGCTCCCCTTAAAAGGGTTATACTTCCCTTACCAAAAAGTCTCTTGTAACCAAGCACCTTTATACTAAAGGGATTTTGAGTGTATGTAATCAACTTCTATTATAAACCATTGATGCAATTGAAGGGCCAATATTGGGAAAAGCTATGTGGTTTTGTTTGACGCGCACTTGTGTCACGCGTGGGTTACCAAAGATGCGTGTCTGTTGTGTTTGCTCTGCAAGAACACCATTGGCATTTTGTTGTTTGTGAAGGTTCTTCAAACAAAACTATCTCTGAGATGCCATATAGAAGCAAGTAGACAATCTAAGCATTGAATTTTCTTTACTTTTTAGAAAATGAGGCAGGGAAAGTTATCTTCAAATTTGGTTTTTGAGAGATGGCCAGATCAACTAATTCCATTCTGTATCGCATTTTTTTTGTATTACCTTAATTTTATTTCATACTTTTATGCTTGATCTATGCCAAATAAAGTAAGATATTAAATGAAAAGCTATTATAGATTTGCAGAATCAAGAAAGCTTTTCCAACACTAACAAATTGCGTCATCTATAGCTTCTTTATTGGCCAAATTTCAGTAATTTGTCTCCTCTGATAAAGTATTGAAAGTGGTCGAGAGAGGGATTGCGCTTTTCTTCTTTGAAAGTACTGAAAGGAGTTGCTTCCAAGCAGAGAGAGATGCAAGAAGTTTCCAAATTGAGCCGGTAAAAAAGAGCATAGAAAGAAGGAATATTTATAGAAGATACAAAGACAAGGTTAAGAACAAAGCTATTTTGATATAGCGCGATTCATTAAAGAAAGAACTGTTGCAATAAATTCAACTCCAAATCTGTAAGGCACTTTAAAAACAATTTTGCAATGATCATCAACGAATCATTCCAAGATAGCTCCGATCTCGTCTCCTGCTTCAACGAACACGATATCGGTCAGGCTTCTTCAATAGCCATATGCCTTGTTTACAAGTTTCCAAAATTTCGATAATTCTTTAAGCCAATTCTTGGGGCTTAAACCTTAAATTTGGATTGTTGTTAGATTAAAAAATCTAGCAGTATTGTAAATTTGCCCTTTTCCTAACCTTTCCCAGAGTTGATTTATTGCTGGAGAGTGTTCTTCAGTGGTTACATCGAATTTTTCTTCAACCAACACTTTCCATTTAAATCAGAAGCCAAATGTTGCCTTAGAGGATTCTAAAGGTGTTTCCCTCTTAATTCCGTCCATTTTTAAAACTAAAACTTTGTTATTAAAAATTACCATGCGTTTTTATTCATTTTGATCTTTATGTTAATGCCTTTTGAGATAACTATTATGTCTGCAGCATAATAATTTGTCATCCAGAAATGGGCTGCTGACTTTCTGACAGGCTGCTCCCTGCACCATTTCGAAGAAGACTGCGACTGTACTTGCTCGTGCGCTCTCGAACCTGATCTGAAAAGGGAATTTACATGTCAAGCCACGGATGCAGCTGGGAAATACAATTTTGCCAAATCAAGGACTTGTCCCTGTCTTTACTGCAAAATGACCATAATCACAAGGGGACCGGATCCCTTGGACGAAGCTGGCTTCTCTTCTGATTGACTTTTGGAAATCCGACAAGACAATGGAGTCATCCAAAATTTTCTTAACCTCTGTCACCTATGTGCAGAGTTCTAAAAATCTGGTTTTCAGTTCTAGAACCACTATTTTCAACAGTTAAACATTTCATTTCAAATTATGCCCTTTTTCCACATGGCATTTTCTGCCTTGGAAATGGTTTAGCTAGTTTTTTTATATAGCCTTCAAGTATGAGGGCTAACCCGGGTGGACACTCCCCATATAAGTAGTCAATTTTGTTCTCCTTTTTCATATATAAATATAATACCATCCTTCAATCAAAAAAAAAAATAATTTGTCTTGTAAATTTTTAGCCTGAAGAGCTGGACTTGTTTATTTCTGATTGTGGACTCAATCAGGGTTGCAACTATGAACTTGGTTGTATTAAAGTTGCCATATACTTCCTTGATTGAGGACAACGAATCAAAAAGGGGAGGAATTGATATGGTAGCGCTTAGGGGAATGGCTATAAGGAGCAGAGAATGAGCAGGAAAGTTAGAATGTTTAAGCCAAATCTCGCAATAAACCTTTAAGTTAGTGTGGACCTTTAATTTTTAAAATAAACAATGGACTTTAATGTTATCTCTAACGGGTTGAAGATAGAAGAAAAGGGCAGACCTTTTCTAAAAGATCTATACTTCCATATAAGGGCAATTACTACACTCGACAAAGCACAACAACAGCAACATACTAGCACCATGACTAAACCGAAACTGCGACCAGATTTCAGATCAACACATCAACTTGGTCAGTGATTTCTGGACTAAGAATTTGGACCATCTACAGTAGCCTTTAGACGATTGGATGAGTAATCGGCTACAACTTTAGCAGCCCCCCTCAAGAATTCCAATCTAGTCACGAGTTTCTGCCTACCGTGGAATCTTCAGTAACCAGCATAAGACCTTATTTCGTCCCCATGCCTGTTGAATTCTCAATGCCTCAATCCACTTTTATAGCCTGATGAAATTTAGTATAAACTTTTGTGTTGAAGATTGTCGGATTGGATAGAATCCTTCAATCATTTGGAAAAGACCCAAATCCTTCTTAGCATATTCTAGAAGTCCATTCTTTACTTGAATTTGAGAAATTGCTAGATAGAGGATTCTCTACTGGCTAATTTGATCACCTTTAAAACCTTTCTTATTCCAAAATTCAGTCTTTCTCGAAGATTCTCTTGCTTAGGATAGCCCGGTTGGATGATGAACTTTGCCCTTAAGGGGTGGAATTTTGTTTTTACCTTATTTCCTGATGATTATTTTGCAGATACAGCCTGGAGTTACACATTCATATCACCTCCCAAATTTTCAAATTATTTGAAGAGCCCTTTCCTAAAGCTTGCTCAACCTTTAACTTAGAAATCTCAGAAGAATAAGGCTCCAATTTTTTCTCCAGATTACCCTTGTTCTTGTAATATTTCTTTTGTTACATCACATCTCATGACTTCTTTCTCAACTATGAGTCCTTTTTGCTCATGTTCTAAAAGCATTTTCTGCACTTCATTTTTCTTGCTTGATATACATTGACCTGCATCTCTCATTCTTTGCAGTTGGTCCTTTTATCATACCTCAAACATTGGAAAATTTTGTGGTCACTAAATCTTCATTAGCCTCTAAATCCTTCTTCGAGAACTTCTTAGCAAGATTTCTCAAGTCCATCCAGTCCATCTTCTTCCCAACCTTGTGGAAAGCAAAAGCCTTAGCAAAGTTTGGACACTATATAAATGGACCTGTGTCATTAATTTATGATACATTGAAGACATCCTGTTTGATATAAGCTTATTTCGTTGTGAAATAGGTCTAGTTGTGTTTTCGGTATAAAATTAGTTTCTTAGTTTTGCTTTAAACTTGAAGATTCTCGCAATGTTTTTCCTGCACAATGGGAACTCCCCCTTTCTAGAATTTGATGAGCCAAGACTTTGGCCGAAAAGACAAAGTTTTAATGAAAAGGCTGGACAACCCATTGTCTACTTGCATTGCAATATTTTTTTAAAGACTGAAGAAGCAATACACGGGCCTTAACCACAATCTTATGGACTCCAAGAGCAATGCCTCATTCCTCACCTCCATGCCTAGGGATTGCCCCAGGGGAACCCAGAAAACGGCACGTTTGATCTTTATGGGCCACATTATCAATCTTGCATGTGCAAGACACCATGAATTGCCCCATTGTCATAGGCAATATGAATTGCCCCATTGTCATAGGCAACAAACATTGCAACATTGTAACGGGCCCATGGTAGACCGCTCGAGTATTCGAACCTTGAATGTGCCTGTGGGGCGTTCCCGAGACACCGGCATAAATGGGTAGAAGTGACTACTCATAAACGTCTATACGGTTTTGCCCAGTTGGTTAAACAGTTGGTATCAGAGCAGGTCTCGAGTTCGAGTCTCCATGGGTGCCTATATGCATGGGTAATTTGCAAAGACTTGGTAATCATTGTGGCATGGTATGACATAGACATGGTATAGCCTTGGATGCTCGAGGACGAGCATAGTTCTAGTGGGAGAGACTGTAACGGGCCCATGGTAGACCGCTCGAGTATTCGAACCTTGAATGTGCCTCGTATGCGTTCGGACACCGCATAAATGGGTAGAAGTGACTACTCATAAACGTCTAGACGGTTTTGCCCAGTTGGTTAAGGGCATGTCGGTTAGGAACGCTACAAACATCAAGGTCTTCTATGTACTGCATTGATGGAACATGTCACATGTGCTACAATTGAGATGTTAATAGATATAATATACACAAAATCCACTTACCTATTGAGATTCTTGTATCTTGTCTTGGCTAGCTAATGGAGATGCCATTGCAATGTGTTAATTGAATAAATAAACAACGCAAATTGTTTTCTCTCTCTTTTAATGGTGTGTGGTGTGAACATTTGTATGAATAATGATATTCCAAGATAAAGTTCATAACTGCCCCTACTTTGCATGCTTCACATCACATTCCAATGGAGACATGCATGTAACAATAGGATCATATTTTTATTATTCCTTATACACACAAAGATTGGCATCTAATATTATCAAATCTAGCATCCTATAGCTGGATTTTCTAGTAATCATGTCGTACAGAACTTATAGAGCATGTTCTACTGCTCAATGACTTAGAATCTTGGCTAAAAAATGTGCATTGGCACAGAACTAAAATATTGTTTAACATGAATTTTATGCATCATGGCCTGGCGCTGAGAAAATAGAGTAAGACAAGCCTGTCCATGGGAGTGTTCATCCAATCCAAGAAGGAAAGTTTGTATGACTGAAAGGTGAGAAGCTTGTAAAAAGCACAGGACCAGATAGACGAACAAGCAAACTATCGAAAAAATCATGAGTACTCAGCCAAAGATGGACTACAAGCAAACTATGGAAAAAATCATGAGTACTCGGCCAAATCCATAGACAAAGTCACAGCATGTGAATACTTGTATAGGTAAAGATGCTGCAGATATTAAGATGCTGCTTGGGCTTGTTGATAATCCAAATTTGAAGCATGTCACGTTACCAGATGTTTAACAGCATGGACTAATCCAAAACTATGCTAAGTCACAACAAAGATAAGATTCATGGACTTTTGAAATACAACTAGTTTTAGACAGTAATTGAAATTTTGTACCACAATTTTCAGCTCTTGGAATTGTAAATCCGGGCCTCCGAGATGGCCGATGTCAACTTATTCAATATCCAACTAATTGACGACCTAGAATCGTCATTTGCAGGAATTGGTATGTCAGCAAGATCAGGGTCACAATTCGAATCAACCAGGCAAATGGTTGGAATCCCAAGAGTTATGCATTCTTTGACAGCAATCGACTCTTTTAATTGATCAACAATTATAACAATATCAGGCACATTTGCCATGTACTTGATACCACCCAGATTCTTCTTCATTTGATTCAACTGTCTTTCCATAACAGCTGCTTCTTTCTCCTGGAATCTTTTGTAACCCCCCTTCTTTTCCTCTTCCAAATATTTCAATCTTTGAAGGCGGGTTTCAATGGTGGACCAATTAGTTAGCATACCACCAAGCCATTTATGATTAACATAATGGCATTGAGCTTTTTGGGCACAACTTGCTACTATATCAGCTGCCTGATACTTAGTTCCAACAATTAAAAACTGTTTGCCTTTACTAGCAGCACCAGCTACTAAATCACATGCTTCAGAGAGAAAACGAGCAGTTTGAGTAAGGTCCAGAATATGAATACCTTTGTTTTCAGTGAAGATATAGGGCTTCATTTTGGGGTTCCATCTTCGAGCTTGGTGGCCAAAATGCACACCAGCTTCCATCATTTCTTCGAGAGAAAAACTCCATGACGTTGCAGCAGAAGATGCACCCTCTAAACGGATTTCCGGCGCTGCTTCGATAGCGGAGGAGGAGGAGATTTTGAGGCGGGTAGAAGACCCCGAAGAGGAACGAGATTGGGAAGGAGCATACAGGAGGGGGGTGAAGGAATGCTGAAGGAATGACACGCTCGCCATAGCTCCTCCTTATCCTGTTTAGGGTTCGTATGCTTGAATATTTATTTTTAGGATATCCTAGAACTACTACGTATGCCATAGACAAGAATGCTATGATGCTGGCATCTCCTTTCGTAAACCGCAGTTTTGTGAAATTCCTGGAATATTCTCTAATTGTTTATTAGTGGTAATTTTGGTTTATTGGGTGTCTGGTGGCGCCACTTACAGCGCCGCCACAGCTCAAAAACCTATTCTCCCATTTCATTTGGCAGGGCAATGCGGCCGGCAGGGCATTCGGCCAGAGCATTTGTGCAGTGCAGGGCACGGCATTTCGGCCGGATCATTTTGTGCAGTGCAGGGCATTTCGGCCATAGGGCTTTCAGTCATGGCATTCGGCCTTGTTTCAAACCTCAAGATCCAAGAGCGGCGTATCAGAAGAGCGAAAGGTATCATTGTTTCATGCCTCAAGATCATTCAGATCATTCAGATCATTAGGCAGATCGGCATGGCATTCAAGAGCAGGGCATTCAAGAGCAGAGCAGGGCATTTAAGAGCCTCAAGATTTGTCCAGCAGAAGCCTCAAGATTCGTCCAGCAGAAGCGTTTCAAGCCTCAAGATTTGTCCAGCAGAAGCGTTTCAAGCGGCGTATCAGAAGGCAAAAGAAGAAGGGTTTCCATGATCCGGCAACAGAAGAAGGCAAAAGAAGGGCTATACATGATCCGGCAAAAGAAGAAGGCAAAAGAAGGGATGATCCGGCCATTTTGCTTCTGGATGACGCCACATCAGGCCTGGATTCAGCAGATCAGAGCAGGTTCCGGAAAACTCCAACGATTGTAGAGATTGAAGGGCCGAGAAAACACCCAAAATCGCCAAAAAAAACACCAAGAAACACGCCAAGATCCAAAATCGCCAAAAAAAACACCAAGAAACACCAAGAACGGAATTTCACAAAACTGCGGTTCACGCTGGGTAGCCGGCCGGATCTCGGGGTTTCCGGCGCCGCCTGCCGGTTTACCGGCCGGAAACCCCTCGATCCGGCCGGTTACCTAGCACATAACTAAACTCATCAGATAGTGAGACCATTATGGTCGGGATTAAAAAAACCTCCCCTTTCGGGTTTTCGAGAAAAAACCCAGACAATAACCCTGACAACCTTGACAATAACCCTGACAATAATGTCTCCATGTGTTAATATTTTTTTTTTTTGTGCGTTGGATGAAAGTATAATCCTGAGAACATGCCAAATCAAGGGTGTCAGATTTTACACCTCACATCCCCGTATATGAACATGCTCCCTATACGCTTCACATACGCACACCAATAACAATGCTAATATTTGTTGTGGTGTAAATATGTTTAAATATCTACATTATTCAATAGGCCACATCTGTGAACTGCTAAAAACACCGGAATGGATAAAGCAAAAATGTTGTACATTGAATTTGTTGACGTCGGACTGTACGTCGGACTGCACCTGTGTTGGCGACCTATACAGAAACCAACGACACAGGATATCTTGGTGTCTGCTGCCGATTTGGTCATCTATCTACTTGCATTCCATATCTAAGCTATAATTCAGTGCTAAAATGACAACATGAACAAGGATCGAAACTAAGAAGTAATTCTTGACATTTTATATCACCAGAGCAAGAATACATTGTCTCCGCAACAAGATATGGAGCAACTAGTTAGGATTTATGCCTTCAATCACACGTTACTCCCCCTTCAGCTTATGATTACCCGATCTACAGCAATTACAGGCTCCAATACGCTCCAAGGCAATCGAAATCGGCCTCACTCAAATCTTACCTCCACTACCAACAGATGCCGAAGATGGCATCGCCAGCCACAAACAGAAACCCCAACAGGCCGATTCTGGGCAGAGGAATCCTTTGTACACCGCTCCAGCTGCCAAGGCGCCTACATCCAGCTGTTCTTAGCAGCCCCCGTGAAGCCAAGACCTGCTATTTTCGACCATGCAGAGCAGGCACAAAAAAAGAGCGCCCCCCCAGACCATAGAGAAAAAAATTCCAAGTCCCCCTTTTTCCACCCCACCTACGCCCAAATCTTAGGAAAGAGATATTTTGGGGACGTAATGGTATCACTAATCTATGCTAGGGTCAAAATACAATAGACTCTATACCCTCATGCTAATAAACCTTGTTGGGTGAAAATACATTATTCAAGAAGTTGCACCTTATGGACTCATATTTGAATATATCAATCTTCATTTTGTGCCCAAAGACTAATGCCTTTGTCCAAAATGCCAAAGTACGCTCATTACTGCTCACCTGCACACACAAAAAAATGAACCAAAAGCCACTAGGGCTCTTCCAGGCATGAGGGCATCCATCCAGGTACGAGGGTCTCAACCAGACACAAAGTCCTCCAACCAAGCATGAGGGCCTCAAACAGGTATGACAGCCTCCACCAGGCACAAGGCCTCTAAGAAAATGTTAGTTACACAACTAAAGTTCACTAATGGGAAAAAAGGGGTGGGAGGGTGGGGTTCAACACTAAGAAAAGAAAGGAGGATGCATGAAAGCTGATGAGGAAGAAAGGGACGAGAAAGAACTAAATATGGAATGGCGAGGAAAAGACAAAATTAACTGAAATGCTAACTAACTCCGTACAACGAGAGCTGTTGGATAGGCATATTCACCCCTTATTCCTTAATCTACACCGTACGTAAAGTTCCTCGTTTGTGGGGTATGCAAGTACAAAATTTGCTATACTGTATAACAAGATTCGCAAAATACTATAAGATTTCAAGCGGAATACTATATAGTGTTGATTTCGTACGTGCAAAATACAATTATGAGGGCTCTCGCTGCCCTACGCCACCCCCGTGTGAATATGCACCCAAACCAAAGGGGGTTTAAGGGGGATTTTAATTTAAATGTGTTGGACCCAATGGTTGTGTTAATTAATGTCAATGGTAGTGATGTGTTGGTTGTTAATGTCAATGGTTGTTATGTGTTGGGGGATTTAATTTTTATATGTTGGATGTTAATGGTTTGTGTTGCAAAAAAAACATTTTGGCCCCTTCGGGGCCTTAGGGACGTTCCCCCCCTCCCCCCCGTGACAAAATTTTTAGAATTCAAACCAGAAAAAAACTAGAATTCATTTGAAACTTTCATCACCTGTAGCTTTTGAAGTTCATCACAATAAAACAAATAGAACATCAGTAAAAGTTACCATAAAGATAGAGCAGATTGATCCCATTATTCTGAAAGTCATAAAGTTTGCAACACCCTTACACAAACATTTTTCAACTGGAATTTAACAGCAGCCTTTGGCCTCCATGGATTCTTGTGGTGAGAAACCAAAGTGGGAAACTTTTCTGCTTGTTAGCACAAGGATCTAGAAGCCTTGGAATTTGCTTAATAACTGCCTCAAAATCTAAAAATGCATGGTAATTTTTTGCAAGCTTCATTCGGAGTGAGCCATAAAACAATATCCAATAGCGCAATCCTGTATTAATCAGCTGGTAGGATGTGAAAGCCTACTAAACCCGGCCGAAAAATTGCTGTTTTAGCATAGATAACTTAACCAAACATATCCATATCATACACTATCAAAAAGATCTCGGAGAGAGCTTTTCAACGCAATAAAAAACATCTGAAACAGAGCTCTGGATCAAACGTTATGATAAGAAATGTGTTGCCGATGGGGAAACTGCACTACATGCGCCCTTCAAGCCCTTCATGTGCCCATTATGCACCACACACACACACAAAGAGGGCTTTTGTTGTGAGCCATTGGTTGTTGACCATTATGCACCACACGCACAAAAAAAGGGCTTTTGTTGTGAGCCATTGGTTGTTGACCATTGAAAAAAAAAAGGCTAAAATCAATGGCTCAGAAATGGTGCACTCTAGATGTACGCATTAGTACATCCATTTGAATACGTCATGAAATCATAGGAAAACCTTAGTGAAAAGTGTACAAAAACACAAAGAAAATCCCATGTTATTATGCTACATATTCCGTAGTTCTCGAACTTCGTTTTCCTTCTAATCGGTGAAACGAAGGAAAACGCCATTTCTCGAACTACTACGTATGCCATAGACAAGAATGCTAAAAAAGAGGCAGAGAGAGAAGCAAGGTAACCAGTTAAGTAAAGACAAAAGAAAGAAAAATTGTAAGTTGATCATTGGAAAAGACCTATCTTAGAGATAGAAAATAAAAGGCCACACACTAGCAAACTCAAATCCAAAGGCAAAGTAAACGGTACAAGAAATACGAAGATGTCTTGATACGGAAGGGGAGGGACCTAGGGGTGAAGGTACTAAGGTCAAGTTAGGAGAAACGATTTTGCTTATTAACTTTGTTATCTAGATGTTAGGATCTTATATAGTGCATTTGAGCCAATAACCTCGTATCACATATAGCAACCACTCAAAACTGCAATGGCTTTGTCCGGTTAACATTAACCCAATCAATTAAATGTAGCAACTAGCTATAACCTAATGGGAAAATGAACTCATTATAATTAAAATTATGGGAAAAACTCAACCCTAGGCCGATACACCAGTATGCCCTAGAAAGCTTGATATTATATCTCGAGAGTAAATAAGGCAAAGATAAAAGCAAAAACAGAAACATTAGGTTAGGTCTATTCGCAACAAATATAGTTAAAAAAAAAAAATCCGGCTGTGATGCCATATTCGTGCTTCAGAACAGACTATGATTTAGCTTAGTTCAGCACTCTGCAAAACTATCATGGCTTTTAGCCGGCTCCAATTTTGGCTTCAACAATAGTCAGGTCGAAAACAGAAAAATAGGGCTGCCATGGATTTACGCTACAGATCGGCAAGAATCAACAATGATCTTGGCTTCAGTTCCACTCAAAATTTGCAATACTATCATGTCTTCAGTTGGGCTACGATTTTGCCTTCATTTCGGTGTCCTAAATCTGACCATGGCTTTGGTTCGGCCAAGTAGGTTAAGATGCCAGGGATTGCAAAAGGACAGACAGACATAGGCAAGTGGCTTCGATTTATGTAAATTATAGTTAGAAAGAAAACCTTGGTCTAGCAATCAACATGCTTCTTCTTGTTGTCGAGGTAACCTTTTGCTATCCCATTCCATAAAAATCTTTTAGAGTACGTACGGATTTTTATAGAAGATTTTTATGAATAAAAAACGCGTTTTTTAACCACCTTGGTAACCACAGACAAGTAATAGGCAGAGGTAAGGATTAACACAGGTAAATAAATTCTGTAGCCAGGCAGACGATTGCAGCACAAGACAACAGAAAGGATTCTCTTGAGAGACTGAAAAACTCAACATATCTGTAAGCTTTCTTTGAAGCTCTGCATCTTTTGAACAAAAGACAATCTATTAGAAGCATATTAAATAACAAGAGTCTTTAAACATCTCGTCCAAGCATCCTCGGACCTTCCGAATTAACTTACAATATATCTAACAGGAAAGAATATTAAGCCAAGGCCATCAGAAGGGTAAAGTCCCATTTCAAGACCCTTTTTCACATCAGCAAGGACTAAATCCCCCATTTCGTAGAATTCAGCAACTCTTGGACCTTCTCTATCCCTGACGCAAATAAAATTTTGTCTGTTAGAAAGTAGAGCGTTACCTTTATCAATGATTGCTTCTGCTACTACGTCCAGAGACTTGTGCAAGCACAAATGGTGTGCTAAATCTGCAAACAAATCTTCTAATTGATTCAAGAAATCAAACTCTTTGATATTCTCGTGATACTTCAAGAGGAGCTCTTGCTTTCCTGCTCCTGCGCTGGATCTCCTTTTGGAGAGAAGAGATCTTGGATTTCAAAGCCGCAACAATCTCATTCTTAGAACCGCTCAGATCATGAAACTTAGCCTCAAACCTGCTTTCCATGGCTTTAAGCCATGCTGTTGGAACTTGCTCAGAATCGGCCTACTTCCTCCTAAGCTTTGCACTGGGTTTTAGAGCCATAGCATGCAGCAAAATGCAGGAGAAGAGGCGTGGAGCACAGCAAGCCCTTTACTTGAGAATAGTTGAAAAATAAACGAAAACCTCCGGAAGGCAGGGGATTGTTGTACGAAAAAGAAAAGAGGAGAAGATTTGGTCTGTTGCAGCGAAACTTTGGCAGACTAGAATTGGCAGACCAAAATCGGCCCACCTAAAGCAACAAGGGAGAATGGTCCAACATCAGGAAAAGAAAGGAGGATGCATGAAAGCTGATGAGGAAGAAAGGGACGAGAAAGAACTAAATATGGAATGGAGAGGAAAAGACAAAATTAACTGAAATGCTAACTAACTCCGTAGTTCTAGAACTTCGTTTTTCTTCTAATCGGTGAAACGAAGGAAAATGCCATGTCCTTAGTTTTTTGGGTTGCCCCTAGGAGGGCAAACCCTAGCTCATGTTTGTTTTCGGCATATTCTAAGTATATGCTAGAGTATGCCTAGGATATGCCAGAAACTACTCCAAACTTATTGTTGCCTGTAAACTGGTGGTCGCTAGTGTTGCTGTGCATTCGGTGCGCAAACTGGCTAACCCGCACTGCCATGGTTGTTCTGTACCTCCCAAGCCTTAGGAGCATTTCTGATGTCTGGTGTGTGTAGTCATGTGCAGGATCATAAGGCTTCCCTTAGAGAAGGGGAAGGTGTTCTTAGAGCAAGGTTCTCGGAAATCGGTTATGGATGTGTTGGGCAATCTGGAGGATAAGCTTCGAGTTGATCATGAAAGCCCATCTGCAAAAAATAAGACATTTTCTTGCCATGACCCATCTATTGCACTGGACGTATCAGCGATTCATTCACTCCTGAAGGCATGCTATAATGTACCACAAGATAAATATTTTCATGGTCTTGCTATTAATACAGGAGTAGTGCGAGATAAATTTCTATGTGACTTGTTGATACAGATGTATGGCAAATGTGGAGCTTTACATGAAAGATGTCATGTATTTGATAGAATGAACACACAAAGTTGCTACTCCTGGAACATCTTGATCACAGGTTATGTGCAACATGAATATCTTATAGAAGCGCATAAATTATTTTAGCAAATGCCCAATAAGAATGTGGTTTCATAGACTTCAAATGATTTCAACATATGCTCAGCAAGGCCAATTTGATTATGCTCTACAATTGTTCCAGCAAATGTTGGAACAGAACGTGGTCTCCTGGAATAATATGATTGTATTTGTGCTAGACGAGATCATATTGAGAAAGCTCTTTAAATCTTTCAACAAATGCCAGAGAGGAATATAATTTCATAGAATTCCATCCTTTCTGCTTATGCGCAACAAGGTTATGTCAGAGAAGCACTTGAGCTCTTCACCAGAATGCCTGAGCATGATGCTTTTTCTCGGAATACCATGATTGCTTCATATGCCCATTTGGGACAACCAAAGGAAGCCATGCAGTTTATGCCCGATCCAGTCATATTTTCTTGGAGTGCCTTGATTTAAGCTTTTACTCAGGTAAGCCAGATGGTAGAGGCTTTAGAGCTTTTTAAACAAGTGCCTCACCAAAATGTGGTATCTTGGACTTCATTAATTTCAGGGTATGCTAAGCATGGAGAACTAGAGAAGGCTATAAATTTTTTCAATCAAATGCCAGAGCATGATATCACAACTTGGAAAATCATGATTCAGCTTATGCTTAGAATGAGAATATTGAAGAAGCATAACGATCATTTCAAGAAATGCCAATAAAGAATTTGATCTCTTGGAATGCTATGATTTCTGTACTTGTTCAAGATGGGCAACTCAAAAGAGCCATCTCATTTTACCATAACTTGCAGTTCAACATTATGAAACCTACCCAAGCTACATTTGTAAGCATTATAGATTAATGTGCTACTCAAGCAGCCTTGACAGAAGGGAAGGAGTTACATCCATATGTCATAGAGGGGGGGCTTAGTTCTGATTCTGTGATTGGGACATCTCTTATTAGTATGTATACAACATGCAGGTCCTTAGGGGATGCCATTGTTGTGTTCTACAAATCCAAAAAAGCTATAGTTGTGTGTAATGCCATGATTACAGCATATGCACAGCATGGTTATGCCACTGATATATTGCATATAGTTGGCTAGTTCATGAAACAATTAATACATTTATTACATATAGTTTCCAAGGTTTTGGGATGGAGCCTATTCAAAGGCTAGGCAAAGGGCGCAAGCGTTATTGGGACGAGCCTGGAACGCCTGGGGACATGGACGAGAACTTTGTTGAGGGGCAAGATGATGAGTATGGACCTGAAGCCATGGCTGACGAGCCTGGGTGTTCTTACATTCCTTTGGACACCACAGACCATACAATGGTTGTTGGATGAGTTGATGCTACGGGGCATGTTTGTAAATATGTTGCTTGCGTTTTGACATTCTTTATTTTTTTGCAGTTAATTGTTGATGCCTGGGTTAGAGATGGAGCAAAGCAATGGGGCTACTATTGGCGGGCATCCTCGAGCTGCCATGGACAGTGAGGCTGTTCTTGATGGGCAACATGCGCCTCATGTCAGTAACAGCCATGTTGGAGTTGTGGGAGTAAGGGCAACACCAGGTAATCGGGTGATTGACATTAGTGATGATGAGCCATCTCCTTCCCCTCCTCGTAGGCTTGTTGCACCTGGGCCTAGCATTCACGATGTGATACACAATGCTATGCCATATCTTATTGTGTTTTTCTCGCACGAGGAGCGAGTGCAGGTAGCCCTGGAGATCTCTTCTATTGTGAACAATTAACATTCTTGCATAATCAGTGGCAACATCTGTTCGGCTATTTAGGATGCAATTGGGCTGTTTATTTGTTGCTCTGGAGGATGCCATGTCACACATGGAATAGGAGGAGATGGAGGTTAGTAGTGCAGAGAGGCAGCATATGCGCACTCATATGAACCTGGCGAGGGCACTTCTGATTAGGGAGCTGTGTCGAATTGATGCCATGGCAAGGGGGCACAATGTGGCCATGAACAATATCTAGGTGATGCTTCGCTGCCTGTATATTTGTTTCTTTGTGGGTTTTTGTTTCTTTATTCTTTATGTGTGGTCTGTTGCATTTGGAAAAGCAATAAAGCTAAGAAAAATCTTGTGGATTTCATGTGCCAATTTGGATGGGTGGTTCTGTTTGATTCTGTGAGAAGACCTGCTGTATGTGTGATTGCTTTACATTGCTTGATTAAGGTTAAAAAAAGAAAAAAGAAAATAAAAGAGAAGGGGGAAATAATGTTTGATTGCATTTGCATGCTGCATTTGATTAGCCCCTGCCCTTTAGGGGCAGGCGGGCTGCTCGGAGCTGCGCATTGTGCAGGGGGTTCGACTCCTCCAGCTCGTTTCTGTATTTGCATTGCAGGTCAGTTGGATGCAGCTGTTGGTGGCGCCTCCCATTGAGGCAAGCTTCATATCTCATGCTGCCAGCAGGACTGTGGTTGTCAGGTCCTATGATTCAAGCTTTTCATTTGCATCAGGTCATGCCAGGTGCAAATTTAAAAGTTCCATATTTGGTGCTTGCCTAAATTTGTGGGAAAGCCATTATTTTTAGAAGATTTCTATTTGCGAGTCAAGCTTCTATGGGGATCCTATGCCAATGGTTGTCAAGGCCCTAAATTATAGAGCCACCTAAGCGTTTGACCCCGTCAAACGCTGAGGTATATGTTCAAGAGGCCCCTAGAGGGAATATCCCTCATAATATGCCTCCATCCAAGGGCTGGCAGTTGGCTAGATGCCTTTGCTGCGATATAAGGATATGATGAAGATGGTAGGAACATTGCCATATGAAATCACATATCTTGGGCTTTTCACTGCCTGTACTCATGCAAGCCGGTTGTGTGATGGTTCTCATCATCTGATATCCATGACAAAAGACTATACCCTCACACCACTACTAGAGCACTAGAATAGCATATGCGATCTAGTTAGACATGCTGGATGGCTGGATGTGGCCGAGGCATCAATAACCAACATGCCTTGGAGTGCAAGTTATATAACTTGAAAGCTTTTGCCTCGTTCTTGCAGACTTCACAAGGATATCCAACGTGCAAAATGATCTGCAAAATACATCTTTAATTTGCATCTAGAAAGTGACGCATGATATGCTCTACCCTCAAATGTTTTTGAACATGTGAAAATGTGGGATGATGTAGTAGAAACTAGAAGAGTTATGAAAGCAAGGTGTGAACAACAACCTACTGTAGTGGTCGGGATATGTTGAAAGTTATAGTGTCTATGGTTGGCATGTTGCTAATACAATTTGCATAGTCCCTGCAGAATTCATAATGATAAGGGAAGTTATCTCGGATGCATCTTGTTGCATACTTTTGCATCCTGGAGATGTGCAGACAAACGATTATGCCCTCACACCACTACTAAAGCACTGGAATAACATATGCAATCTAATTGGACGTGCTAGATGGGTGGATGTGGTCGAGGCATTAATAACCAATATGCCATGGAGTGCAAGTTATATATCTTGGAAGCTTTTGCTTAGTTCTTGCAGAATTCACAAGGATATGCAATGAGCAAAACGATCTGCAAAACACATCTTCAATTTGCATCCAGAAAGTGAGGCAATATGCTCTACTGCCGAATGTTTTTGCACAGGTGAAAATGTGGGATGATGTAGCAGAAACTAGAAGAGTTATGAAAGCAAGGTGTGAACAACAACCTATTACAGTGGTAGGGGTATGCTGAAAGTTATAGTGTCTGTGGTTGCCATGTTGCTGATACGATTTGCATAGTCCCTGCATAATTCACAATGATAAGGGAAATTATTCGGATGCACCTTGTTGTATACTTTTGCATCCTAGAGATGTGCAGAAATAAGAGTGATTACGGAGATGCATGAACAACGCCTTGGGGTGGTCAGATGGACATGTTTATTCCACAGAAGTCATAGACAAATTTGGAAGCAAGAAAATTGTACAACAAATAAAATTATTTTATTTATTCATTAATGCATATCTTCCTTAAAGGCCACTAAGAAAAAGCTTATTGGACACGAATTGTTTTGAGCATACATATAAAGTTTGCCTCTCATGTAATATCCCACATCATGACATCAGACATGGATTAGAATTATTTTTTTGGACGTATAAAGTCCAAAATACTCATTTTGAGGTAAAGTACGCATTTTTTGTATTTAATAAGTTCGCGTAAGCGAAATTATAACTTCGCGTAAGCGAATCAATTTTATCCTTTTGCGTAAGCGAAATAATAGTTTCGCTTACGTGCAACATTTTTCGCATAAGCAAAATAGTTAGTTCTCTTAGGCGAAGTCTTTTTATATAACTGCAGCATTGTTTCGAGTTTTTTGCGCAAAAAGAGGTAAATCTTCTGCACCCTGCCATACAAACTGTGCTTTTTTTCTTACTTTTTCTTAGTTTTTAGACCAAAATTAGTTAGATTTTGTTTGTTGTTTCTTCTTTTAAGTCTAGGTGGAGTCCATGGTTAGGCCCCCGCCTATTGCCCCCCCTCCACCGAGGGGCGTGACGATGGCGAGCGTCTTGTTCTGTGGACGAAGACAGGCTTAATTTTTTAAGTAAAATTATAAAAATAACATAAAGAAAAATGAAAAAAAAAAGAAAAGAAAATGGAACTTTTGTCACCTGCCCTTTTGGCCGACAACATCAATATTGTTAGGGAGTTGAAGAGAGATCTAGTGTTAATGTTTTGGTGAGTCCTAGGCTTAGGTAGTGATCCTCGCCTTGTGTGCCATGGTTGAATCGTGCCATGCCGAGGGTGGGTGTCATTGCCGATATCGAGGATAGCTAGGGTCGACCTTTTACTGAGGTGTATAGCCCTCTCCTGGCGCCGTTGTTGGCTTCGGTCTCGCGGTGTCGAAAGGTGGGTGTTGTATTCTCATGAAAGGCTAGAAGGATATCTTAATAATATATACCCTAGTTTCTGATGGTGTTGTCGACGAAAGTCCAACACTAATATAGGGGCTGGCATATATTTTATTAGGTATTTGTTTGGTCTTGTCTTCTGGAAAAAGCTTGATCTAGTCAATTGCAATATGTTGAGTTGTGTTTGCCAACCTCTATGAGGGAGCTTCCTTGTGGAGTCAGTAGTTGGGCCAGATCATAACTTAAAGCTGTCAAAGAGAATGAGAAAAATGCATTTCTAGGGTTCCTATGACTGTCGAACTTGAAACTTAGTAGTTTACTTGAATCTTAGTGAAATAGTTTACAATTTCGACACTCACTAAAGTGGAGGCTTATTTTTTTGCCAAACTTTTAGGTATTGTTGCTACTTTGCTACTGTTGGCGTTCTGTTAGTAGATAGTTTCCTTTAAAACTGCTATGAATCCACAAGAGTTAGAAGGACTTAGGCTAGAAGCAGAGCCCCAGATCAACCCAGAAACTAAATCCTCTATTGTGATGCAGAGGAAAAGATCAAGACCACAACAGCCATGGTCTTTCTTAAGAGCCTCCTTTGTGAGCGAATTTGTGATGCCACTCCTTTTGAGTTAGAGTTGATTACTATCACAGAAGAAGAGTGGCTAAACTTCCACCCAGCTCTCATGAAAGACACTGAAAGAGTTTTTGGGCCTCGAATGATAGAGCTGGAGCATGGAAAGAGTGATTCTGAAAGGTATGCCTGGATAGATGGTAATGTATCTCGCACGACTGGAAATATGGTTCATGCGGTAACAAATTTGACGAGTACTTGATTGAGAGAGGATCTAAAAGATAAGGCTGTTGCATGGAATACAGCTTGGATTAATCAAAAGCTTAGAAAAGAAACCCATCAATCCCCCCACCTGGTTAAGAAAGTGCGATAAACTGTAACGGAAGTAAAAAAGGGTGCATTGGTTGCCGGGGGGGGTTCTTAAGGCACTAAGATTGACTAAAGTACGTCATAATCAGTAGTGGATCGTGTATCTTGTGAACCCTTGTCTCCTTCAGAATTGTCTCGACTGGTTTGGTTTTCCCTTGGCATGCGTAGATTACTTCCCATCAGCAAGATTCTGTGGCACGCAAAGGGGCAAGCAGCAATGGAAGTCAAGATAATTTTGACGCGGCGAGGGTTCTCAAGGCATTTAGGTTGATTGAGGTGATGATGATGATCAGGAGAAGGTTCTCAAGGCATTTAGGTCGAATGTTGACCCAAATTACATATATAATGCACATGAAACATGGAATATGGTGAAAATTGTTAAAACGACAAAAACTTTAATTTTTTATTAATAGTGGCAGAAAGGTTACAATAGTTTGAAGTTACTCATCCACGGTTACAATAGTTTAAAGATACTCATCTCATCATCTTCTTAGATATAAAAAAATACATCTCTCTCTCTCTCTCTCTCTCTCTCTCTCTCTCTCTCTCTCTCTCTCTCTCTCTCTCTCTCTCTCTCTCTCTCTCTCTCTCTCTCTCTCTCTCTCTCTCTCTCTCTCTTCTCTCTCTCTCTCTCTCTCTCTCTCTCTCTCTCTCTCTCTCTCTCTCTCTCTCTCTCTCTCTCTCCTATCTTTACACCATCGCCCTCGGAGACATCTTGAATTTCCTTCTAACACGTTCCTATGGCCCTTCCCCTTTGTCAGGGTAATTGGCATTGTAGAGTCTGCTGGATCATGTACAGTTAAGTCCTCAAATGGAACTCTGTTATTACTTGGACCTATCCTCTCTATATCAGACTCCTCGGTATGTTCGCTATTGTCTGACTCGTCCAAGAACATGTTTTTGTCTATATCGTCTTCGACATCGACAAAATGGATACGTTGAATGTCTTTTTCAACATGGTTCGGGACATTTACTACATCGTCCTCACTGTCATCAAAGCTGTCCTTTTCCACTTCGGAATCTGCATCCATGAAAAGAAAGTGTAGCTTATCGACTGCGGATGGACCACTGTTGCGATTCAAGCTGCCAGTTTGAGAAGTTATATACAAGTTTGTCAACCTTCTTATGCAGCAGGCGATTTTGGGTGACACTGTATGTACTTATAGGCACTCCAATTCCTCTCACTTGCACTATTGGAGGATACCAAGGAGAGGATAGTCATTGCAAGGGCCTTTAAGATATCAGTAATTTGCCCGTGGGCTTGCCACCATGCATAGGATTACATATTGGGCTCCTTCTTATGACTCTCCAATGCGCCATGAAGCTCTTCGTCTGCCTACCTTCTCAAGTTTTGGTACTCGGTTAACTCGGCAACGAAAAGCTTGTAGTCCGAGCTATTAGGATAGGACAATTTTGCAACCTTCTTCAACGAACCTATAACTTCCTTATCTGTATGTTGATCCATGTCATGGTTGTGCGGGTCTAAGGCATGCGCGGTGCCATGAAGGTCGTTCTTCTTCCATAGTACAATGAAGTCCTTGAGCAATGCTGTGCGCTTGGCATTATCAAAGGGCGCATTGGGCCCATCACGTTCTGAAAATGATTGAATTGAGTGCCAACACCTCCAAACCTTAGCAGTGCTTGCCTTCAAAGAATCAAGGGTTTTGATGGCATGACAAATAGGTTGCATGCACCTCACAACATTCTTTATGCCATTCCAAAATGTCTCCCGCCCAAGCATTTCTCGAAGGGCAATGGCTTGACGTTGATTGTTGGAGATATTTTTGGCCTTCTGCCTCCTCTCCCATTCAAAGAAGTCTGTGTGACAAATGTAATTGGAACCAAATCGGGTCTGGCCAGGATTCATGAATGCTAGGGCCTTCTGACGCAATGACTTGTATACGGCATAAATTGTCAGCTTTTTGGTGATGAATTTCACAAGACGGCGCGCTTTCTGAATGGGATATTTGAACCAAGTGTGCTATGAGAACCAATCCTTGAGCAACATGTCGTTAGGGCCAATCGATTTGGCCCAAGTGGCACTTGCTAATTTAGCTTATTTAATAATTAGTTAGCATAATTAGTTAATAATTAACTAATCTTGCATAATTAGCTTATTTAATTATTGTCAATTTAGCATAGCTAATTTTGGTCTCATTAATTAATCACATAAAGGGTCAATATACTATTACGTACTCATGGTGACGTGTCATGTATTTTGTATATGTAGCATATAAAATACGTGGAACATCATATTCTCCCCCCCTTGGATTAATGTTGTACTCAGCATTGAAGTGAAATAGATTGAAGTGACAGACAATTGCATTATAAAAGAGGGGAATTAGTAAAACAAGTAATAAAAGAGATACATTGATCATATATGGTCATTGTTCTTTACCATAGTCATTCAGATAACACAAAGCACTAACATATGCAAAACAAGAGTCATAGGTCCTCAGTGCACCATGCTGAAACCCGCAAGATGACACCCACTGCTATTGTCCTCAGAGTCACACTAACATTAATACCTGCTGATACATAAAATGTTGTGGTTGAAGGGACCACCCCCTATGAACTAAACTTGAAAAAGGGATTCCTAACATGCCTAGGGTTTGCTATTCATCTCGGTATAAGGAATGGCATTATTCCCATTATGGCCATAGATGCACACAGTCTATCATGACTACATGCTTATCCCTTCCTGATGATGCAGTGTTCCATCCAACCCTCTGTATGACCCCTGCCGGATCTAGGACTCAGATGCTTATCGTTGGAGTTGGAGTTGATGTCATCGTTGATGGTGCATTCCTGGCATTGCCGCATGAAGCCCGGGTAAGCCTTGTCTGGCATTCTTTTTCTGCCTGTGCTTACACCTTGGTACATCGGCATTGGCGCAGCAGGAGGGGTGGTATAATTGATCTCTTCTGCTTGGCATGATCCTTGACTATCCCTGGGCTGTGTTTTTCTGTTGATGTTCTTCTTTCGAGACGACATTTCAATTGCATCTTGTCAGTCGACAGATGCAGTACAAGTTTGCACCCAATTTTAGTGTCCCGTAAATTCTTGTCGCAGATCCATTTCCAGACGTGTACCCACAAAACACACATTACCGCTCATTCTGACCAAACTCCTTCACAAACACCCACTCTGGACTTCTCCTTTGACCACCAATATTTCGAGGCACACTTCTTCCACGTGCTGCAAACCCCGTGACCCTGCCACGACCACACGTAGCCCCCACCCCTAGACGATGATGTATGACCATCTGCACCACTTGATGTAGATGCATGACCAACTGCCATTCCTGCTGCTATCTAGGGATACTATCTCTGCTATTCTAAAGACTCCTTAATCATCTGAACTAAAGGCCGGCGTGTAAATGTGCGAAGGAACAAGGTCACTATGCATGTTATATCGACGTTCCGTTCGAGCATAAGGGGGGAAGGACAAGAACCTATAGGTCTTTAAGGAACAGGGTAGGAACCCAAGATCAAAAAACCCTGGGAAGGAGTAATCTCACTACACAGATTCCGGCGTCAAGCCCAGAACACAAAACCTACATCTCAAAGGCTGACCGTTTCCCAAGAGTATGTTGACTCAACCTGGTAGTCAACATGTGAGGTGAATTCTAAGACTAAACATGTTTTTCTTATATATTACAGATACTCAAAACAGACCAAATAGTGGCGCAAATTTTTTTTTCCTGAACAAAATGCACCAAAATGCTTTGCAAAATTTCGCATAAGCAAAATCTCAGTTTCGCTTATACGAAACTATTTTCGTGTAAGCAAAACTCTAAATTCGCTTACGCGAAGTTCAAAAATTTTCACGAAGTTTTGCTTATGCGGTGCTTATGCGAAAAATTTTCGACGCCAAAATTGTTTTTTGCCGTATTTTTGATGTATTATACTTCTAATTTGTGCCCTATTATTCGAATAATATGTATTGCATAAAACTATATAGTATTAAACCTATCCTTGCTTGGTTTAGCATCTTTAATCTGTTGTATGATCATTGAAAAAGAGTATGTTCCAACAATTTAAAGTTCTCTGATTTGGATCTCCCCTGTCTTTTAGGCAAGGGCTTACCATATTATATCCACTTTTTGCCTGCCATGACATACCTGTTCAACATATGGGCTGCAAAACGCAAAGACAATATTAAAAGTGAGACTTGATATTTATTCAAATCACGCTCGACGTGATCTCAATCAAATCATGCTCGGGATGATTTCAAGCAAAATACGCTCAACGTGAGTACAAACAAATCACGCTCCCCTCATCGGCCATTTTTTACTTCTTGGTATCATGCTAAGCATCATCCCCTCCCCTCTCCTTCCAATAAGAAAAAAGTGAGGGGGAGGGGATGATGCTTTAGCATGATAGGCAAGAATGCTTAGCGTGCTAGCCGATAAGTTAGAAAACAAATCACGTTTAGCATGCTAGATGCTAATAAAAAAAATTCACGCCCAGCGTGATTTTACTGCTAATGCAAAATCAAATCGGCCTGGCATGAACTCGAGATTAATAAATCGCACTTTGCATAAACTCGAGGTTAACAAACATCGCGCCAGGCGCATTAGACGCTAATGAAAAGCAATTCCAGCCCAACATGTTTTTACTACTAATGCAGAAACAAATCATCCTGCATGTTAATTCAGGGAAATCACACTGGAGTGATTCGTTTTTACATTAGCAGCTCGCACGCTAAGCGTGAGTTCAAGGATATTGACCTGCTTGCTCTTTACACAATATCAGCCTAAACTTCTTGCACTTCTCTTTGAATCCCCTCTCTTGAATGCTGTTCAAGCCCTTTGGCACCTCATTGTACTCCAAGTATCTCCTGATATCATGTTGCCAATCTATCTCTTTTTCATGAAAAGCAACAAGGTTAGTAGCCATAGTAGAATCACTTTCTTCCAATACTTCTTGATCTTCATATTCAAATAGAGCATTGGAAAGGTAGGAGCTTGGATTATTGATTAGATGGACCACTTTCACACTAATATCATAGGCTTGAACTTTACATGCTCATCTACAAAGTTTAGATTTTGGCTGATTTTTGACAAAGAGAGGAGACATGGAGTTTTGTTTCATAAACACCTGGATGTGGCTCCTTTGAAAGAGATGTCCTTGCCTATCTATCATGAACATGAGGGCTGCTGCACTCTTTTCAAGCCTCAAGCTCAGTTTTAGACCAAATCTTGCTTGCAAAAGAGATAATCCTATTTTCTTGAAGCAATGCCAAACCTATGGCTCTTTTTATGACACTAATGTAGGCTTGGAAAGGTTTCTCAAGGTCTGTAGACTGGCATATGACATCTATGATTCTTTCAAATGCATCTTGACAAGTTTCATTCCAATCTACTAGCATGTGCTTGCTCTCACTCTTTGTGAATTTTCCTACCTTGCTGAGGCTGGAAATAGGACTTATAGTATGTGAAAAATGAGGAACATACATTCTCAAAAAACTGGTCATACCTAGGAAGCTCTCGACTTGCTTGAGGGTTTTTGGAGGAGTAAGTTTCTTCAAGGCTTCTACTTTATTTGTAGCAACTTGGATGCCTTTATTGGAGATTTCATGACCCAATAGATCTCCCTTTGAGCACAAGAAGACACACTTCTTTGGATTTAGGCTCACACCACCCTTCCTACACATAGAGCACAATAAGCAAAATGATCTTTAGTAGAAGTGCTCAAACACAAATCATCTAGGAACACTCTAAACAATGAAGAAGGCATATCCTTGAATATAGTGTCCATTGCTCTTTGGAATGTAGCTGAAGGATTCATGAGTCCAAAGGAAAATGTTGAAATCTCGATGTCCCATATCCAGTTTGACCAACCCGAAGAAACCACAGATTTTTTTAATGTGTGGTTCTTTGGGGTTAGTCATCTTGGCCGATGAAAGGCTTTTAGGTACATTCTTTGCCCTTTGCCGTTCCATGCTGCCTCTTATTGCTGTCGTTGGGCCTTTCTTTTCGAGCTTCCCTTGTGCCTTTTAATGCATTTATGCATTTGAGGAAGATTTTTCCCTCTCTAACGTCGTCTCTTCTTGTTTTGATTTTCTCACTTTTGATGATTACAGGGTGGCCTTTGCAGACTCTGATATGGCCAGCTGTGTGACTGGCCTGGAGATTTCTTTGCAGGTTGGAATTGAGAGATTTTCTGATCCTTCCCACTTCCCAGCCTTGCCATGGCCGAGCATTTTGACTGGCCTACGCCATAAAAGACCCTGCAATTCCCTACATCTGAGTTCCCTGCAGTTTCCATCTGTTCAAACACGGCAGTGTCTTTCTGATAATTCCGGCAGATCTGATAGCATCTCACCCTAAAGAATTTTCAGGGTTCTTCGATTTTTTTAGGCTTCAAGCCCATTTGCTGAAATTTTTTGACGTGACATGATCCTGATCTGTTGGCTATTCCATGCGAAATGGTCCAGTATGCTGTAGAACTAGAATCCCCTTCTGTCGATCCCATTCTTCATCCCCTTTTTTTGATCTGTGTATAACCGTTTTTTTGCATACTATTGTGCTGAGAACGGGTCCCTTTTACATGCATATTGCTAAAACCAATTGCTTTGTACTCTGTTGCAGGAAGGACTGTCTTCCTGGGTCCAAGATTACATTGTCAATGAAGTTTTTTCCATAACTACTTCAATATGGTATGTCAAACCTTTATCATTTCGAAATTTCTGCTTTGTCCATGAGGCATGATGTCCTTATTTCTGTTATCTCAGCTTCCACATTGGTAGCATTTTGTAAAAAGACCAAATATGTGGATTTGCTTTATAAAGTTTTTGGTGCTTCCCCAAGATCCAAGTCCAACTGCAACAATAGTCACCCATATCACCACTCCTAGATTTATGCAATAGATGCCTATCCAAGTTGGCATCCAATAAGGGAGCTTCTCTATTGTATTTTATGATTTACCATCCGGTGCACACTTTATTCACCCAGTAGATTTTTATTTTGCGGGGCTTCAAAATGGCGAATCGCAAAGTTTGTTTCTCTTCCTATCTTTGAATTTTTCTTTTTTTCCCGCTAAATAAGTAGCCGGGAATATTGTGATGGGGATTCCCATCCCCTTCCCTTATTTCTGTGAGGTCTTGCAGAAGCAGATTGAAGAGGTCAAGAAGCACCAGTAACAACCGGCAGGTCTCCGGCAAGCAAGTTAGAACTTATTGCTACATCACAAGGGTTTTGGTTTACTCCATCATTCAGGATCTTTTATGTCAAAGTTCCAGAGAATATTGTGGCCAATACATTCCAATTGCCCTTTCTTGTACTGTTTGGCTTAACTGCCAAATTAATGGTTTCTTGTGGAGTTGCAATGGCCTATACTGGCAGAAGATTGGTGTTTGTGAGATTTCTTTCTAATGTTCCCACTTCTGTAAATCATGGAGCAAAGAGAATCAAGACACAACTACCAAAAAACCCTGAAGTGCTGCTGGTGCTGCCCAAACACTTTTGATCATATCTGGAGATCAAGGACTCCATTTTTGCTGAAATTTATTGCGTTGGAAAGTCATCTCAGATTTCTTCCTATTGTCCCCCATTTTAACCACTAGACCAAGCATTAATTCTATGAACAATTTATGTTTTAAATATACTTAAGGGTAATGTTCTCATTAAGATAAAATAGACTATAACATTCTAGCTAGTCCAAGAAAGTCTAGAATGTTCTGGAAGGCTCTAGAAAGTTCTAGAATCTTCTAGAAAGTTCTAGAACATAAGAGAATCTAGGGGGGATCTAAGAAAATTCTTCCAAAAAGTTCCAAATTGTTCTAATAAGTTTTAGAATGTTCTAGAATGTAGGGGAATCTACGAGAATGTAAGGAAATCTAGGGAAATACTTCCAGAAAGTTCTAAAATATATTGAAAGTCTTAGAATGTTCCAGAAAGTCTTAGAATGTTCTAAAAAGTTCTAGAATATAAAGGAATCCAGAAGAATCTAATAGAATCTAATAGAATCTAAGAAAATCTTATAAAATGTAAGAGAATCTAGGAAAATATTTACAAGCCTAAGGGAATCTCTTAAAATCTGGGGGATCTAAGGGAATCTTCATAAAATCTAAGGGAATCTAAAAAAATGTTGATGAAATCTTAGAGTATCTAGGGGAATCTTTATAGAATCTCTTTGAATCTCATATAATGTAAGGGAACCTAGGGCAATCTCATAAAATCTAAAGGGATCTAAGGGAATTTAAGGGGATCTAGGGGGATCTTCATAGAATCTTGGAGAATCTACGGAAATCTAATGGAATCTAGAGGGAATCTTATAAAATTTAGAGGAATCTCCATGAAACCTCCAAGAGAACCTTGGTAGAATCTTAGAGAATCTATGAATTTAGAGTATTCTTAAAAGATTCTTTTAGAATATAGGGCACGACAAGAACTTGCAACATAGGAACATGCTAAAACTCGGACATGCACCGTAGGACGCATTAAATTTCTTCTATATCATATCATAACATATATATATATATCAGTTATATATATAAAGGTATATCATAAACTTTGGTATATCATGTGTTTGATTCTTACATGCCCGGATGCCGTCCATTTAAAGTGGGGCCAGTGAGGTGGCAGCATCAGGGCCATCCATTCCTTATGGGCATGCATGGAGGCATGCATGGGTCATGCATGGGGGCATGCACCACATCTCTGGACCGTTGGATCGAAAGGGGAGGATAAATCCTAGCCCTTGATTTTTTGTAAGGAAGGTGCAAGGAAGGTCCCTTAAAGTAGATTTGGTGTAGCAGATCTTAGCCGTTGGATCAAAAAGTGAGCATAAATCCTAGCCATTAACTTTTTAATATTAAATTGATTTTTTTTATTTAAAGGAGGTGAGGTGGCACCCTCATTAATAAAAAGGTAATGAGGTGGCAAAACATTTATGATTACACTTTATGGGAAGCTTCCTTTTGTTTAATCGCCTTCAAAGGCACGTAGCTTGCGGTAGAGGGGTCGAATAAAGGTGGGACCCATGCCATTGGATTCCTCTCGTTGAGAGCTTTTCAATGAGTGGTGCTTTGGCACTATTTCGTCGCAGTTGCGGCCAACGTGATCGAACACTAAGAATCTTTTTGGAATCTTAGAATTTTACGGAATTCATGGTAATTTATAGGAATCTAGAGAATCATCAGAGATCTTAGAGAATCTAGAGGAATTTCAAGAGAATCTTAGGGAATCTAAAGGGAATCCATAGGAATCTGAGGGAATCTAAAGGAATCTTCATAAATACGTGGAGAATATAGAGGAATCTTGATGCAATCTTGGAGAATCTAGAGGAATCTTTATAGAATCTATGGGAATCTTAAGAAAACCTTTGGGAATCAAAGGGAATCTCAAGAGAATCTTTGGAAAATCAAAGGGAATCTATAGGAATCACGAGAGAATCTTTGAGAAATTAAGGGAATCCAAGGGAATCTTCATAGAATCTTTAAGAATCTAGAGGAATCTTGATGGAATCATGTAAAGTCTAATGGAATCTTCATAGGATCTTAGAGAATCTCGAGGAATCTTAAGAGAATCTTTGGGAATCTAAGGAAATCTTTTTAAAAGCTTTGAGAATCTAGTGAAATCATGAAAATCATGGAGAATTTTCCTATAATCTAAAGGAATCTAGGAGAATCTTCATCAAATCTTGGAGAATTCAATAGAACTACATAAAATCTTGGGGAATCTAGAGGGAATCTTGGAGAATCTTGGGAAATCTTGGGGAATCTATGAGAATATCAAGAGAACTTCTCTGAATCTAGGGAAATATAAGGAAATTTAGAGGAATCTTCATAAAATCTTGGAGAATCTACATAGAATTTTGAGGAATCTTGGCATAATCTTTGGAAATCTAGGAGAATCTAAAAAGAATCTTTGTGAACATAGGAGATCTAAGGGAATCTTCATAAAATCTTTGAGAATCTAGGGGAATCTTCATAGAATCATAAAGAATCTAGGGGAATGCTTATAGAATCTTCATTGAATGACTTTGCATTAGTTTCCGGTCGAATTTGTGCAGTCCCTCATAGTAGAACCACTTGTATATATATATATATATATATATATATACAAGTCTTTGTACTATCAGTGGGTCTATGAACTATAGTCCATAAACATCTGGGAACAAAATTCAAGCTTAAATAAATCAAGGCCTAAACTAAGCTAGTCTAAAAAATTTCGACTGTTGGACTCGACCAACTTGCCATTATATAGCATTTAAAGGCATATGCTACTTTCAAACACAGGCAACGAGAAATGCAATTTATTTAAGAGTAGAGATGAATTGATAATTCTAAGATTCTCCTCGCAACTTATATATATATAAGTTTTTGTACTATCAATGGGATAAAAAAATTTGGGAAACTTACGAAAATTCTCCTATATCTTGCAAAAATTACCAAAATACCCTTAAAATGAGATGTTTGGCTAAAATGATAATAATAACTTCTTTGTGATTGATCAAACATAAAAGTGGTTTTCATAAAACTGCCAAAATGATAATAACTTCTTTGTGATTGATCAAACATAAAAGTGGTTTTCACAAAACTTAAAGGCGACAGTGAGATCTGTCCAACAACAGTCCACAATGATCTTATCATGATCTACAACTATTGTGAATATAACTTTTGTATTTGATGAGCCACAAAAACTATATTACCATATTACCTAAAATGCTCTTCATTTGAGGAGCAATTTGGTAATTTTTGAAAAATGTAAGGGCACTTTATTGAACAACGTCAGGTCATGCAACGACCTGAATAAAGCCTATATTAATGGACAAAGCCTCTATTAATGTCCATATTAATAGACAAAGCCTATATTAATGTCCATAATAGGATGTGGATGTATATTTTTATTTCTGTAGGAAATCAATCACGTCCCTTGATTGTTAAATTGTGGAAATTGACATATGTCTGTGCTGGAAGCAACTTGATATTCGCTTAACTTAGATATCCTCGTCATTAACTGTTTGTTGTTGTTTATTGAATGGCAATTACTTGTCTTAACAAATATCATGCAAACTGTTTGTCCTTGTTTACGGAGTGCCAATTACTTGTCTTCATCTTGTCAAACTGTTTTCAACTAGAATGACCATTACTTGTTCAACATTTCAACTTTTATTATCATGCTATAGAACACTTGATACTAAATCAAAAGTCCTGTCTGCAAAGAAAGAAAGGACATAAAGAAAAGCTAGGATACTCTGCACTGCAAAATGCCCTATTATATCAATGGATTGGCTCAATGTTGAATTATCAATGAGCAGATAATTCAACATATCTGGATTGGCTCTCTGTGATCAAAAGACAACGCTCAGAATGATGGGTCAAAAATAATACTGCATTTTATATGGACATGCTTGATAATTAGTTAAAAAAAACATGCACGTGCGGATGCAAAATTCTAAGACTTCTGGCTTACCAGTTTGGCGATAACTATTTGAAGGCAATCGTCAACATATTTATGGAAAAGGCAGACTTCCATATAGAAATGATCCTTCCCATAAAAATATAATCAGAGAGAGCACCCCACCTTATTACACAAGGCAAGGCGGCCACAATAGTCTCTTACTTTATAAATTAATATTGCATGACAGAATATTGAATGTGCACTATGACCAGCGTCAAACCTTCACATTCCCACAACTATCACCAAAAATATTAAACTTGTTGGGCCAAGTCTGCAAAGACTGCATTTTATCCATCCTGTAAAGTGCCCCTCTTTCATTAAAGCTGTAACAAAGCTGTAAAGCACAAGTAAATTAAATTCACATAAAATTCTTGAATTACGACGATGTAATTAGGCAGATCAAAGAACCAGAGTATTCGTTGAAGGAACATAAAAAAACTGGCTTCCCCTAAGCATCAGTTGTTGCGCACAAAGATAGAGCGCCCTGACAGACTTGAAATTTTAGGCATCCAAAAAAGCCAAGAAGATACAAAAGATTCGGTAAATTTTTCTACACAAATGTCATAGCCTCTGTCCTTTAGCACTGACAGCAATCCACCACAACTCTCCTTAGTCTATTGAAAATTTGACATCTACCACTGTTCCAGCAAAATTACTCCATAACATGCACTATATCAACATCATTGGTACACTGACACCATGCAGTACAGGCTTGAAAAAAAATAGGACTTAAAGATTCTGTCAGCTAAACTGCTGTTGCAAGCAAAATGATTCATCATCATCATGAGCCTTCAGCATTGGGCATGTCATGATGATTCTTATAAAATGCAGGTCCAAAATTCCCTTGTGAATCGGCAACACATATGTCCCAACTATCTTCTTGTCTTATAACCTTATCTTATCTTATCATCTACTGCATTTCATATAATAATGATAACTCCATTGTAGAACAAAATATCATGAAAAGAATACCTTTACATCAAGCACACCGCCTTCCGTCAATGTTCATCATCACTTGGAAGTTAACAAGGAAAAGATTCTGCAAGATCACAACCCTGCGATCAGCGAGTGTGCACTTTTACAGAAACATGATTTGAAAGAAATTAATACATCACAATGCACCTTTGGTGGAATCTGGCCCTCCTCAAGATAACCAATGTAGTCTAAGACACTTGCTGCTGTGAGACTTGATGCTTGTTATCAATCAAAGATGTTAAAGTCATCTCAAGATTTGTAGAAACTGCAAATCAACATAATTAATAACATCATTATGCATTTCATTTCACAAGGGCATAAACAAATAATTTATTAAACACGTGGAAGTACAAACATAAATAATTTCTCGTTCTAAACATCCATTCGCTGCAGCATCGAATTAATCATTCCCAAAAGTTAAAAAGACCACATGTTTAAAAACCTGGCATAAGATAGAGTAGCAGTAAGAAATTTCAAATAAAATTTCTTACATTGGTCATGCTGCCACACTAACACGGAAACTTGAGAATGCTTGTTGAGATGCACATCCTTTTTATAAGGGGGAGGCCAATGGTTGATGTTTTCACAACTGTCAGCTTGGACAGACCTGTTCTCAGCTGGAACTTCGCATGTTCTACCTGCAAAAAAAAAATGCCTGCAAATTATGCACCATTGTGCATTCTAAATGTTAAAAAAGCATAAAGATTTTATTTGACCAACAAGTATAGGAGTTTCACCTTGGATGTGCAGACTGTTGACTAATATTGTCTGGCAAGATTACAGTGCCATGGTTCTGACCTTGGTGCGAACAATGATGAGAAGCACGTTGTTAGTTCCTCCTATGCAACAATGTTTCTTGAACCTGCAATATGATTTTACAATTGTCAGACCTTTGTAAATAAGCCCCTTTGTATGTGACATCATGCAAAAGAAATGCCGATGAGTTCTCTTACCTGCTCACAACACCAGCCCCATGGCAAGGTTTCCAAGCCAAAACTCAATGATGAGGAATGGGAATGATTTATTGACATTAAGATAGTGCCCAGAATGCTGATTTGCCTCAGATTTTGCCTTAGATCTAACAGTACTGAGAATATATGGATGCGTAAATGATCGTTTGAAAGATCTCTTTTTTTTTTTTATAGAAATTCTGGTAACTTCACAAAAGAAGAAGCAAAACGAATTATGCATGCAAGTTGGTAACAATCTATGCCATAAATCTAGAACTTATTTTACCTCAATCTCAGGATAATAAAGAAATTTGTAAAGCTTTTTCGAAGTGAGATATGAAGTGAGAGACCACAGATGCCTGGTGCCCTACGATGGTCACAATTTGTTCATTCACTAGCTCCATAGCTGCCCAAAAAAGGCATAGATATACTTTCACCTTAAAGCCTCAAATGAAAGTGATAGTTTGAGTAGATTCACCTGCAGCACCGTCCTAGAAGCTTGAACTCAAAGGTTCGTCTTCCAATAGCTGGGAAGTTTTAGCAGATGATCAGCCTGAAGAAAATAAGAAAAAGACCATTCTCATAAATTTAACCCAAGGAAGTTCTAGCAACTTGTGACAAAGAAAATAAGCAGAGCTCATGCATTACGGTTAGAAGAGGGAAAAAGCCTTCATCTTGTCTAATATGCAAGGATCACCATCACCAGATTTCCACTCTTCCTGCCGTTATCCCTCTTCACGAAATTGCCAAACCAAAAACCAGTGGGGGCTGCTTCTTCTCCAGACTACATTAGCTGCAGAAGATGATTTCGCACGGCCACATACGCTGCCGAATTGGCAAGGTTACTTGCACATAAGCGTTTTCCACAACCATTGAGGTTCAGATGTACTGAGCCACACGCACATGCTTCTCAAAACAGGAACAAGCATGAAGAGAAAGAAGGAGCGAAAAGAAAAAACATGCTCCAGTCGTCATGCAGAGAATCGTGATACTCGCTCTGCCGAAATGCCGGAATGGTGGCTGTAGAAGGAGTGAAACAAATTAGAAAAACAAATACAGGCCTGAAAGACGCCCTTTTATGTTGGATCTGGATGGATGGCTACCGATGCCTCAGTTCTCCGGCAGACCTGGCGAAGAAGGGATCGAATGGACAATGGAGGCTCCAAATTCGATCTTTTGTTTCTAGACTATTCTCATGGCCCTATTCTCATGCGCAACGCGATTAAATTCGCTGCCACATTATGCCAACACTATTTCGCTGCCACAATTTTTTTTTGCATTAAATTTTATTTTTCTATTATTTAAGCAAGCAATCTCACTATGCCACCCAACAATATATTATTAATGATGCATAATTGCTGCCAGTGCCACCTCATCACATTGAATTAAATACAATCAAAATAAGTGGCTAAACTTGGACCGTTGGATCTCACAATCTAAACCGTCCAGACGGCGACACCTCGGCGTCTAGATTCAAATAATTGTATATATATAACAGATATATATATATATATATCTATTATTATATATATACACGTATTAGATGTGTGTTTTGTCATCCCATGCCCATGTTCATAGAGATTCATCCCAGCCGTCCAATCACGACATGAAAGGCCAGGATAATGCCACCTCATTGAGGTGCATGGATGGCCATGATGGGCATGCATGGGCATGCATGGGAGCATGCACCACATCCCCAAAGCGTTGGATCAAAAGGGGAGAATAAATCCTAGCCCTTGATTTTTGTGAAGAAGGTGCAAGGAAGGTGCCAAAAAAAAAAAGTTGGTGCAGCAGATCTCAACCGTTAGATTAAAAGGTGAGCATAAATCCTAGTCATTAACTTTTTAATATTAAATTGATTTTTTTCTTTTAAAGGAGGTGAGGTGGCACCCTCATTAATAAAAAGACACCCTCATTAATAAAAAAGGTAGTGAGGTGGCAAAGTATTTATGAATGGACTTTCTAGGAAGCTTCCTTCTGTTTAATCGTCTTCGAAGGCCCGTAGCTTTGCTAAAGAGGGGGTCGGATGAATGTGGGGCCTCACGTTGGATTCCTCTCGTCGAGACCTTTCTAAGAAGTGGTGCTTTGGCACTATTTTGTCGCATTTGGAGCCAGCGTGATCGATGTGTGATTTTGTCATCCCATGGGTCATGTTCATAGAGATTGATCCTAGCCGTCAAATGACAAAATCAAGGGTTGTTATAATTCCACCTCATGTGATGCATGGATGGGCACGATGTGCACATGCATACATATGCACATACATGCATGGGCCATGCACCATGCACATGGGCGTTAGATGGGGAAGGTGAAACTGGATTGTTCAAACTATAAAGAGGAAGGTGACAAGAGTTAGGTGGCATACATGTGCATGCAAGCATTTAAATATTGTAATCATGAGGTGTTAGTTGAGGTGGCATGTGCATTTATTTGCCACCATATCTTATCTATATTTAATATATAGATTTTGAGGAGGCATTGTAATTAATTTATGCATTTTTTGCCTTTTAATATAGAATATAAAAATCTTAATGTGAAACGTGGAAAGCCATATCTTGCTTTCTTTTCAAGTTTTCTTTCAAACTTTAACCATGAGGACGAGCTTGATGTAACTACATGGCAACATTTTTTGCCTTTTATTATAGAAAAACCTTAATGTGGAAGGTGGCAAAGCTATATTTTGCTTTCTTTTTATGTTTTCTTTCGATCTTTAACCATGAGGACGAGCTTGATGTCATGTGAACTACGTTTGGTTTTCCTTCCACCACCTTTTTTTTTTTTTTTCTAAACTAAGGGCGCCTAGAATCTTTGGAAAATTATTCCTCTCCTTCTTCTCTACGAAGTTCTAGCTTCGCACTCCATGAGCGTCCGCTAAAACTCTCGCACTAGGGGAATCTTCATAGAGTCTAAGCGAATCTAAGGAACCTTGGGAGAATCTTTGGGAACATAGGGGAATCTTATGAGAATCCTGGGGTATTCTTAAGAAACCTTAGGAAATCTAAGGGGATATAGGGGAATCTTAAGGGAATCTAGGGATTCTTAAACAAATTCATGTGAATCCTCAGAGAATAATGTGGAATCTTTGTAGGATCTTAGGAAATCCAAGAGAAACTTTGTAGAATTTTAGGGAATCTACGAGAAATGCACAGGGATCTAGGGATGTTTTTAGAATATTGGACAGTCTTAATAGAATGTTGGCAAAACTTGGGTTATACTTTCTAATGTGCGTACATTCGACTTCATACACTCCCTCATGGTACAAATACTTGTATATATATATATATATATATATATATATATATATATATATATATATATATATATATATATATATATATATATATATATATATATATATATATATATATATATATATATATATATATATATATATATATACAAGTGAGTGTACTATAAGGGAGTACACAAATTCTGAGCCCGATCGACGGTTCACGGATGGGGTGCATGCCCCATGCATGGCCCATGCATGCCCCCCATCAAATCCAAGGGCCATTTAAGCGCCACCTCAGAAAATGGACGGCCGGGATGAATCTCTACCCACACTCACCCCCCCATAGGACCCATCAAATAATTGTATATATATACAAGTTTTTGTACTATGAGCGGTTGCACTATGAGAGACTGTACAAATCCAACTAGAAGCCAAGTGCAGAGCTATCCAATGAAGATTCTACTAGATCTTGAGATTCCCTTAGATTTCCAAAAATTATCTCAAGATTCCTCTAGATTGCCCAAGATGCCAGCTAGATTCTGTTAGATTCTATGAAGATTCCCCTGCAAGCACACCTAGTGTCAAAGATTCTCCTAGATCCTCTTGGATTTTCTCCTAGATTTCCTAAGATTGCACAAAGATTCCCCTAGATTCTATAAAGATTTCCCTAAATTTTCCGGGAATTATCCCAAGATGCCTCTAGATTCCCCAAGATTCTATGTAAATTCATTCAAAATTTCAAGGATTCATTCAAATTTTGTAAAGATTCCCCTATATTCTCAAAAATTTTATGAAGATTCCTTTGGATTCCCCAAAATTCTCAAAGTTTTTCATGAGATTCCCATAGATTCCCCTAGATTTCAAAAGGTTGTTTCAAGATTCACCTAGATTCCCCACGATTCTATGTAATACTCTTCGATTTCCTTAGATTCTATGAAGATTCCTTTAGGTTCTCCAAAATTTCATCAAGATTCCCCTCGATTATTAAAGATTTTATGAAGATTCCTTTAGATCCTATGAAGTTCCTTTATGTTCTTCAAGATTCCATCAAGATTCTCCTCTAGATTTCTAAAGATTCTCTAAAGATTCACATAAATTCCTCAAGATTCTATGATTCTCATAGACTCTCTAAGATCCTAAGAAGATTCCCATAGATGCTCAAATATTCTATGAAGATTCCCTTTGATTCCCTTTGATTCCCTTAGATCCTCTCGAGATTCCCCTAGATTCCTAAAGATTGCCCCAAGATTCACCTAGATTCTCCACAATTCTATGTAGATTCTCTTGGATACCCTTAGATTCTATGAAGATTCCTCTAGGTTCTCAAAGAGTTTATTAAGATCTCATTAGATTCTTAAGGATTTTATGAAGATTCTTGTAGATTCCCTTAGATCCTATGAAGATTCCCTTGATTTCTTCAAGATTCCCCAAGATTCTATGTAAATTCATTAAAATTTTCAAGGATTCATTCAAATTTTGTAAAGATTCCCCTATATTCTCAAATATTTTATGAAGATTCCTTTGGATTCCCCAAGATTCTCAAAGATTTTCATGAGATTCCCATAGATTCCCCTAGATTTCAAAAGCTTGTTTCAAGATCCACCTAGATTCCCCACGATTCTATGTAGATACTCTTCGATTCCCTTAGATTCTATAAAGATTCTTTTAGGTTCTCCAAAATTTCATCAAGATTCCCCTCGATTATTAAAGATTTTATGAAGATTCCTTTAGATCCTATGAAGTTCCTTTATGTTCTTCAAGATTCCATCAAGATTCTCCTCGATTCCCAAAGATTCTCTAAAGATTTATATGAACTCCCCAAGATTCTATGTAGATTCTCATGGACTCTCTAAGATCCTAAGAAGATTCCCGTAGATGCTCAAATATTCTACGAAGATTCCCTTCGATTCCCTTAGATCCTCTCGAGATTCCCCTAGATTCCTAAAGATTGCTCCAAGATTCACTCAGATTCTCCATGATTCTATGTAGATTCTCTTGGATAACCTTAAATTCTATGAAGATTCCTCTAGGTTCTCAAAGATTTCATTAAGATCTCCTTAGATTCTTAAGGATTTTATGAAGATTCCTATAGATTCCCTTAGATCCTATGAAGATTCCCTTGATTTTTCAAGATTCCATCAAGATTCATCTAGAATCTAAAAGATTCCATCAAGATTCCTATAGATTCTCAAATATTCTATGTAGATTCCTTAAGATCCTATCAAGGTTCCCTTGATTCTCAAATATTCTATGAAGATTCCCTAGGTTTCCATAAATTCTCTTGAGATTCCCATAGATACTCAAAGATTGTCCCAAGATTCACCTAGTTCCCCACAATTCTATGTAGATTCTCCTAGATTCTCTAAGATCCTCCGAAGATTCCTCTAGATTCCCAAAGATCTCTAGAGATTCCCCTAGATTCCCTGAGGTTCTATTGAGATTCCTTTCCTAAAGATCCCATGAAGATTCCCCTAGATTCCCTTAAATTACATAGATTTCATAAAATCCTAAGATTCTAAGAAATTTTTAGAATACGATGAAGTTAGCTCCAAGCTGCTGACTTTTAATGATACCAAAGCACCACTCATTGGAAAGCTCTCGACGAGAGGAATCCAATGGTGTGGGTCCCACCTTCATCCGACCCCTCTACTGCAAGTTTTCGGTTTTTGAAGCTGATTATAAAAAAGAAGCTTCCTAGAAAGTCTTCATTAATGCTAGTGCCACCTCATTACCTTTTTATTAAGTAAGGGTGCCACCTCACCTCTTTTAATAAAGAAATTGCAATTTAATAAAAAAAAATTAATGGTTAGGATTTCTCCTCCCCTTTTTGATCCAACGGTCAAGATTGACTGCACCAAAAAGCATCTTTTAAGGGACCTTCCTTGCACCTTCCCTTTAAAAAATCAAGGGCCAAGATTTTACACGTGCCCGATCGACGGTTCATGGATGGGGTGCATGCCCCATGCATGGCCCATGCATGCCCCCCATCAAATCCAAGGGCCATTTAAGCGCCACCTCAGAAAATGGACGGCCGGGATGAATCTCTACCCACACTCACCCCCCCATAGGACCCATCAAATAATTGTATATATATAAGAGATAAGAGATATATATATATATATATATATATATATATATATATATATATATATATATATATATATATATATATATATATATATATATATATATATATATATATATATATATATATATATATATATATATATATATATATATATATATATATATATTCAAACGCTCTTTGTCCTGATCAAAGATTCCCAGCATAGGAAGAATGCAACAGAATTAGTATGAGAAGATATGGAATGACGGTTTTTTAGGAATTGCCTTCTCAGGGTATTATGATTTTCGAGGTTTGGATATAACTGATATTAACATTTAACAATTGAACTTGGTTGAATTTATGACCTGCTTTCAAGTGGTAAGGTTCAAAGGTAAGGGCACTGTTTTTGATTACCATAGAAAGCATGAAAATGGCGGCTCTGGCTATTGCATGGGGTAAATGGAAAGGCCAAAAGTGGTGTAACAGATTAAGACAATAACATGAAGAACAAAAGGCAAAACAGAAGGTAAGCAATTGTCTTGTCATGATTAAAAAAGTGCAGCTTAGGAAAACTTGGAGAGAAGTGGCAGCAAAAGGTATGTGTCTTCACAAAATAATCTGTTGATTTAGGGCATGTTGATTCATGGTACAAGGAGTACAAGTACATGTTTTACTTATTAGAGAGTGCAAAGAACTGGCATCAGTCTTATGAAATACACACAAGCGATACAAGAAGGCAAAAGAATGGACCAACTTGGTTTTTTGACAACAACAAGTGGGATGGAATCGACGACCTACTGAAAAGAAAGGTAAATATTTGTCTTGTTAGCATAGGGTGGAGATTTTTACACATCAAATTGCACTACAATGGGGATATGATAAAGGTTAGCTGACAAAAATATAAAAATGCGGGTGTGATAAAGGCTATAAAATGCCTTACCTTAACAATAACAATTTAAAAAGAATATTTCAACGAAATTGATTTTCGAGGCAGTCAAGCTTTTAGGGTAAAGTTTAACTTGAGCATCAGATGTACACGACGAACAGCTGGAAGATCCCGATCAGAGCACTACGCCGCATCATGATGAGAATAACTGGAGGTTGCATGCCCAGACTGGAGCATGGTACGGAGATTAGCTGCAAGTCGCATTCATGGAAAGGTATGGGCATATTTTTAGAACTCTTTAAACAAAATGATATTTTCATCCATATAACAGCTCCAGCTAGGCTCGATCCGAATTAGGGCAAATTTTTGAGGATATAAGCCTGCGAATAGGTAGGGCCAATCCTCTTTGGGCTGTGGCGCCTCCTCTCACAGCCATGGTGAAGCCGGAAGGCACTCAGAATAAAGGCAGGACTAGGGCCAAGCTTCTGGATCTCATAGATAGGGCAGGTCTTGATCTGAAGGCTTTATGCAAAATGGATCCTACAGAGAATGTGGCACAACCCAGTAAGGCTTTCTTGGAGAGAATAGTGGATAAGTATAAGCTTGATCAAGTTACACCAAGTATTGCTGGCTCTGTCAAGAAATATTTTCAGAGCACAAATGATGGCAGCAGTATGGAGCCACCATGTCCGAAAATCACAAGCATTGCAGAAGACTCCGAAACAGAGGAGAAAAATACAACCAATGGAGAGGAACTGGACGAGAATGAACATATTCGGCTCAATCAGGTTCAGCAGAAAAATCTGCTGCTCTAACCTTGTTATTTTTACATGAATTTATGGTAATTATGCCTAAAACTTAAGGTGCATTTGGTGAAGGGTGAAGAACCGAGTAGGACAATAGCTTACCTGTCATTGCTTGTCCGGTTACCTTGATTAAAGCTAACTTGGGCATGTTTCAATGCAGGTAACCTGTCTTACTCCTCCAGATGTTTCTTTAGGGAGTTTTTGACCATGGTACATAAGAACAAGAAGAATGGCAAATGCTGCTGATATGGATACGAAATCTCACATATATGTTTCTCAAGTTTTTCCTTGTCATTGTTTTGTCGATACAATAAGGTAAACAATAATAACAACTTTTCTGTGACTTAATGGGATGATCTGATAAGGATTTGTGCAAGACTTTGTGCTCGAAATAGTAAGAATGGTAAAATGCATCTTGATATGCTCAGATTATTTTTGTACTCGAATTATATGCATAATTTTCTCTGCTGATACTGCATAGACGGCTCTTTTTAAGCCTAGGTCGTTTTATAAAAAGATATATGAACATAATCCTCTTGTTAAATTTATCTGTTACTTGGGCAGCAGGTAGTTCCCTTCTAGATCATGGGCATTAATAATTGATATGAAAGGGATTATGTTAATTTTGTGATATGATCATACTCATTAAAACGTATGCTGGCTTATATTTGGGCAGGCTTTCCACATAGGCTTATAGGCATAACTAGATAACAATCATAAGAGCATGAAAGAATATGGCTGACTGAGCATAGAATTTTGGAAGGATACAGTAATAATTTTACTTTTCTAAGCATACGGAATATGAACATGAATAGCAGTAATTAGATACAAGAATTTCAGAATTTTATTGATATCAGGTGGCAGGTCTGTGTTATTGGTATTATTTTGAATGAATTTAACTCATTATTTATTTGAACCATTTATGGATTGGGTATCTTGCATATGGTTACATGGACTTTAGCAGTAAGAACAACTGTTTTGAAGCAGAACTTAGCATACACTGCATGATGTAATAAAAATGTTGGTAATGGAGAGGGGCTTAAGGTTCTTCTGGCCTTCGAGGCCAGGGACTGATAAGTTCTAGACCATCATTGGATGATGGAATAGGGCATCCGGATTAGATTTGGAATCGAAACGGAAAGGGATATATTCTGTGACTTCAGGGCACTAGTTATACTAGTGTGGAGCTTAAGTCCTCTCTCCTTACCAAAATAGGTACCATTTTAGGATCTATTCCTGATATTCGAATAGTATGACTTGCTGCTCCTGTTAGCATAGTTGTTCTTTTAATGTTGGAAGCTCTTTGATGGAGCATGACCTTAATTCTTTAAAAAAAATTTTATTGAATAAAACTAACTTGATTCTGAAATGTAGGATTTTGTTGAAGCATCTATTGAGGAAATCATAATGATTCCTGACGCTGAACCTGACAGCAACATGCAGCCCCTAGAGGGGGCACCTAGCTGGTACCCTGATGTGGCAGCTCTTGGATATGGAAAGACACGCATATGGCCACCGAACAAAGCAATTCAAATGATGATCGGATGCATTGTTAAGCCCAATGTCCACAAATATTTCATTAAGAAGGAGGCTTACCTGGAAGAAGGAGAGATCTCAGCAATCACCTTTTTGGGAGCAAACAATATGTTTGATCTGGTGTCTAGATTGAACAAGGCAGGGGATGATCTTGAAACATGTATGAAGCTTATTGATGCAGTATATGAAGCCCTGCCTTTGGCACACTTCGAAGCGGAGAACAGGGAACTACAGGATGTGTTGACATTTGTTAAGACTGTAAGTCAAATCCAGACTGCCAATGGCATCACCCCTGACTATTTACCTATCAACAAAAGCAAACAGGCCCCTAAGCCGAAGAAGAAGGAGGCCCAACCTGTGGAATTATCCAATTGCATATTCGACATCAGTATGTTACCTGAGGAAGAACAAATGGAGTTCTTAGGAACAAAGTCAGAAACAGTTGTGGAGACAGAAGTACAAGAGGTACAGAATGAACTGGATAATTATGACCTTAAAAAACTGACATTGTACAACTGCTACCATTTTCCTATTCTTTCAACAAGACTGGCAGAACTGCAAGGTGTACGTTGCAATCAGGGTTTTTGGGAGACTCACAACTTGGGTGTGCTGGCACCAATTAATGAGGACTTTCTTAAAAGCATCTGCAACATCTCAGATTCAGAAATAGAGCAGTCTCTAAAGGATGCTGATACCTTCACCAAGCGAATTGACAGGATGGTGGTAGACCTACCCTTCACCACACAGTTTTTTGGCAAGTCTTGTAACAGAAATAATGGAATATACGTGGGACAAAAAGGCCATATGGCCAAGACTGATGAAGGAAGGCATGATCTGTATGTGCGAAAGATGTGGCGAACTTTCTGCCCCTTCCTTAAGTGTTGCTGTGACAGGTATGGGAGGAAAGGTGTCACAAACTGTAAGGACCACATCACGTGGTTTGATCAAGCAGTTTGGTACATCTGGAATAATACTCACATGATCTGGCCTGACAAATCTACAAAATACAGATTCATGCTATTCCATAGAATCATGAATTCAGAACCCATGAGGGCTGGTGCAATAGCCTTTATCGGCTATCTCAAATTAAGGAGGGTGATGATTAAAATGGCTATCAGATATGCACAGGACAACAGTGCAGATTTAAAAATGGAGTTTGGCAATACAAAGACAGCAGATATACTTGAAAAAACTATAAGGCCTAGAAAGTTTTTGCAGGACAGCTTGGAGCAGGAATATAGAGAAGTCAATCTGAGAAACCCCAAACAGAAAAGAAGGATGAAATTTGATGAGGATTTTGAGGTTATAATGCCCCCAAAATTCATCAAAAGGACCTCCAGTTGCGGCAGTGCAAGATCAGACACCACAAGCATAACCAGAGATGCTTACTTGGCGGACAACTCAGTCAACAAGCCTCCCAAAGCTACCGAAAATCGAGCTACTATGGTGATACCAGCAGCATTAAAATTTTGAGCAGATTCTAAGGTGCTCTCTCTAAAAACTTGTCTTTCTCTCGTACTGTATTTCTCTCATACTGTACTTGTCATTATCAAAATAGAATTGTACTTACATTTTGTCAAGCATATTTAGACTAAGTGCTGAATTGTAAGGTTACATGGAATGATAATAAACGGATATAATATGTAGGAATGACCCTGGAATGTCTTGAGAAAACAGGATCTGCTTGCCTTGCAAGCACACAAGAACTAGAACCTATGCTTGCCTTGCAAGCTGCCCCTTGGGCACACATCTGATAATGCCTTGAGCAATATCAACATAAAATGGGCCTTGCCCCACTGATCAAGACCATGTTTAAGAAAGCTGCCCCCTGGGTACATAATCTTTTAAAGAATATAGAACTGGAAGAAGGTGACGCAAGGACACATGGTCTGCCTGCCTTGCAAGCTTAATGAAATTAAAATTATTTGCTTGATGAGCAAGCGGCCCCATGAGCGTATGTGTGTACAAGAAACACAAAAAACTAAAAGAAGATGTTATGCCCTGCACAGCCTTCTTCTGTCGAGACCATGGTAAAAAGAGGGTAAGGGGTTTAAATTTTCTCCTGAAAACATGAAATTGAACGGTGCTATGATAAATTTACAGAAAAAAACCAGATTACTGCTTATGGATGCGGAAGGAAAATGGAGACTCAAAACAGTAAAGGAAAGAAATAAAAAGAAATACGTACATTTCAACTTCTTCTCAAAGTGTGTTGAGAAAATTAAATTTGCTGAAGCGTTCAAGCAGGTTACCAATGATTTATTGGGAGTCACAGGACAACAAGTTTGGGAAGAAACCATCTTTGGGTGGAAGTTTATAGGGAACCTCAAGAGCATGCTCTATAAACCAAAATTGGTGTTCGCACAAGAGAATAGCATGGCTTGCCCTTGTTCTAACCCAAACTTAAAAAAGTATATATGCCCTGAAATTGGGCACATTAGAACTACTGAATTAAGCTTTGTTCATAGCAAAGCTTTAAGGGGCTGGCTGAAAACAGGTCTCAATCATATTCCCGACAGACCGTTTACCCTTTTACAGTTCAAGAATGAAATGCAAACAACAATTGACCAATTCTTTGAAGTCCACAAGTATAGTCTGAAGGAATTCGACAAAAAGACCATAACAGACTGCAAGAAGGAGATTCTCAAAAAAACATATCAGATGGCAAAGGCCTTCACCAAGGGCAGCAAAGAAAAACACAAATTTCTGATCAACGACGGGGTAGTCAACAAAAATATTGAATGGTTGACAAACAATTTTTATGTAGCAGCCATAGATAAAGCAGCCAATAATCCGTCCTTTATATGCCCTAAGCATATAAGAGAAGAAGCTCTGATCAGGCTAAACAGCCAGGACTTCTGCCAAGTGAATATGACACCTGAGGTAATAAAAGATGGCATTAAGCTGGTCATTCAGTCAATCCTTGGAAATTGGGACTTGGATACAACGGATTTACCGTATATGCTCGGCATTTTTAAAGCACATAAGAACAGTTATAGATGGATTACAAATGCACACGATTCTATCTTTTCACAACTAGCTAGCTTAGTTGCAGCTTGTCTAAACCTTATGGTTGATGCCTGGCCAAGTGTTTGTGAAGAAAAATTGGCCAAACCCAATATGTTTTCCAGAAAGAAGATAAAGGCTGCATGGATTGTCAACTCAATCTATGACGTAACATGTAATCTGCCAGGAGAGATCTTTGATGTATTCGTAGCGGATGTCACTAAATGCTACGAAAACATACCCCTAGATGGAGAAGATGGGATATGCCAGATTATAGAAAATGTGATATCTGAAGTTTGGGGATTCCTTAACAAAAAACAGCATGGGACAAATCTTTGGTACAGGGTCAATGTGAATGGCAAAGTCAGCGTAATATGGAAAGACACCAGTCAGGATAGCAGCAATTGGACCTGTATAGAAAAAGAAACCTTTATATCCATCAATAAATGGTTGTTACAAAGCTGCTACCTACAAATGGGTGATAGGATATGGAGACAAGCAAAAGGAATCCCCATGGGTTTTTCCTGCAGCCCGGCGTGGTGCAATATGTACCTGGCCTGGTTCGAATTGCAATTTATTCTCAAACTGGTCAGAGCTGGGAAACTTGAACAAGCTGCGACTTTTGCCAATACTTTCAGATACATGGACGACCTTTTGAGCATTAATAACAAGCATATCAGGGACTCCCTGGGGCTGTTAAATGCGGCAACGGACAATAATACCATTTACAATCTGGAGTTACTGAAGATTGAGGATGAACAAAATATTGGGATAATAGTTTTGGCCTTGTTCATAGGGGTAGACAGGCTGATTTTCTTAATATGAGTATTCTGATACTCGATCCCTTCCATGGCATATATGAAACAACCCATTATGACAAGCGTGACAAGCTGCCGTTCCAAATTTCCAAATATGTACATGCCAAGGCGTGTAGACCCTATCATTGGGCTAAAAACGTCATAGTATCCCAAATAATGCCATGTCTATATGTGAATTCAAGTCCAGCATCAGCAGCAAAGGAGATAAAAAATCTCATGCATGCCTTTATTGAAAAAGGCTTTAATGAGAGGGACATCAGACACACGGTTTTAAGAGCCCTAGAACAAGGTGTCTATCCAGGTCTGAAATTTGACTTACAAATTGTCTCTCGGATCATTAGAACTTACAAGTATCTGTAATACTTCTGTTTGTAATCCAGGGAACATCAATAAAGTATAGTATAGTGGGCAGGGAGGGTCCTTATGTAGTATAGGGACCCTCTCACCCCTGTACTACATTTGGACCAATCCATGCCTTCCGGTAGGAGGTAGGATTAAAAAATACTTGTATATATATATATATATATATATATATATATATATATATATATATATATATATATATATATATATATATATATATATATATATATATATATATATTCAAACGCTCTTTGTCCTGATCAAAGATTCCCAGCATAGGAAGAATGCAACAGAATTAGTATGAGAAGATATGGAATGACGGTTTTTTAGGAATTGCCTTCTCAGGGTATTATGATTTTCGAGGTTTGGATATAACTGATATTAACATTTAACAATTGAACTTGGTTGAATTTATGACTGTTTCAAGTGGTAAGGTTCAAAGGTAAGGGCCTGTTTCAGATTACCATAGAAAGCATGAAAATGGCGGCTCTGGCTATTGCATGGGGTAAATGGAAAGGCCAAAAGTGGTGTAACAGATTAAGACAATAACATGAAGAACAAAAGGCAAAACAGAAGGTAAGCAATTGTCTTGTCATGATTAAAAAAGTGCAGCTTAGGAAAACTTGGAGAGAAGTGGCAGCAAAAGGTATGTGTCTTCACAAAATAATCTGTTGATTTAGGGCATGTTGATTCATGGTACAAGGAGTACAAGTACATGTTTTACTTATTAGAGAGTGCAAAGAACTGGCATCAGTCTTATGAAATACACACAAGCGATACAAGAAGGCAAAAGAATGGACCAACTTGGTTTTTTGACAACAACAAGTGGGATGGAATCGGCGACCCATCGAAAAGAAAGGTAAATATTTGTCTTGTTAGCATAGGGTGGAGATTTTACACATCAAATTGCACTACAATGGGGATATGATAAAGGTTAGTCGACAAAAATATAAAAAATGCGGGTGTGATAAAGGCTATAAAATGCCTTACCTTAACAATAACAATTTAAAAAGAATATTTCAACGAAATTGATTTTCGAGGCAGTCAAGCTTTTAGGGTAAAGTTTAACTTGAGCATCAGATGTACACGATTTAACAATTTGGAAGATCCCGATCAGAGCACTACGCCGCATCATGATGAGAATAACTGGAGGTTGCATGCCCAGACTGGAGCATGGTACGGAGATTAGCTGCAAGTCGCATTCATGGAAAGGTATGGGCATATTTTTAGGATTCCTTAAACAAAATGGTATTTTCATCTGTATAACAGCTCCAGCTAGGCTCGATCCGAATTAGGGCAAATTTTCGAGAATATAAGCCTGCGAATAGGTAGGGCCAATCCTCTTTGGCCGTGGCCCCTCTCTCACGACCATGGTGAAGCGGAAGGCACTCATAATAAAGGCAGGACTAGGGCCAAGCTTCTGGATCTCATAGATAGGGCAGGTCTTGATCTGAAGGCTTTATGCAAAATGGATCCTACAGAGAATGTGGCACAACCCAGTAAGGCTTTCTTGGAGAGAATAGTGGATAAGTATAAGCTTGATCAAGTTACACCAAGTATTGCTGGCTCTGTCAAGAAATATTTTCAGAGCACAAATGATGGCAGCAGTATGGAGCCACCATGTCCGAAAATCACAAGCATTGCAGAAGACTCCGAAACAGAGGAGAAAAATACAACCAATGGAGAGGAACTGGACGAGAATGAACATATTCGGCTCAATCAGGTTCAGCAGAAAAATCTGCTGCTCTAACCTTGTTATTTTTACATGAATTTATGGTAATTATGCCTAAAACTTAAGGTGCATTTGGTGAAGGGTGAAGAACCGAGTAGGACAATAGCTTACCTGTCATTGCTTGTCCGGTTACCTTGATTAAAGCTAACTTGGGCATGTTTCAATGCAGGTAACCTGTCTTACTCCTCCAGATGTTTCTTTAGGGAGTTTTTGACCATGGTACATAAGAACAAGAAGAATGGCAAATGCTGCTGATATGGATACGAAATCTCACATATATGTTTCTCAAGTTTTTCCTTGTCATTGTTTTGTCGATACAATAAGGTAAACAATAATAACAACTTTTCTGTGACTTAATGGGATGATCTGATAAGGATTTGTGCAAGACTTTGTGCTCGAAATAGTAAGAATGGTAAAATGCATCTTGATATGCTCAGATTATTTTTGTACTCGAATTATATGCATAATTTTCTCTGCTGATACTGCATAGACGGCTCTTTTTAAGCCTAGGTCGTTTTATAAAAAGATATATGAACATAATCCTCTTGTTAAATTTATCTGTTACTTGGGCAGAAGCAGTGTAGTTCCCTTCTAGATCATGGGCATTAATAATTGATATGAAAGGGATTATGTTAATTTTGTGATATGATCATACTCGTTAAAACGTATGCTGGCTTATATTTGGGCAGGCTTTCCACATAGGCTTATAGGCATGACTAGATAACAATCATAAGAGCATGAAAGAATATGGCTGACTGAGCATAGAATTTTGGAAGGATACAGTAATAATTTTACTTTTCTAAGCATACGGAATATGAACATGAATAGCAGTAATTAGATACAAGAATTTTGAATTTTATTGATATCGGTGGGTGTCCGTGTGTTATTGGTATTATTTTGAATGAATTTAACTCATTATTTATTTGAACCATTTATGGATTGGGTATCTTGCATATGGTTACATGGACTTTAGCAGTAAGAACAACTGTTTTGAAGCAGAACTTAGCATACACTGCATGATGTAATAAAAATGTTGGTAATGGAGAGGGGCTTAAGGTTCTTCTGGCCTTCGAGGCCAGGGACTGATAAGTTCTAGACCATCATTGGATGATGGAATAGGGCATCCGGATTAGATTTGGAATCGAAACGGAAAGGGATATATATATATATATATATATATATATATATATATATATATATATATATATATATATATATATATATATATATATATATATATATATATATATATATATATATATATATATATATATATATATATATATCAGTATATATATATAATTATTAGGAGTGGCTTCCGGAAGCTTCTTTATATTCACCCCCCTCAGATCTTGGCCGTCGGTTTGCTCCCTTGCAATCTCGTCCGTCGGATCTGGTGGCTTCTAGAAGCTTCCTGGCAGCCCTCTGGTGGCCCATCTCGACCGTCCATTTGTTTGGGAATCTCCCAACTTTTACCCAAAATTTTTTTGCATTAGGGGGGAATTGAACCCCTGACCCCTTCACCCCCACAAGGGGGGTTTGGGGGGAACCCCTTAACAAACTTTCCACACTTCCATTCAGGAATATAGATGTGCTTTTTTCTTGTTAAGGTTACCTCCAACCCTAATAATTCTAGAATATCTAGGATGGTTCTAGAATTTAGGGTTTGCACATATATCCCACATGCATAGATGCAAAAAAGAGCCTTTTTTCAGTATATAAAGAGGCCATCTAGATGGGAATAAGCATTCTGGTTTTTGGCTAGAAAATTCTAGATTGGAGTTCTAGAATGCTCTAGGAAGATCTAGGATGTTCCAAAAATTATGGAATGTACTGGAAAAATCAGGGGGTTCGGAACATAGAACCTTCTAGAACACAAAAAAAAAAAAGTTGTAAAAAAAAAAAAAAAAAAGTAAAAAAAAAAAAAAAGTTACTAGAAATTTAAACATAGAACAAAAAAAGTTGTAAAATTTTGTAAAAAAGCAAAAAAAAAAAAAAGTTACAAAATTTGAACCTTATTCTAGAAAAACTATTCTAGAATTTAGGGTTTGCACATATATCCCACATGCATAGATGCAAAAAATAGCCTCTTTTTCAGTATATAAAGAAGCTATCTAGATGAGAATAAGCATTCTCGGTTACGGTTGGGGGGTTAGAACATAGAACCTTCTAAACATGCTAAAATTGGAACTTGTTCAGAAGAACATGCACCGTAGGACGTATTAAATTCTTGTATATATATATATATATATATATATATATATATATATATATATATATATATATATATATATATATATATATATATATATATATAATTATTATATATATATAGCTTATTTATATTCACCCCCCATGATCTTGGTTCGCCTTGGTTTGCTCCCTTGCAATCCAATCCAATCACGTCGGATCACGTGGCTTCTAGATAAGCTTCCATTGAGGCCCTGGATGTGGCCCATCTCGGCATGGCCCATTTGTTTGGGAATCTCCCAACTTTTACCCAAAATTTTTTTTTGCATTAGGGGGAATTGAACCCCCGACCCCTTCATTTTTGTGAACAAGGGGGGAAGGGGGGGAACCCCTTAACAAACTTTCCACACTTCCATTTAGAATATAGATGTGCTTTTTTCTTGTTAAGGTTACCTCCAACCCTAATAATTCTAGAATATCTAGGATGGTTCTAGAATTTAGGGTTTGCACATATATCCCACATGCATAGATGCAAAAAAGAGCCTTTTTTCAGTATATAAAGAGGCCATCTAGATGGGAATAAGCATTGAATGGTTTTGGCTAGAAAATTCTAGATTGAGTTCTAGAATGCTCTAGGAAGTTCTAGGATGTTCCAAAAATTATGGAATTTACTGGAAAATTCAGGGGGGGTTCTGGAACATAGAACCTTCTAGAACAATAAAAAAAAAGTTGTAAAATTTTGTAAAAAGTAAAAAAAAAAAAGTTACGAAATTTAAACATAAAAAAAAGTTGTAAAATTTTGTAAAAAGTAAAAAAAAGTTACGAAATTTGAACCTTATTCTAGAAAAAACTATTCTAGAATTTAGGGTTTGCACATATATCCCACATGCATAGATGCAAAAATAGCCCTTTTTTAAGATATAAAGAAGCTATCTAGATGAGAATAAGAGAGGAAGGTGACGTTTTTGGGTTAGAACATAGAACCTTCTAAACATGCTAAAATGGAACTTGTTCGTGAAGAACATGCAACCATAGGATTTATTAAATTCTTGTATATATATATATATATATATGAGGATATATATATAATTATTATGCATTTTTGGCCTTTTATAATATAGAATATAAAAATCTTTATATTCACCCCCTCGTGATCTTATCCGGTTTTTCTTTTGCAATTTTCTTTCAAACTGGGACATGGGTGGCTTCTATGTAACTTACATGGCAACATTTGAAGGGTGGCCCATCTAGAAAAACCGGCCCATTTGTTTGGGGATCTCCCAACTTTTACCCAATGTTTTTTTTATGCTTTAGGAGGGAATTGAACCCATTGATGACCCCTTCACCCCACAAGGGGTTTTTGGGGAACCCCTTAACCAACTTTTCCACACTTCCATTCAGAATATAGTTGTGCTTTTTTCTTGTTAAGGTTACCTCGAACCCTAATAATTCTAGAATATCTAGGATGGTTCTAGAATTTAGGGTTTGCACATATATCCCACATGCATAGATGCAAAAAGAGCCTTTTTTTCAAGATATAAAGAGGCCATCCAGATGGGAATAAGCATTCTCGGTTTTGGCTAGAAAATTCTAGATTGGAGTTCTAGAATGCTCTAGGAAGATCTAGGATGTTCCAAAAATTATGGAATGAAATAGGGGATAAGGAAAGTTTAGGGGGGTTAAGGAACATAGAACCTTCTAGAACAATAAAAAAAAGTTGTAAAAAAAAAAAAAAGTTAGGCATTTTCATAATTTAAATTTGAACCTTATTGTACAAGAACCTATTCTAGAATATAAAACCTTCTAGAACAATAAAAAAAAGTTGTAAAATTTTGTATAAAAAAGTAAAAAAAGTTACAAAATTTGAACCTTATTCTAGGACAAAAAAAACTATTCTAGAGAATTTAGGGTTTGCACATATATCCCACATGCATAGATGCAAAAAATAGCCTTTTTAATATTAAATTGATTTTTTTCAAAGATATAAAGAAGCTATCCGGATGAGAATAAGCATTCGGTTTTTGGGTGGGGGTTCTAGAACATAGAACCTACTAAACATGCTAAAATTGGAACTCCTGATTGGAGGAACATGCAATCATAGGATTTTATTAAATTCTTTTTCAAATATATATATATATATATATATATATATATATATATATATATATATATATATATATATATATATATATATATATATATATATATATCCCTGGAAAGCTATTTTTGTTTTCTTTCTATCTTCTAGCAAACACTATTACTCCAAACACTAGCACCTACGTTTGGTTTTCGGCATAGAGTTTGAGAAGGTCCTAAACTAAGGGGTTGTGAATCTTTGTCCAAGTTCTAGCCCTCCATGAGCCCATCCCACATATGTACTATTTTAATTTTAGTTGTTATAAACTAGAACATAACAACTAACCATTAAGGTCCACCTAGTAGAGGACTTCATTGGATCAAGCCCCAAAACCATAAAATTCTTAATGAAAAAGTTGTATGCAAAAATCTGCTTTATGAATTCAAAGTAATCTTATTTGTCATAAAAATTAATTTAACCACTGAACACTTAAAGTCACAAAAAGATGGTGAAGACTGAAAAAATCAAGTCCCAAAACCACACTCCCTCAATGCAAAGTAGTAGATCTCCTTCTTTATGGTAAAGTTTTAAGAAGTATCCATAAAATTTTGTAATATGCAAAAAAAATGCAAAGTAGAATACTTAATGAATTAATTGTGTATATTTAAAAACAATTTTGATAAAGCACATGTAGACATGCATGGGTTATGCTTTTTTTGTTCTTGGTTATTCCATAAAATCTTCCATGTTTTTGGGCAACCATGCTAGCAAAAAGAAGCTAAACAATTGAGGAGAGACCATGGCATTTTTGCCATGGCTTCACATTAAGATTTTTATATTCTATATTAAAAGGCAAAAAATGCATAAATTAATTTCAATGCCACCTCAAAATCTATATATTAAATATAGATAAGATATGGTGGCGAATAAATGCACATGCCACCTCAACTAACACCTCATGATTACAATAAATGCTTGCATGCACATGTATGCCACCTAACCACATGCATAGGAACTTCTTGTCACCTTCCTCTCTTATAGTTTGAACGATCCAGATTTCACCTTCCCCCATCTAACGGCCCATGTGCATGGTGCATGGCAGGGTTCAAAAAACTCCGCAGCCTTCACCAGATAATTTTCCGCCTATATAAAATATGTACCGGATATGTTCATAACAAGATACAAATATACCGGATTTTACATAAACAACGTTTTTTATAATCGGATTTTTTCCACCATCCAAAATTTTAGACCAGCAATTTCTAAAGTGGACCAGACAAACAAAGGGTTTATCCAGGTATTTTTTGAACCCTGGTGCATGGCCCATGCATGTATGTGCATATGTATGCATGTGCACATCGTGCCCATCTATGCATCACATGAGGTGGAATTATAACAACCCTTGATTTTGTCATTTGACGGCTAGGATCAATCTCTATGAATATGACCCATGGGATGACAAAATCACACATCGATCACGCTGGCTCCAAATGTGACAAAATAGTGCCAAAGCACCACTCCTTAAAAAGGTCTCGACGAGAGGAATCCAACGGCGTAGGCCCCACCTTCATCCGACCCCTCTACTGCAAGCTACGGGCCTTCGAAGATGATTAAACAGAAGGAAGCTTCCCAGAAAGTCCATTCATAAATACTTTGCCACCTCACTACCTTTTTTATTAATGAGGGTGCCTTTTTATTAATGAGGGTGCCACCTCACCTCCTTTAAAAGAAAAAAATCAATTTAATATTAAAAAGTTAATGGCTAGGATTTATGCTCACCTTTTAATCTAACGGTTGAGATCTGCTGCACCAACTTTTTTTTTTGGCACCTTCCTTGCACCTTCTTCACAAAAATCAAGGGCTAGGATTTATTCTCCCGTTTTGATCCAACGGTTTGGGGATGTGGTGCATGCCCCCATGCATGCCCATGCATGCCCATCATGGCCATCCATGCACCTCAATGAGGTGGCATTATCCTGGCCTTTCATTTCGTGATTGGACGGCTGGGATGAATCTCTATGAACATGGGCATGGGATGACAAAACACACATCTAATACGTGTATATATATAATAGATATACAAGTCTTTGTACTATCAGTGGGTCTATGAACTATAGTCCATAAACGTCTGGGAACAAAATTCAAGCTTAAATAAATCAAGGCCTAAACTAAGCTAGTCTAAAAAATTTCGACTGTTGGACTCGACCAACTTGCCATTATATAGCATTTAAAGGCATATGCCTACTTTCAAACACAGGCAACGAGAAATGCAATTTATTTAAGAGTAGAGATGAATTGATAATTCTAAGATTCTCCTCGCAACTTGGTGACAAAATCTGCAAACCCGTCACTTATTTTATGGACAAAGAAGCAAAAGCAATGCCATGGATGGCATGTACACAAAAATGCAAAGCAAAACATACTCTCCATGCCATAATATATGCCATAATTTATGCAAGACAAATTGTACCAGAAATAGACGCAAGCACAAGATGGAAGAAATAAAGCGGCGATGGCTGCTGATTTGGGCTTTTATTGTAGACCGTCATTTCATACACCGACGGCCAGGATCAATCTCTATAAAGAAGGGGGGTGCTTGGCCTGGATTGAGGTGACACCATCCGGACCATCGATCTCAGATCTGGACGGCCACGAGGGCGCCACCCAAATCTCTATAAAGAAGGGAATCAACTTCAATGCCCGTCCCTTAACATATGGGAGATCTTTAGAAATTATCTTTAGAAACTATTCTATTCTATTCCATTCTAAGAAATTATGATATTTCCCCGTGTTTTAATAGATGAAGTTGGATAGATATTTGTTTCATATGACAATTACAATTACAAGAAACTTATCGCGGCGGCCTATCGGCCGCCGCGAACGTTTCTCTTCCCCAACTCGTCTATACACGCTAGAACACGCTAGAAAACGCTAGAACATGCATTATTTCTATATGGGAAAATATTGTTGGTTTCTTTCTTCAAAAATAAATTAAATTTATTGTCAAATGCAGATGACTAGTAGTTAGAGTGTAGTTAGACAAAAATTTGAAATTGCTATATTTTAAGCCATTTCCCTTTTTTAGCGATTCCTTCACTTGTTGAGCATATAATGTTCCATGCAAACACTAGGAACAACATCTACATTAGAAAATAATATCATTATTAGGTTTTGAACCATTTAACCATTACAATTTTTAAACCATTTATCTTGCACCAAATTCATTCACTTGCTCAACAAATGCTTGATTTATAATACTTGATTTATGATCTCTTCTTCTTCCTCTTTTTTGGTGGTTGTTTGCCCATGAAGACGGATTGTGATTGGTTTATGCTACGTCAAGTTGAGAAATGAAACAATGAAAATTGTGAATGGTACAAATCATGAGCTAAAAATCTAGGTAAGCAGCAGAGTTTTACTACCACCAAATAAATTATGAAAATCAATTGCAACACGAGCCCTACATGTAGAGTCATGATCTTCTATGGTAGATATGCTTGGAAACATCCTTGAAAGTTGAAATGTATAATAGATGGTCAGCACAAAATTTTTGGTGTAGAACTTTTAAGATCTTAGGATGGCAAATTCAATCATAATCCTTGTGGCTCCTCAATAGGTTGAAAAGTAAATTAGGATAACAACAATCATTTATGCCAGTTTTGAGGCCAAGCTTCCACTACTTTATCCAGCTTAGCTCTGGAAATGTGAATGTCTAGCAATGCAATGCACCAACCAATATCGTGTTGAACAAAATGATGAAGAAAATATAAAATGTATCATATGGCAATGCTAAGCTTACAGTGGTTCCCTGATCTAGTTGACGATTCCCTTCCAGTCCAAATGTCCACACCAACATACGATTCTTATCGTTCCATATGTCTAGTGGCTAAGAGGGGAAAGCTTTGATTGAAAGGATTTGACAGGAAGTAAATATGGGACTATGGAACGCTCTGCAAGCTATGTCTATAATTGACATAACTTCACAATCCCTTCACTGCTTCGAGTAGCTCAGTAGTTTCTTTTAGTAGTTTCTTTTTTCGACATCTGCTAGTTCTAAATGGCCACACAAGTTGTTGCCCCATGCATAACACGCATTCATATCTAGAGTACCGTCAGTGACTGAAGGTAAGACGTGCTAGTTGCCACAGGATACCTTTTGACACACATTTGCCTTCCTCATCGATTGCACAAGGTTGGCTAGTAAAAAGATTTTGTAACAAATATTGAGGATAAGAAAGGCACAAGATGTGTCCTCTATGCCAGCCTCTGTTATAATTTATGTGTCCTCTATGCCAGCTTCTGTTATAATTTATGATGTTAAAAAATATACAATTTTTTGGATTCACTTGGACATGCACTTAAATATATTACCATGCTTACCGAAACTTGGTACAATTGAAAACTTTATGGCATTTTTAATTCCGCATTTTTTGTTGCAGATAGAATGCATGTATGCTCTAAAGAACCAGACTGGCACGGCAGGTGCCAGCAAGAGCCTATGTTAATTGAAAATAGAAAGAGCATTCATTTGTGGAACTGATAGAAGAAAATCTTCTACAAAATACCTGGAGAAAGCAGTGCCTAGAGGATTCAGGCATGAGCATCAACCAGTTCAATTTGATCATGCTTAAATCATCCTACTCTGCTTACTCCTCAATCCAAAGTGGTGTTGCAGGAGATTCATATCACGTAGATTTTGCAAGCTTTTAATATATTTGTAGCCGTGAGCCAAAAATAAAATTGAAGGATGCAGAGACCTTGGGTTATGCTAAAGTTTCAAAATGGGGACTCTCATAGCATGAAGAAAGCACAGACCCTTCAAATCGAGCTCGCTGCATTGAAATGAAGATGATCAGTCAATTGGCCCGTTAAAAATCCACAGGGAAAAAGACGGAAGAAGAACATGCCTTGGTTCTACAACTGAAATCTTGTGTTAATCGGCTAAACGGACTGCAACCTCAAAGTGCAGAGCTCTGAAAATGCCCAGTTACCTTATATCCAATCTTCATTATCTGTTTAGAACAGAGTCAGTAACAAAAGCTCTATTGCAACCATAAAACATAAATTCAGCTCTTACCCTTCAACAAAAGATCACGCATTTGTGGAGTAAGCCAGGTCATCACAAGCATGCAAAAATCCCTCGTTCATTGATTAACCGCTTGGATTCACAATGGTAAGCCGCAATGCACCACACAAACAAAGCAAAGCATAAGAACTTACTCTCGAATCACGGGATCAAAACCTAAGAACACCCGGCGACTTTCGATCCGCCAAATCTTAGCAAACACCCCGTCCGCAGGACCTTGCCATAGAACTTAACTCAGAGATATCATTGTTAGCATCAACCCGATAAAACCCTTTTGCCCAATAAAAACTACTTAAATATCTATCTTACTCATAGCATATACAATGGCACCGGATGCACGTGGAGTGACCCTACTTAGGGTTGTGGTAAGGGAAGATTTTAGCGTGGACTCTAGCGCATGTGCTTGTAAATAATATAGAATATGTGCTAAAGTACCTGGATGCGAGGCCGCCAAGGTTGCTGGAAGCAGTGAAGGAGGCGCTTGTTCAGGAGCCGGATTTCGATTTGGTAGAACTGAAATCGCCAAAATTGAGGAGCACTATGAAGGAATTCATGAGCCGGGATGCCGAAGCTCGTGAATCTGAGGGAGAAGCTCCGCGCAGCCCCATCCCTCGTAGTCCGTCTGAAGTTAGGGCCGCTTCTGTTTTCGACGAAGTCATGAACTCCGGCAAGGTCTTCAAAGTCTGGAAGAAGCATGCCCTCCCCCGGCGCAGGGTCAGCTTTGCTTCGAAGCAAAGGTTTCTGCCCTAACCCCCTTTTTTTTTACCACGTGTCGGCAGGAGCTTGTCTCAAATAAATAACATCAAATAAATAGAAAAAGTTTGGAAAATTGTCACTGCTTTATATATGAATGAAAAGGCACATTGTGCAACTCATGCAAGAAAAAGATATAATTGCTATTTTCTAATGCTAAACCAATGAATCTAAGCTCCCAGTTGGAATAAAATACTAAAATTTGACTTCAAATGCTAATTGGAATAAAAAAAGATAGGAGATCTTTATTTTAGAAAATAGCAACATAAAAGCCTAGAGGAAGTTTATTGGCTATTTGTGATCGAAATTCCTGTATAACAGTATGCAAAATTATGCAAGAACATTTCTCTGTCCAAAATCTGTGGACCTGAAAGGTAAATGCAAGGTAAATGATCTTTATTGTAACGTGGAAGACACTTGGGTTCAATTCCGTCATCATAATGTCAGGAAAAATAGGTTAAATGTCGGGTAAATGACCTAAATATCAATTAAAAATGTGTGATCGCAGGAAGCAAAAACTTAATTAACATTCATAAGAAGAAATGCGCCATGTGGCAAGGTGCTACTGGCGGACGCGACAAAATTGAACTTAAGTGTTTATGTGATGGGAAAACAAACGAGTCGAAGTCAATTTTCCCTTGGCAAACAATCAATGCACAAGGAAAGAAACACCCATCTGTGAATTCTGCTTCCAATTCATGGAAACTTCAAGAGTTGTAGCGTTTAATTTGTAATATGTAGCAAAATAACAGGGGGTTCCAGGGGGATTTGATATAGATATAATTCTTGAAACCATAGACCATATCCCTAAAACAATTCAATGGGTTATTATAAAAAAAAACATAGATTTAAGATAAAAAATAGTCACATTAGCTCACTAGTTAGATTGGTTAAAGTAGTCTTATTAGGACATTGAGTTATTTTAGTAGAGGTTCGAATCCCCGTATTTCATATTCTAAAAGCTTAAATGAAACCGTATAGAGGCACGATATACCATCAAAACCTTAGGCAAACTCGTATTCGACATCTTAAAATCATAGGCGTCCCCAATCATAATTGAGCATAATCGAAACGAGAGGTGTCCAGAGGCTCCAACATACAGTCTGGGCCGTAGGATTGACAGATCCGACGACTGTGGTAGTCCAGGGTGCACCTCGTTTAGAATATGTAGCACTAGATGCCTATTCCGCTTCTAATTCATGGAAACTTCAAGAGTTGTAGCATTTAATTTGTAAATTATAGGTTGCACTCAAAGCCACTCAATATTTGCAAACAGACACCCAAGAATTTAAGAAATTCAAGTGGATCAATTAAACTAAATATATATTGCAGATTATGGGAAATGCACTTTTTCTTTCATTAGTAAACCACAACTTAATTTGGATGTCAAGTACAACTATCTACATACTTTTGGTTGTTTGATGTATTGAACATCGACATGCCTGGCATAGGCACCATCTGATTTCAGTAGCTATAGGCTATATGGCTACCTTGTTCAACAATCTGCCCATTCTGAACAACAGCAATAATATTATCTGCATTTTGAATAGTTTTTAGCCTATCTTCCACAACAATGCAATCAAGGCAATAATGGAACTTTTTCCCGAGCCGCTGGCTCTCCGACCAATGCAAGGCTAGTTGTCTGCTTTCACTTTGAAATTCATATTAACAAATATGGTTATCTAGCCTAGAAGGGTAGGTGAATAACCTATTTTTTAACTCTACGTGTCCCTTGCCTTTGGATCTATTTCTGTCTTCCTGTCAAGAATATCAAAGACCAAGCCAACAGATTCAAAACTATCCATAAGATCAGGGGCCAGTGCTAATGTCCCTGCAACTCCAAATGCCGTGACATAAGAAAACAAAGCATTTAATAACATGGTCAAATAATGATTCTCCACTTTTATTAGCTTTGCTGCCCGGGGCCAACCCATAAGCAAGCCCTGTAATCTGTCCACGAATGAAGAGTTACTCTTTAATTTCTTCAATTCCTGGTTAAATAAGTCCAATACTTTTGTACAGACATTGCTGACTGCTTTGACAGCCACAATGGTTGCCCTAGCATAAACCTTTGCGATGTTTACGCCAAATTTTGTCGTGAAGAAATGCCGCGTACATCAAAGCATAGGGACATGATGGGCAATGATATGCAATCTACTTAACAAGCAGCAAAAAAGGTATACCTCCCCAGCATGCGCACTGATTATCAATGGAAAAATTGCCAGAATGATGAGATTAAGACACCATTGTAACACAAATGCCAAAACAAATTGTGCAATTATTAGTGCCATGCGGCTGTAATTGTCCTCCATTTCAAACCATCCTACCTCATTCAGCAACATTGCTGCACAGAAAAATTGACTTGAAGTGTAAGTTACTGCTGTAATATGTCACCAGAACTTGAGTCATTCCATAAACAAAAAAAAAGGTGCAACACTCTTGCCACCATCGCTCATATGCTTCCAAGCAGACCATGGGGCAATTCTGCTGCATTAAGTTTAAGCAGTCTTACAAACGAGCCCTTTGTCAAATTTCCATTGATTTGATTGGCTGGCGGGAACATATTATTGGGATATACATAGAACATTCTTCATCAATATTTTCTTTGTGGACAATCAAACTGACATGCTACAGTTCTTGATAGATGAACGATGAACTCGTTTCCTGTGCTCTGTTTTTTCGTTCTGCTATAACAGTATATCTCCATTACTACCTATTGCATCATGCAGGGGATGACCGAAACTAAAACTGTGCTAGGTTCATATCCATGTTCATGTTCTTCTGCTTGAAGTTGTGCAATGTTTGGGCTTGGAATTACCTGAACATATTAGTCACGTGCCTCATCTTGTTGGCTGCTATTTAGGTCAACCAAGGTTCCTGGCAGGATAGATCATGTACCATTCAACATGCCTAGATATGCGCAGGCAGGGGATTAAATTTGTACACTCATCTGTGAGATAATTCTTGAGGTTAAATATGACGTAGGATGTCTGGAATACCCATAAAATGCATTAGAAACCTACACGTCAAAACGTATCTTTAATTTAAGGTGAATAATAATATATCATTCCTTAAAACTGTTACCATTACATGCCTGTTTGCAGAAGAAACATGGAACATCCATGATGCCCTTACTATATGCGCTTCATATACCATTGCCAACATTGTACCCTTTAGAGTTCCGGAGTCTTCAAATGCAAGCTTAGTACAATTCGAGTGAACTTTTGCTGCTACATAAGCTTCAAGTGTGCAATTTAGATATTACCCTGGATGCATAGAATAGATTCGATGTTAACAAGTAGAGAGCTTGTCGTAGATACAGAAAGTAAAAGCCCCATGCACAATGTACAGTTTGCAATCCTTCCCTTTTAAAGACATGGACAAAACAAAAATACTCATCATGCAGACTTGAAAAACCGGTGTTGCGCGAACTTTCAGGTATATATCTTACGGTATATTTCTCGAGCATCAGATTGCAACTTAAAATAACCAAAGTTCATGAGGAATATAAAGCAGCTGACGCTTTAAAGAAATGTGGATGTTGATGCACTTGAGTTGAGTAAAAAGATCTTGCTTGGCAACAAGTAGAAAGAGTATTTGCTTAGAAGAAAAGGGAAGGAAGAGGCTCACGAAAGTAGAAATACCATAGGCGGAACCATGAAGTCACTTAAACCATGAAGCATAATGCCGAAACCTATCTTTGGAAGATCCTGTAGTGAGGCAATTTTTGAGGATATTCGATGCATAGACACCCTTCAAGCAATGGCTGCATAGCCCAAAGGCCAAAGAAACGGGCAGCAGAAAGTGCAAAAGTCCCCTTTTGCACATCGACGGCAACATCAACATTTCTGCCTGCTTCTTAATACCTTGCAAACGATGGTTACAGTGCAAGGAATGCAGACTACAAAAGGGCTCGGAATCATGCAAAAGACCCCGGAATCATGCAGAACAAAACCTGTCCAAATCAATATAGAGCATGATGTGTTGCCAAAACCAAGATCAACATAGGACACGAGAAGCAAAACGTACAATAATTTCCAAAACAAGAATAAAAAATAGAGTATGAGAAGCAAAACTTACAATCCATTGGCGCAAATGGTTTAGCATCCTTTTCTTGTTCAAGGGGAATTGGTGGATACTTGACACTCGAGACACGAAACCTTACCTGCACAAATTTGCTTGCTTAGCTCATAGTTCTGGAGGGCACGAATTTGTCAAAGTAAATCATAACAAGAAATACACAAGAACCCACTTTTTCTTCAATATCCATATACATTTCTTGATCTTCGTATTTCCAAACCCAGACACTTTCTGCTTCCATGCTTCAAAAGCTTGTCAAAAACCAAGTTAGTGCATGCTATAATACGTTTTGGCCAACAAATGGTCCAGTATAGGGATATGTTCTAGGAAGGAAAAAACGTAATAAAACTTACAAAACTGATGGCTGTGGTAGGAGATACTCAGGCACACGAATGTCTTCAAAAAATCCCAATGACACTGCTCCAACCAACATGCATTAAGTATCAGAAAAATAGAAAGCATTAATGATCAAAAGTAGCTGATTGAATCCATTTCTATGCATGCATTACACACAAAATAAAGAAATTTATTCTCAAAAAAAACCCCCGGATATTGTAAAGAAACGACATTTATCGCCAATGTCCATTCTACAAAGTGAATGTTGGTGCACCATCTCCAAAGAAATACAAAACCACCTTCGATTTAATTGATGTCATAGAGTGTGATGCACAAGCCAAGATCCTTCACCACCGCAATATACAACTAAATCACATCTCCATCCCCACACAAAACCAAAGATGTAAAACGAAAGAAGACAAAACACCTACATCATCAAATTACCTTGTCGATAAAAAATCCTTTGAATCTCGAGAGTGAATAGTGAATATAAGAATAGTAGTGAATATAACAAAAAATTGACTTGTATGAGGAACTGTAACTCACATTTACATGCAGGCAATCTTGCCTTAAAAAATCAAGTGCGCGATGATGGTCCAAATCAACAGATTGGGAAACATCAATAATGTAAAGATGACCCCGCATATCCTTTCACCAAGAACATGTTGCCGTAAGCCCCTATTAAGATATCCAAGGATTTACCTCATACCTACGTATCGTTATATTCGCTAAGATCGTGGATAATGTTCACCATCTGCACCAAGACAATGGAGGCGCCAATATGAATTGTAAATCTTTAAACGCCAACTGGGACGTTGTAGGACGGTATCAATCTGCATCAGAAACGCCCCAATCTGTGAGAAAAACCCAAAATCCAAGCAACCCACTTGAATATGTATTCTATCACTTTTCCTCCTCCGATGGCACATTCAATAGAACCTGTTTCACACATGATCATGTATTAGAATCCGGAAAATCTGCCATAAAAAAACAGAGTATCGGGCTTCAAATCTCTCGTGATCGTAAAGCAAGAACAGAGAATATTTGACTTCCCATGAATCCCAGCTCAAAACCGATGAAAGCAAAACCGACACAAAAAGTTGTAATGGCGTCTCTCATTCAAGAAGTTAAAGGAAATCATAGCAACCAAGCAACGGCGGGGAAGCATCAAAATCTCTGCCGAAATGCTTTGTCACTCATAAGAAAAACACATCCTTCCGTAACTCTGCCATAGCCACTTACCATCCGGTCACTAGATCCATTTAAGAAAGGATGGATCTGGTAAAATGTAGAAAGGCCAGCTGCATAATTTGACGCGGTAATCGCCATCAAATCGAATACACCATTGCAGAAGGGCTTACACCATTGCAGAAGCACCCATCACGAAAACCATTGCCAAATTCGCCATTTATAAGCTGAGAAATCCGATTGCAGAAGACTAAGCTGAAGAAGAATTCGATAGGACCTCTAGAATGGTCATTAAATATTGCTGTTTACTACAATAAGAAGCTCGAATCTAACAGAGCAAGCCAAAAACATCCAAGAGCTGAAGAAAGCACTCGAAACTGATCAAACAACAGGGAATAAATCAGGGCGCCCAGCTTGCCATGCCAGCCTTGAAATGCTGAAGATGCAGATCCGGCATTAGATAGCCTGAAGAATTTGATTAGAAGCTTGGCTATGGCGGGTGATACACGTTATTCTAAAAGCTTAGGAAGAAGAACATGACGTAGTACATTAATTTTGACGACTTTACCTCGTCACGCCTCTTTAGTACATTAATTTTGACGACTTTCATGAATGGCTTAGATTAAAATCCAAAATTCAACGGCTTAGATAAAAATACCCAAAATAAGGGGTATGTGGCATTAAATGCAACTCTATAGACCGATGGATTGGATTAAATCCCAAATCTAACGGTCAAAAACGAAAGCCCCAAATAAAGGGGCTTTTGATCCGGGCCATCCATCAAGCACGTTCAACGGCCCAGATGAGTCAAACCCAAGCTGCCCCTTATAACTAGAGATCTGGGTGGCGCAACGTGGGCCGTCCAGATCTGAGATGGACGGTCGGGATCAAAAGATCTACATTCAATATAATTGTATATATATAGGTGATATATTATATATATGTTCTTATGTTTGTCCTCTTGAATCCGACCGTTGATCCGAGATCCTACGGCTCACGTGGCTTTGGGATGTATCCTACGGCTCAGATGGCTTGGGAGTTTGTATACGATCATATGTAAGCGATCCTACGGTCCAGGTTGATTTGATCCTGATCGTTGGTCCGAGATCCTACGGCTCACGTTGGTTCGGGACACATCCTACGGTGCACATGGCTTTGGGAATTATATGTAATCGATCTAACGGTCCAGGTTGATCTTGATCCTGATCGTCGATCCGAGATCCTACGGCTCAGGTGGCTTGGTACATATCCTACGGTCCACATGGCTTTGGGAATTATATGTAATAGATCCTACGGCTCATATTGCTTTTATATGGTGAGATCTTGATCGTTGATCGAGTCTAAGATCCTAAGGCTCATGTTGAATGCTCGTCCCTTAAGGAAAGGCTTTTAAAATTTTTTATGTTATTGAGGGGTTTCGGACCCTAGTCATTAACACCTCAAACCCCCCACTCTAACCACTAGACCAAGCATTAATTTTACAAACAACTTATGTTTCAAATATACTTAAGGGTAATATTCTAATTAAGATAAAAGAGAATATAACATTCTAGATAGTTCAAGAAAGTTCTAGAATATTCTGGAGGCTCTAGAAAGTTCTAAAATCTTCTAGAATGTTCTAGAAAGTTCCAGAATATTCTAGAATGTTTTGAAATATAAGAGAATCTAGGGGGAATCTAAGAGAATCCTTCCAGAAAGTCCCAAATTGTTCTAATAAGTTCTAGAATGTAGGGGAATCTTCGGGAATATAAGGGAATAGGGAAATACTTCCAGAAAGTTCTAGGATGTTTTGAAAGTTTCAGAATGTTCCAGAAAGTTCTAATATGTTCTAGCAGGAGAATTAAAGGGAATCTAAGAAAATCACATAAATTGTAAGAGAATCTAGGAAGATATTTACAAGTCTAAGGGAATCTCTTAAAATCTAGTTGAATCTAAGGGAATCTTCATAATATCTAAGGGAATCTAAGAAAATCTTGATGAAATCTTAGAGTTTTTTTAAGATTTTGCAAAGAGCCACACTAGAATGTTCTAAAATGTTTCATAATAAAGGTGTACAATATAAATCTTGAAAAAAAAATGTTTTAGATGCTCAGGGTAAGCGCCTCAGTCTAAAAATAGAAAGTGTTTTAGAAATATTGCACAGATCCAAAATCGATTATTTTGGAAGGTTCTAAATGCTCATGGGTAAGCATCTCAATTAAAATAGAAAATTCTAAGAGAATCTAAAGGATTCTTCATGAATCACAAGAGAATCTCAGTAGAATCGTTGGTTACCTAGAGCACGACAGGGCCTTGCACCGTAAGAACATGCTAAAACTGGAACAATGTGCCATAGGACGCATTAAATTTCTTGTCTCTATATACGTTCTTATGTTTCGCGCTTATCCGACCGTCTGTTCGAGATCCGATGGCTCACGTAGGTTTGGGACATATCCTACGGCCCAGATGGCCAATGTAATTTGTATATGTTTTCTATGATTTTTCCTCTGCAAAAACTCGAACTTTCTGGCTGCAAATCGAGGGCGCAAAAAAACCCTGAAGTGCTCGTGGTATTGTCCACATATTTTCTATCGTATCTGGCAAATTTTAACTCCGTTTCAGCTGAAATTTGTCACGTTGGAAAGCTCCCTCAGTGATCTTTCTGAAGGTATGTGATTTGCATGTGTTTGAATGGTGTTTCCATAGCAAAAACACAGATTTGCAGCCTGCACCACCACTTTGTGGTTCATATTACATTTTTGTCCATATCTCTTTCTCTGTGACTCGGTTTCTCATGAAATTTATATCTTTGGAAAGCTCTCTCAGAGTTCTTTCAAAGATATTTTATGTTGCTAATGTTTAGACAGGATTTCAGAGCAAAAACAACAGATTTTCAGTGCTGGCTTTAGGGTTTCCATTGTTCGATTTTTCAGCACTATATACTTTTCTTCATATCTATTGATCGCAGACTCTGCTTTTGGGAGCAATGCATATCATTGGAATTCTTGTTCGTGATGATTATAAAGACATATGGTTTCTACACGTCGCTTTAAGATCCGAGAGGAGAAAACAACAAGTTTTTTGCAACCCGATTTTTAAGCGGGATTCAGAGGGTGTGATACCATCCAATCACCTTGGCTTAAAGCATTTACATCTTTGAAGCCTTGCGCATCCGCCGCCCTGTAAGGGGGAAAAACCATTGCTTATTTTCATTTCGCACAAGCCGCCCCGTAAGGTGGCGAGGTTGCACTAGAGGTCGCGCTTGATTTATGCACTTGAACACTTTGAGACGTGTGTGTGTACGTAAGGTGAAAGAGCCCCGCGACTTGCTTCTTGCACTTGGAATCGACACGTGGAAGCTTTCAGACGGGCGTCTGTAAAAGGACAGAGGTTGTGCATCATCAAAGTGCTTGGAGGCTTTCAGACAAGTGTCCGTAAGGTGGCGAGGTTGCACTAGAGGTCGCGCTTTGATTTATGCACTTGAACACTTTCGCATGTGTGTCCGTAAGGTGAAAGAGAGCCCGCACTTGCTTCTTGCACTTGGAAACTGCGCTGCCGACATCGTGGAAGCTTTCGAGACGGGCGCCCGTAAAAGGACAGAGGTGGTGCATCATCAAAGTGCTTGGAGGCTTTCGGACAAGCGCCCCGTAGGGTGACACCGTGATTCATGGCAACTCCGGTGATAGAAGAGCGGACGAGCCCCGCGCCCCTTCATCCAACACCACGGATATGCATGTGGATGGTGCCTGTGATCCCCTCTACCTACCTAGCGCGGACATGGCGGCAAAACTTCTACCGGGAGAGTACATAGATGCCATTCCCAATCGCAGCCGGATGACACCGGCAAAAATTGACGGATGCACAATCGAAAAAGAGAAGCGGGCAAAGTCTCGCGGCAACAAGCATAGCGGCGGGCATATGACAGATACTCTAGCCTAGCGGCAAGTCAGATCCCCGCTTCACCACCACCAAACCAGGTAGTTGAGGAGCACCGAAATGAGTTCAAGCAATGGCAGAGGGCAACAGAGCTCGAATTGCTTGTTTGGCGAGGAAATGCGTGCCTCCACACCCAAATTGCTCAAGAGGTACCGGCTATCGAAAAAATGTGTTTCCAAAGATGGAGACCCGCGATACAAAGACTCGAAGATGGCCTTCGCCTAGTGCACTCACGAAAAGGCGAAGGATAAGAAGAGTCTTCTTCGACATGCAGCCCGCGATAGATTCCTTTGTACACCGCCATGGAAACCATGACACAAGACAAGCAACGGTTGAGCAGAGACAATGGTAACCATCTCCCGCCGATCGATCGAGGTCGAGGAGGCCTCATTGTGATGCGAAAAGTCCGTGTCGCTTTTGAAGAGAGGCAAAGTCACAATTGGGGAGCCCTTCAAAGTAGGGGTCGAGACACAAGAAGTGGCCTCATCCGCAATGAACCCTATCTTTGGACTCTCGCCTGCGTAAACCGGAGCATAGCCCGCAGCCCAAGATCTCGGAAGGTGCAGGAGCCGAGGGCAGCCATTGCTGAACAAGGCAAGGGCCTCAATGCAGACGCCATGAGCAATTGAAGCGGTGCATGCGGAATTGACAAGGCAAAGAACAATTTCAGCAGGAGCTAAGCTCCCGGCTTCAGGAAGGAGAGACCACTATACCTACCACGGCAGTCCCACCTGCCCAAGAGTCTGCAAGGCGTCAGCCAGGGCCGTCTAGTACTACACCCCCAAGCCGCTCCATGCCACCCCCCGTCCCAACGTAGACCCACGACCTATGCCCCGTTGGATGACAAACAACTCTGTTGTGCGGGCATGATTGACCCAACAAATGAGAGCTCCAAGAGCCGAGATGAGAAGCCACAATGTGGTGGTACGTGGCCTGATAGAAGAGGCAGGGGAGGACCTCATTAACCGGCTCCAAATGTTGATTCTTGCTCGAATGACATTCCCCATGCCGGTAAACATTATTAGGGCGAGACGCCATGGCGTCCAGCACCCAGACCGCCCATGGGTGGTCACATTCACAGTACGAGATGCGCAAGTGAAAGCAGCCATCCTGCGCCAAGGTAGGCAGCTAAAGGGAACTGCCCTGTATGTTGACCGAGACCTGACCCCGGCCCAACAAGAAGACCGCAGGCACAAGTTGGCCAAAGTTAAAAGCATTCGCAGGCAGGGGAGGAGTTGCGGACTGATTCGGGGCAAGATGTAAATTTTAGGGCCGCCGAATCTTTGCTACGAATCTTGCTAACCCTCCAAGACCTACGGCGGCCCACGCCTCGCCGCTACAGCCGCACGCCCTGCTCAAGTTGCCTCACCTTCTGTTGCTCGCACATCTCAGGCTGCTCAAGTTGCCTCACCTTACATTGATCGCGACATCTCGGCCGCTTCCATACGCCACCCCCTTTCTGCTTTGCCGCCGAATCTCCTCCTGCCGCCGCCAACAAATAGGAATTGTGCCTCCGCATGGTCTCCTAGAATTGTTGGGGCTTTCCATGGAAGAATGGAGAAATTCTTAACTCGATTGTCGCAGATATGGACCTCATCTTCCATATGGAAATATGAAAGCATACAGGGCACAAGCTACCCTACTTGCCAGGATACCAGCACTACTCAGTCTTCAATGATTGCACAGGAAAGCGGGGGCATGGGGGGGGGGGTTGCCTCGCTACTACCAAACAACCTTGGCGCAGTCAATCTCCTTGTTCAAGGCGGACAAGCACAAGGGGGTACTTGTGGGTGCGTGTGCAAAAGCGCAAAGATGTGAGACCCTTCTTTGTGGCGACCGCTACTTTCCACATGCAGAAAGCAACTTCTATCACACCCACTCAGATGTGGATAGGCTGGACCCCTATGTCGATCTATATGATGACATATAGCAGCATAAGCAGTTGGGCAGTGTCATACTCCTTGGAGACTTCAATGCGCCACGGTAGGGGTAGAACAACCCATGAGATTTGATCCCTTGATCGATGATATATTGCGATTAAGTCCCCCAGAAGGAGCTTGGCCACGGACATCAGATGACAATCAGGTCACGCGCTATGGTCAACAATTGCTTTTGCTCTGCAGTATCTTTGACCTGGTAATCTGCAATGGACTGGCACAGTGGCCTTCCACCCGCAAGAGCACTTGTAGGCAGGAAAACCAGGGGGGCGGATCTAGTGTGGTGGACTATGTGTTGGTGCCCGAAAGCGGGATATACATGTCATCAAGCACTTTCAGGTGGGAACAACTAATCGGGATGAAGAGATCGACTCAGACCACTTACCACTTTACTTGAAGTTGGCTTGGCAGGTTGTGCGAACCCCCGGTGCAACAACTCCTCACATGCCTCAGCTGCGATTGGATTATGAACATGCAGGGGCTTATGCCCAGATGCTTATAGATGACCTGGCAAAAATTTTGCAATATCCTACACTAGAGCAAAGACGGTGCCGGCCGGTGATGTGCTTAGGGCTGGGCAGAGAGGTGCTTTGGGATAAGCCGCCGATGGACCTCCAAGAACACAACCTTCCCACGTAATCAATGGTTTGATGCGAGTGCAAGGAACACAAACGCCGGGCTCGCCAAGTCACAGACCGCTTTACGCCCACATGCGGTCGAGACAAGACCGCATCTTCCTTAAAGGCTGAGAAAGCCGTGTACATTCAAAAAAGCATCAAAGAGAAATGTTTTACCTCCTGGAACGTCACCCTAGGACCTTCTGGCGAAGGGTTCTTAGAAAGCCGCGACAGCCCACGGGGAATATCACTCCCGAGCAGTGGAGGCAATACTTGCAACAGCCTATAATCGACCCTCGGGGTGCACATGCAGCATTACCCTTGCAAGAAGGCCCAGTGCTGGAAATCACAGATTCGGACGTGGAACAAGGCTTACAACGTCTTGCCAATGGAAAAGCCCCGGACTTGGATGGTATGAAGGCGTAATTGTTTAAGTGGGCGGGGCCGCCCATAACACCTCTTGTCTGATCGCCTTGTTCAACAAGGCATTACAGAAGGCTTCATTGCGGTGGACCAATAGCGAGTTGTTCCCATCTATAAGGCGGGTGACCCACATCGTCCAGCCACCACCGAACAATCATGGTCGGGATTCGGTGTTTGCAAAACTGCTTGCTGGGATTCTCGAGCAGCAGTTGACGGGCTGGGCAGAGGCAGCAGAGGTGCGGGCCCTCACCCAGGCAGGATTCAGACCCCGGCACTCAACCATTGACCACATCTTCACGTTGCGAACTCTGATTGAAGACAGCAGGAACCGCCGTCAGGATCTATATTGTTGCTTTGTGGATTTTGCGAAGGCGTTTGACACGTGCCTCGAGAAAAACTATGGGCAAGACCGCAAATTACCGGGGTTCCCGTAGATTTGCGAACGCGAGTGTACAGGCTATATGAAAGATGCTCGGGTCGGTTGCAGCAGACAAGCCAACCATTTGATAGTAGTATCGGGGTTCGTCAGGGATGCCCTCTCTCCCCAACATTGTTTGGGCTTTACATTGATCAATTGGAGAGCTGGCTTGCTGATAATGGGGGCGATGGAGCTCACCTTCTCTATCAGATCATCAGACAGTTAATATATGCTGATGATGTGGACCTCTAGCTTACACACACCAGCGGACATGCAACGACATCTCGATGTCCGGACACATTCTACGCCAAGCGACCGATATCTTGGCGTCAACCCGCCAAGACTAAGGTGGTTTTCATATCATCTTCACGCGGTACCGAGGGTCCCCTCCTTGATTACCAAGGCCGAATGTGGAAGTTGCATCCACATACAAGTATTTGGGAGTGGAGTTTCCTTCTACTATGCTTTGGGACACATCCATACCTGGGCCACGAAAGTGACAAGCAGGTGGAAGGCACTATATGCAATGCAAAACAATAGTCATAGAGCGGAGTTGTATGATTGGGCCCATCAGTCACACCTGTTCAAGGTTTTAGTAGAGCCTGTCCTTTTATACGGGGTGGAAGTATGGGGCCCAATAGTATCACTTGCTACTTGGAATGACTTGGAGCAGGTCCAAAGCCTTCTTAGTATGAGCACTAGGGGTGAAGTCCACGGTCCCATATCAAATTCTACCGCAGGAGGCGGGATTCTTGCCTCTTGAGGCGGCCCTTGATCGCCACATTGTCTATTTTCGGAAGGTGGTCAATATGGACGATGCTCGTCTCCCTAAAACTAGCTTATATCATGGCAATGGGGCTTGGCACCAAGGCCTTCTTTGGAGGGAAAAGAGAGCTCAATGGTTGGCTAGATGGAATGTGCAGAGCACGTGTGCATACATATGCAAACAGAGGCGGATCGCCATAGCTTGAGGCAATATCTTGACGCTTGCTTCCTCGGCAAGCTTTGGGATGCCAATGCCCTTGAACATGTCAAGACAAAGACACATATCCGCCACATAAATCCCACATTGGAACGAGGCCCGCAATGCTACTGCGTACCCACTTGCCCATGAAAAGCGCTGGACTCATTGCCTCCATTCGCGACAGGGGGCACATCATCTTGAATTGAGGCGTGCGGATGGATTGGTGAGCCACGCCAGACAAAGCTCTGTCAATGCCGTCAAATGGGAGTCATTGAGGATGAATCTCATACCCTTCAAAGTTGCCCAAAGATATGATCAAATTCCGGACGCTTATCTTTGAGTTGGTCGCCTGGCCCGCCATTACATGTGACATTGAGCACGGCGATCCGCATGCGGGTCTTTGGGATCATACCTTCAGGAGGTTATGGATATGCGAGATCAGCTATGTCCTCAGGCACACACTTGACATGTATATATACATTGATGTATACTTGTACAGTTTGACAGCATTCTTATTACTGCCACGGTTTTTCCCTCGAAAACCCTTCGGGGCGGGGGTTTTTTAACCCGGACAGTAATAAGTTTGCTGCGCTCCTTGTGGGTCCCATAGGCCGATTGGCCTCAGTGGACGATAAAAAATCATTCTCATTCTCATTCTCATTCTCTAGTGGACACTTCTGTTTAGCATGACAATTGCAAAAGGGTGAACTAGTGTATAGTTTCACCATGAAATACTGCATACTAAGCCAGAATAAGGCTCCAAATTCTTTGAATTGGCAGGGAATTGAGATTACAAAATGTACTCATAGTTGTTTGCAATGGGAATAATTTGTTTGTCTTGATGTTATTGTGTTTTTTAGTAATTAATATTTACACCCATAACAGTTAGGGCCCGAAGGGCCCAAATTTTTTTTTAATATAACAATCAACACACAACTACCATTATATTATTAACATAACAAGTGAACCATTGGAAGGAGAAAGGGACATGTAACAATAATGTATTGCTTGTACAAGAAGATAGGAGGTTCTAACTTTGGTGGCATTGCCGATATATTGCACTAGATTTATAGACAACTACCTCTTCCCAGATTCTGAAGTCGTGGCCGACAATCAGGGTGTTGATGCAACTCCTTTGGCATGCAGGAGCATAGGGTCAAATAGAAGGCACACTTATTCATACATTATCCTACCAAAAGGTGCAAGGCAGATGGCGATTGCTCACATGAGTCTGTGATGAAAGTTAGAGGAATGGACTGTTGTTGGAGTAAATGTGTATTATTCTTTACTATCGATCAATTGGTTGAATCACGATCAACTTACCAAGAATACACTTGTGATGAGCGGAGGATCTGCATGTATACCATTTTTGAGTTGGCACTTCAAGATGAAAGAAACCCAAGTAAGAAAAGGTTCCCACTTGAGCAGAAGTGGATATGAAATAAAACATGGATGGCTATCAATGGTATTCCCACATCAACTTGGCATAATTGGTCTAAAAATCACAAAAATGGGAGCATAATTGCATTACATAGTAATAATGGCACGTTGAGACCAACTGCTAGGATCTTGGCTGCTAGGGAGGTTATTTGAAAAGTATGTTGAATCTAATGCAGAGAGTATGCCACACAAAAGTAGGAGGAATGAACAAGAGAAGGCAGTTGTTGAGAAAGGGTTGCCCTCTCATTGTACTCAAAAAAGTATTTTGGAGGAAATAAATACACTTCTTCGTGAGCTTAAAGTGAATCCTATTTTGCAACCAAGCTTCATTAGGCTATGGAGCAAGGACTTTAAGCATATCACTATAGATACTTCAAACAGTTTTGCAAAGTGCAACTTATTGCTAAATTGAAAGAGACTCTGAATAAGACAAAGCAACCAAGTCTAAGGGCTAAGATACAGAAGCAATAAAGGATCATATGACCAACCAACTTTTATGTAGATCCACTTATACATTGTCTGCAGTGGAACCAAAAAACTCTTTGCATTATACATGATAAGATGGACCAGCAGAAGACATGTCTTCTACAATATAGTTATGTAGCAAAAATATGTGGAAGAGCTTACCCTCTGTAACTATCCATGACAGGGGCAATTTTGCACGAGCAGGCTCTAGCTTACTATAGCCATTTTAGTCTAGAGTCTGAAGGGATGTTTGAGAAACTTTGAGAATGGTTATACTGGAGACCTCCACAATCCAGGAGGTATCCAGCCATTGTTTGGTGCTTTGTTAAATGGGCATCCTAATAATGTTGCGAACGTCAATAAGGCAAGGCTTAGAAGAATACATGATAGTGAATATTTTGAAGCTTCAAGTTCACCCTCGAGTTATCTAGAAGATTTCTCTTGCAGCTTGACAACTGTGCTGGTCAAAATAAGAATAGATGGATGTTTTCATTTTTATCATGCTTGATAGCTGTGGGTATCTTTGAGAGAGTCAACTTGGGTTTTTTAATGCCTGGACATACGCATGAAGATGTGAATGCATTGTTTAGGAAGTATAGTCATGTATTGAAACAACAGACTATGATAAATCTACCGAGGTTGATGGAACTTTTTGCTCAATGCACTTCTCCACCTCCTATAGGGTTGCTCACACAAGCAGTGCCTGATTGAAAGATCTTTGTAGAGGATTATGCATTAGATTTTGAGGATCATTCTAGATCTCTACAATTCACATTCTATGTCGAGGAAGGGATTCCAAAATTCCAATGTAAGATGAGACCTTTAGATAATTGTTGAAGACCTCTTGGAGGATAAAAAATTTGGAAAAAGAATGAGAATGACCCCAAGTTATTGAAGATACCAAAGGGTCAACCAAAAGCCCTAAAGCCATACTCTGAAGTGGAGCATCTGGAGAGGAGAAGATATGCTATTAATTAATGACTATATCAAGCATTGGAATTGTAGATCTGATGACACGAATAGTGCACTGATAGATTATTGGAGAAAGGTGCATCAGTTGCTAGGGGAAGTGGATAGGTCTTGTGATGAACTTAAAGGTCATTAGCTACCTAAAGATAGGTGGAAGAGCTTGATAGAAGCAAACGTTGTTGATGATGACATTACTAGCATATATAAGTCAATGGCACCTCCCCCTGCTGACAAACATTATGTGGTCCAAGAAAAGATAGATCTAAATATCTTGTCATGGAGACTTATAACCCAAAGATAGATTTAACTTGTCATCAATTCGTCCTTGTAACTCCAACGAGAACTTCAAGGGTCAATATCCCTCTTGATGTTACTATGGGAGCTGCATGGGAGGAGATCATTAGGGATTTGGAGAAGCACTTGTTCTGGTGGTCCACCGCAAAGTTGTCTCTTGCGGGTCGCACTACAGTGGCCAAGTCAGTCCTTAGTAGTACCCATGTTTATATGGCATCCTTACTGCTAGCCCCACAGATCAAAGTGTGTGAGCTCATTGCAATAGTTCAGAACTTTATTTGGGCGGGTACTGAGGAAGGTGTTGTGGTTAAGATGGCTTGGTCGAAGTGCATCCTTCCAAAATGGGCAGGTGGTCTAGGTATGATGGATTTCTTACTGCAGAGCAAAGTGCTTATCTCAAAGTTCATTTGAAGGCTCCTGAATAGTGAGGATGACTCTCCTGGTTCACACCTTCTTAGACAAGCTCTTAGTCACTGTATCCCTTTAGGCAAGAAGGCTGTCAAACCAGTCCTACCTTGGGCTTTATTTCAGACTCTGCAGCCTTTTCTAAGTGCTTCTCCATTTTTGCGTGGCTTGTTGACAGCATGGGAGGTGGCCAGATATCTTTTCTGGCCATGCCCCTCTATCCACACCCTATTGGAGACTCCATGGTGGTGGGCACCACTGCCTCCAGACCCCTTAGCACCTCCATTGGCAGCATCAGTTCATCCCCTTACACAGAAACGATGGGTTCTTGCAGGTGTTGTCTCTATTCAAGCATGGTACGAAGCGGATCGCCTACTGTCTTGGCCTGAATTTCAGGCAAATTTCCTGCTCTCTCATTGGGATATATCTCTATGGGAGAAGGTCGCAGAAAATTTGCCTTTTATAGTGCAAGTTGGTGTCGTTGAAAGGGTGCCATGGGACTGTCATGAAAATATTCACAAAGGCAAGCACTTTGTCAGGTCAGTATATCGCCTTTTTTTAGCTCCACAACCCCTCCAGTTGCCAGATGGATGGCACCTCCAGGTTCCACAGCCCATTTTGTATCGTACATGGCGATGGCTTTGGGATAGGTTGCTCCACCCTAAAGTCTCTGTATTGTGGTGGCAGGTTATCCACAGGTGCCTGCGGGTTAATGCCTTCCGACATCGCTATGATCCTCGCATATCTGCAGTATGCCCGCTCTGTCTTTCAGACGTTGAGACTCTTGAGCATTGTCTCTCTGATTGTCCTGAGGTTCAACCAGCATGGTCCTGGCTGCAAGGTTTGTTTAACAGTATATTGGACTGCCGATGCATCCTCTTGGCATCCTATCCCAACACATGGCCTCCAACTAAACAAAGGGCATTCCATCTTGGTTCCGTTTAGCTCCTATGGTCGATATAGGAGCGTCGCAGACACCACATCTTTCAGGGCATTAATTCATATGCACGTGGTGTTATTACGGTGGCACAGAAAAAGATATTGACAGCCTAGTGTTCCTCCCTTGAAGCAGAAATGATGGAATGCATCTGGATTCAGTACCTTCGAATTGATTCTTATCGTTAGTCTCCTATTCTGGAGTAAGTACATTGTGCTCCCAGCTCGTGCTCCTGTGGCATCTTTTTTTGCTTACACAGTTAGATGAGACATGTAAATTTTGTACTTTTTATCTGATTAATAAACTTTTTGGCTTTCGTCCTTCAAAAAAAAAAAAAAAAAAAAAACCTCTTGATGTTCGGAAGAAAGCTATGATATCCTTAGGGATCATCCCTCGTGCTTAATTGTAAAATGGAATAACATGTGTGAAATAGTTTCTTGCAAAAAATTTCAATCCAAAATTTGTCCTGAAATTAAGACATAATCTCAAAATAAATGAATGATGACTCAATCTTTTGAAACTTAAATTGAGTGTATATTGGACACATTGTTTATATTTTCTTCTTCGTCAATATTAATTATCAATACAATAATCCAACCTTTAAAATGAAAAGCATATTTACGCTCAAAATAATCGTTGTAGTGATTTTGGTGAGCACATCCATATCTCTATCAACCCTTTTCTTGCTCATACCAATCGCCATGGCCAATTTCATGGAGCTAGAATTTAGCACAGAAAAAGGTCTTTTGCATATTCAATACAACCTATCAAGATATATTTTATTTACTGAAACCTGTTAAAGAGCCACAAAGACCAATCCTCCTTTAAGACCCAAAAAGGGAGCGTAGCAGACATATTACTATCCAAATTGAACCCCGCCCTGAAGGGTTTTCGAGGGGAAAATTGTGATAATAATAAGAATGATGACAAATTGTACAAATATACATCAGAAAATGCTGTGGTACATGTTAAGACCGTCGAGGACATAGCTGAGCCTGCACATCCATGACCTCTTGGAGTTATGATCCCAACAACTGCACTAAAGCTCAATTTCACATGTAATAGCTGGTTGGGTCTGACCAACTTGGCACAGCATGCCCGGATGGTGATCATACAGTGGACAACTCTGAAGAGCATGGCATTCATCCTTAATGGCTCCCACTTGGCAGTACTGACAAAACCTGGCATGCAAGACTTTCCAATCCATCTGCCTATCTCAATTTTGAGATCGTGTGCACTTGTGCGAATTGAGACAATGAGTCTATGCATTTTCATGGGCAAATGGGTATTCATGTAGACTTGCGGGCCTCATTTTAGTGTGGGGTTTATGTGGTGTTGGTAATGTGCTGTCTTGACCTATTTGAGGGCTCTGGCATCCCAAAGCTCGCGGAGGAAGTAATCATCAAGATAGTGCCTCAAGCTATGGCGATCCCCTTCTATTTGCACTTATATGCACCTTTGCTCCTGTATATTCCATCTGGCCAATCATTGAGCCCTCTTTTTCTTCCAGCAGGTCTTGAGGCACTACAGTCCCATTGCCATGGTGTAAGCTAGGTTGGGGAGATGAACATCATCCATATAGACTATCTTTTAAAAATAGACGACATGGCAATCAGAAATCGCTATCTGAAGAAACAAGAAACCTGTCTCTTATAACAGAATCTGATATGGGACCCTAGATTTCACTCTCAGTGCCCGTGTCAAGAAGACTAAGTCATTCCAAGTAGTAAGGAATACTACCGGGCCCCAGACTTTGATCTCATATAGAAGAACTCCACCAAGACCCTAAATAAGTGCGAGTGATGCTTCACCGCTTTGTGACTATTGTTCTGCATTGTATATAGTGCCTTCCAGCCCCCTGCCACTTGTAGGTGGATAGAAGTATCACAATGCATGGTAGAAAAAAATTCCACTCCCAAGTACTTGCAGATGGGCATCACCTCCACATTTTGCCCTCGGTAAGTGAATGAGGCAGGCCTTGACTATTGCGAGGATGATATGAGCACCACCTTATTGATGTGCATATCAGTGACTTGGCAGAATATGTCCAGGGCATCCAGATGGCACTGCGTGTCTTCGGAGTGTAAGCTAGGAGGTCCATATCATCAAGGTCTATGAGTTGCCAGGTGATCTGATGCAAAAGCTGAGCTCCACTTTCTCCAATTATCAACAAGCTAACTCTCCAACTGATCAATGTAGAGCCCAAACAATGTTAGAGAGAGAGAAAGAGAGCATCCCTGGCGCACCCAATACTCCTGTCAAGTGGTTTGGCATGTCGCCATTTGGCCTAAGCATGTCATATAGCTTGTATACCACATTTTGCAGATCAACAAGAAGCCCCAGCTACTGCAATATTGCCCATAGCTTTTCTCGAGGCACAATGTCAAATGCTTTGGCAAAGTCGAGGAAGTAACAATACAGGTCTTGCTGAAGATTCGTGTTGTCTTCAACCAGAGAAACCGCTGTTGAAGAGCCTGGTGATGTAACAGAAGGATTGTTACAAAAAACGTCATGATAAGCATATGCATTTCTCCTTTCTCCAGTTTGTCAAAATTTCATGTTTGAGCATAATACAGATCAAGAACCACCGTATGAGATATATAGATCAAACATCATAGTTTATATTCAATTCATGGTTAGACATACTAGAAAATACAAGAAAATCATGGTCTGGCATTGATTCATTGTTTTGTTTTGGAGAATGGTAACCTCGCGAATTGTAGTCCAAGACGAAGCTGCGGATATCGCAATGTCCAGCTATGGCGCTAGAGTTTGGACCTCCTTATGGCAACAGTCGACATCAGCGCTTGGAGCTTGGACCTCCGACTATGGCAAAATCTAGCTATGGCGCTTGAAGCTTGGAGCACGGAGCTCTTTGTCCCCCAGCAGCATGGTAGTTGCAAGGGAGAGATATAATTCTATATTTTCGTCCAAATTTTAAATTATCCTGCCTATCTTGGGGGCGAAACAGATTATAATGAAGGATGATGACTTTTTGGTTGTGGTGGGCCTTGTGGGCGGTACTATATATTCTCAAAATTCGCGTTCTTTCTCCAAGTAATTGATTAAGTGATTCGTGCTTTTAAGCAAGAGCGAGGAAAATACAGCAACCATATGATAATTGGTTTTGAGAGCAACGTCTAATGCTCATATACTGGGCTCCATAGTAGCATCCAATTACATTGTTTCGGAATCAAGTTTGAAGTTGCATGTGTGATTGGCAATGGCATTTATTTCTAGAGGAAGTAAACAGAATATACAAGTCTCATGCTTTAAATATGTGTTTGGACAATTGCCTTTTGAAAAATTTAAAATCTACAGATATCAATAATGCCCATGTTGACTAGTAATTGAGAACATTGACCAAAATATCGTGCTAGTTTGCAAGAGCCTCACATAAATTATTGAATGACATAGCATTTAATGTTTATTGGCCATTAAGAAGACAAGGGCTTCCAATGGAAAGATTATGGTCAATAGTAGAGTGAGATGTTTGTCAAAATAAATGCCATAGATTTTATAAATGCAAAATAAGTTAGCTAGGCATCGTACGTGGGGGTGGGGATGCAGGAAGCAAATTACTTCAGATTGCATATGTGATCAGAGAGACTATTGGATGAGCAAGAGATAGCTGGTAATTTCTTTTATTTCTAGATCAGGAACACGATAGATAAATAGCTTGTATTACATTTGAATTGAATTGACTTGACTTTTATTGTCTACAGAGACCAAAAGGTCAATGGGACCCAAACGAAAGAGCACACCAAGTCCATTACTGCCTAGGATCAAAAACTAGTGCGAAGAATTGGCGAACCAACTATATTGGCTAGTGAGTTTAAGAAAGAGGCCATTATGCCAAGCTGAGCCAAAGCTACACTAAGGGTGCTTTCCCATGGGCAGAAAACCTCCAGGTTTCCTGAAGGTCTGGTCTGCTTTTCCGATATTCCCATGAGCTGAGAACCGGAGTGGCTGAGGTTAAGAACCTCATTTAGAAAATAATCCCAACGAATACTTTTGGACCTGGGCCTTACCTCATCCAGGTCAGGCCGTCCATGGGAATGCACCCTAAGCTTGAGATTTAGCTACACTAAGCTTGAGGTTTCCTTTATCTTGTCCTGTTTGTTTTGTTTTGTTTTCTTATTTTGTAAGCCATTTCAAGGGCCAGGATTAGTTTGAGTATAATGTATTTGTGGCTAAGATGCGGCCACAATCATCTGGAGAAAGGAAAAAGCTGCACAGAGCAGACACATTCACGAATCTACTGTGACTCTTTTCCCTAGCACTTTCTGAGAACTGCCTTTTACCTACGCCATTTTCTTTGCGAATCACGGCTATGGACAGCGACGGCCCCCTTAAATCTGTCCCTTCACCGACACGCTCAAAGCCCATGTTCTTCATTATTGATTTTGGGTATATTTTTTTTCGGCATCTTCGACCCAAATTCGTGGCCTTTGTAGGAGGAATGACCACTGTAATAAACTGCCGACAACTAAATACAGCTCTTCTCGCATTCTCTGCCGTTCTGTGCGCCAGATCTGGCCCTACCCATATGTCCATACATGCTGGGCCCAAATGTTGATCAGAAGGAACAAAGGTCTTTGTAGTTTTGTACCATACTTTGACGGGCCCATCACATGAAATGCCGGTTAGTATGGTTGTCTTTTGCTTATTTTTGCTAACAGTTTTGAAAGGACTTGCATTGAAGTCATCTAGTCCGTCTTACTTAGGATCTCTCAAGAATTTCGCATTGTTAGAATGGCGCCCATGTCATTGCATTTCTTGTTCTTGACAACCTTGATTCTTTCTGTCTTGGGTAGGTTGCCATTTGCTTTTTATTGAGCAGATGCATCTGATTTGTAGCAACATTCTTCCCCAATTTCATTTGCTTTTTATTGAGCAGATGATCTGATTTCTAGCAACATTCTTTCCCAATTTTATAGATCTGCATTTTCATATGCATGTGCATTGCATGCTTATTTCAAGAGTTAACCTTCCATGAACACAACGTAAATCCTGTAGTAGCAGTTCATAGCTTTTGCAATTTGATCAGACTATGAGATAACACATTAGCAAATCTAATCTGGGGACTTGCAGGCAATGTGCATGGAGTCGGTTCTCGCCCACTGTTTATATTTGGTGGCTCATTTGTGGACACTGGCAATGTTAAATCTTGGGATTCTTCACGTCCACCTTGGAAAATTCCATATGGACAGAGCTGGCCTGGACAGCCATCAGGGCGCTATGGCAATGGCCATGTTCTCACGGATCTTGTTGGTATAGTTCTTTCTATTCGTATACTGCTAGTTTGCACTAAGGTCTTGGAATTGTCATGGCATGTTTTATGTATTTTCCAACTGTTTGCTTTGCATGCTTTGTTAAAGTTTTTGGAACGCCAAGAGGGAACATTGCTGTTAATTCCTTTCCATTTAATTTCAAAGGATTTTGACACAAACATTTCAAGTTTCTAATGCTTAAATTTATCTTCACATTTACTTTTGCAGCTACTTCAATGAGCCTACCTACTCCAGTTGCCTATGGACTGCGAGATCCAAGCAAGATATACAGTGAAGGGGTTAACTTTGCAGTTGGAGGCACAGGCATAATGCCAGATACTGGAGGGAGCCCCTATGTTAATGCTCAGATAGATCAGCTTCAAGGAATTATTGGTGTATATACAAAGGACCAGCTTGCGGCTGCTCTTGTCCTGTATGTTACTGATGGTGAAGACTATCTCTACTACCTGAATGTACAAAAGGGCTCATTGGCGGTGAGCTTCATCTATTCAGCTTTTTATTAGTCAATAAACATTCTATAACTTAGGGGAAAAGTTCTGGTGATTTTCTGGTGTTGCCTTCTCTCACATTTAGGCTAAAAACCATGATGACACGTTCCACAGTTTAAACCAAGCCGTTACTTGTTCCTTTTTATATGAGGCATGGATAGTTCTACTTAAATAGTCGGTCACGTCCTTGATGGTTGCCTGCTGATTTAAGTCAACAATAAATTGAGTGATTTGTTCATGAGATTCTGAACTTAACTTGTGGGTTTTTTGTACAGGATATTTATCCTCTTACTGTGAATGTTGGGAAACAAATTTCAAATGATTTGGTTAGGCTCTATGGGATGGGTCTCCGCAACTTTCTGGTCACAGCATTGCCTCCTCTTGGATGTTTCCCATTTGCAACTGCACCAAATTTCTACCAAAGTTGCAATGACAGTATCAATGCTAATGTTGCAAATGCACATAATGCGAGGGTGTGGAAGAACGTTCTTGGATTAAAGCACTGGTTTAAAAACGGGACTTTAAATACAGTGGATGTATACACCGCTTTCCGAAGTGCTATGGGTAAGTAATTTCTTTGCCATGCTCACTTTACAATACCCATTTTGTTGCTAAAGTTGCCTGCCTCAGGTTCCCAATCTCTCCGCCCGTGTTGTGTTGGCGCAACAGCCCAAAATAAGTGCGGTGATGTGGATAGTGGGAAGAAACCTCTCTATGGAGTTTGCAACAACCCAAGCTCAACATTTTTCTGGGATGATAGTGGAAACCCTACAGAAGGAGGGTGGCAATCAATAGTGAATATTATCAAGCCTTCACTAAACAAGATGTTCACATAGTATATTTTAAATGTCTAGCCTTTCCCAGGATCAGGTGGTAAAGATACAGCATTATCTTAAATGCCTAGCCCTTCCCATGATCGGGGGTAAATATACAGCATTATTGGGGTTGAAGCATATGGATGTCATGGATCGGCACCTTCGTTGGAGGCTTTAATGTATTAGCAGTCAAAGCAAAGAGTGGGGTTTTTTAAATAAGTTATATCGATAATAAACTCTGATGCTTCTGAGCAATGTACAGCTAAATGACAGAGTTCAACATGGCTGTGCTGTGCGTAAAAGGGAATTTGTCAGTTTAGGAGAGGAGTTTTATCAATAATGCAAGTTTGGAGTGCTTGCTTTTGATAAACCCTTCAGAGCAAGAGTTACTTATTCCCATCAGTTTATTCAAACCAGATTAAAAGATTTGTTCAAACATTTTTGCATTGCAAATAGGTGTCCAACCTAGATGAATACTGTTAATAATGCAGGTTGAAGACAAAATAATTTTGTCATTGAATTGAATGGTTTCTCGCTAAATCTCCTCGTAAAGCGTGTCTATCCAAAAACCAAATGCAGAGCTGTGGATCAAGATTGAATGGCCGGTAAAATTCATCCATTTTAATATCACCGCAATTGGACCACATTTCTTTTTGAATCCTTGTGCAAAAACGTGAATCTTCAATCTATCATTTATATTTCAAATTCTAGCCTCTACTTTTTAAGACATTGGTTTCTTCCATTCTGCAAGTGTCATACACGAGTACCTTGTATTGCATTTCAGAGCATTTTCATATTAAATGCCCATTTTGAAAGGTTATAAATATTTCTAGTGATGGTGTGTGCACCATCTTGACATTGCATTTCAAAACATGTAGATAAAAAAGAAAACAAATCATATTATACACTTTTCCATGAATGCACCGTTTAGCTATTGACTTAGTCTAGTGTGCGAAACGTTCCTTATTTTTGTTGTAGGTAGTCTACCATGCACTTTAAAGCATGAATGCAATATTTTTTCTTTTCAAGGTAAATACCAAGTTGTACATGTATTTTAGGATTAAAAAAATTATGCTACGCGTTTTGCCATGAATGCACTATTGAAATTTTGTCAACAATGTACATGTTATATGCTATGACCATAGCACAATTTATTAATACAAGAAATTTATCGCGGCGGCCAAGGCCGCCGCGAACATTTCTCTTTACTTGCTTGGTGTGAGTTCCAGGCATGCTAGAATTGCTAGAGTTGTATGTATCAATTTAAGAACACAATTAGAGAACATTCGGGAGTTGAACCCGTATTATTACCGTGTGTTTCTGTGCCCGTATGATAGATGGGTGCTATGATCGATGACCACGAGATTCCCACTATTAGACTGTTATGATTTGGATTTCTTTCATTTTTTGTCATTATTTTTAATCACACGATGATAATCAGTGGGTTTTGGGCCTGGGTGGGGGTCGCCCATAACCCTTGGTCCCATGCTCTCCAAAATTTGTGTGTTTTTCTTGATCCCCTATGGACACCACCTTGTCACGCTTTATGTTATTTTATGTGCAAGCAGGGTATAAAGTGGGGTGGTGTCCATACTCATTTACATCCAATGGTTTTTATGCCAGCTGGGGGAGTGGCTAAGCCTCATATGTTTTGGGTGATAGTTATATGGGTTAAAAAGAATAATTATTTTAAGGGTTAAAACCTAAGGTTGAAAATAACTTTAAAGAATTAGATTGTTGATAACGGATCAACGTCCGTTACAGCCAAGGCACGAACAGAATATCAGGCAAAGACCTGATGCATCCAAAATTGGTTTCTCACTCCACAAATAGGCCAACTTGCGAAACATAGCCAAACGAAGGCTTTGCATCCACACTTACCTTTTTTAAGGTCTAATAAGGTGATTCGGGAAAAAAACCTCTCGTTTCTGCTATAAATATCAGAAGCTCTATAGATTTGTTAGGAAGTTCATCTTCAGCCGTCTTCTAAGCCCAACAAATTGCCTATCTTAATCTGAAGCCTTACAGTTGCCTACCTTGAATGTGTCTGTGCTGGTTGATTCTATGTTAGCTCCATCCTTGCCCTATAATTGATTCTTGCTATCTAAATTCTGTCTTATATTAAGTTCCTATCTCTGTGACAAAGTGTCCACGTACCTTGAGTGTGAGAGAAAACATAAAAGGACTTTGATGTGCAAAAAGACTTCAAAATTATTTTAGTCGAAACATAAAGTTTTAAGTGGTTCCATTTCTAACAAATTATGAGGCATGTTAACCAAAATATCAAGAGGGTGTTAATCAGTGTATAACAAACCTTTTTTTCCCAATAGGAAAAAAGCCTTTTGTTTATAATATTAATAGGATTATATAAGTTTAAACCGGATTGGCCCTTTTGTTACAAAATCCATTAGGAACTTTCTTGTAACGTTTTTAAAAGGGTCAGCATGAAGTTTCTTTTTTACAAAGAATCCTGTAGTAGACTTGTATATAATGAGAACTCTCTTTACAAGCACGTACAATGGAAACAAAATAAAACTTTTCTATTTCAGACCATTCTACAAGCTCATCAAGTGTTGTAGTACATTTCAAAACCTATAATGCATGCACTATATGATGAAAAAATTAGAGGTGGTCATTTAACAACATTTAATATTGTAGGTGTATCTTAAATATGATATTTGCATTCCCTATATAAAAGTAGCTTAGTAAGAAAATCCTACTAGGATAAAATATAACCAAAAAAAATCCTAGGACCTATGGCTTCAACCGGCCCAAATCCTTATACGCCATTTTTTGGACCGGCCGTATATCCTACAATATTTCATATGGACCGGAACTTTTTAATTTGAACCGGATTGTTTGATTCAATCCTAGGACTTTGTTGCACACTGCATTGCACAGTCCGCATGCGGTTCGAGAAGTCCAAAAAAAGATTTTCAACAGCTGCAATGAAGACATAAGGCAGCCAAGTCTCTAGATGCGTGTCTGCAACGTCGTCTCCATGGATTACATCTCAGAAGAAGCTTCATCAGTCCTTTGTTGTGGACTTTTGTAGCATTACATGAGACCCAAAATGCTTATATATCTTATCGCTCATATAAATCTCTCTTCACGTTTTTCTTTCGTTCTTGAGCACAGCCTCAACAATTTGAGTTGCAGAAGCCGCAGAGATGGCGGGTGGTTTTGCTGTGCAAGGAGGGATAATCGGACTGTGGATCATATCGGAAAATTCACAGTACTTCTTTGTGGCGTGTATCTTGAATTCCAATGGAGGGCTTATGTTTGGATATGATGTGGGATACTTGAAGAAACTGTTGGAAAAGCAAAAGGTTCTCGACCCTTTTGGATATTTCTTTTTCTGGTTATGCTAATTGTGTTCCTTGATTTATGCTGAAACCCAAGCGGTTCCTTAAGTTACTCGGTTGCTTGAATTACTCTGAGTTCCTGTTCTGAGGGCTTATGTTTAGCCTAAGATCATGTTGTTGTGATGTATAAAACATTGTGTGGATCCTCTGTTTAATCCACCAAAAGTTTGAATGCAATAAGGTTCCGGGTTCTTTCTCTGAGTATTCACATATCTCTGCTTCTGTTCTCTTATTGCTCTGCATTATTCTATTGTATTCTCAATAGGTTATGGGCCCACACATGCTTTAAATTCCGTTGCCTCTTCTTTAAATCTGCCTTGTACGATCCTTCTATCCCATCACCCTTCTCTGAACTTTGGCTATGGAAGACACTACCGGAACTATCTCTGCCTCTGAATGGCGCATGATCCCTCGTTTCTCTGGTAAGAATTTTCAGCTCTGGAAATGGAGGATGCAAGTAGTCTTGAAGGATCGGAAGCTCTGGGATATTGTAGCGCCTGCAACTCCTGTTCCCGCTCCAACTGATGAAGCTGATGTGGATGAATCCGAGGCTCCAGTTGCTGTTGACGAAACTGAGAGAGATCGAAAGGCTCAGTTTATTCTGATAGCTAGCCTTGATGATATCCCTGCAAGGATTGTGAAGGGCGCTCCGACCGCCCGAGCTATGTGGGAATCTCTGACTTCCCACTATGAATCTGCCACTGCTGGCAATCGCTTAGTGCTGAGGAAGCGACTCTATGAACTCCAACTTTCTGAAGGAGGAGATTTACTCGAGCACGTCTGTAAGATGAAAGACATGCTCGATGATCTGTGTGCCACTGGAGGCGAGATCAGTGAGGACGAGAAGGTTTGCATGTTGCTCAACAGCCTTCCCAAATCCTATGACGGCCTGGTAATCTCTCTTGAGGGTAGACTTGATGTCTACACATTTGAAACAGCCTACGAGAGAATCAAAATTGAGTCTCTAAGACAGAGACAACAATCTCGTCCTCACGACGATTTGATGCTTGCAGACACTCGAAGAAATCCCCCTAAAGATGCTCGGGGAAATCAAGGGAAGAAAGTGAAGAAGTTTACCTGTTACAGGTGTCAAAAGGAAGGACACTTGGCCCGAGATTGTCGAGCATCTGCACCAGTTGCAAAATCCGAACCTTCTGAAGAGCAGAACAATATGGCCATGGATTATCTCTGTACTCCACTCACTGAAATGCCCAATACAGGACCCGTTTGGTTCTTAGATTCTGGGGCAACCTGTCACATGACTCCTATTCGAAAGATCTTCATCAGTTATCAATCCTTGCAGGAGGATAGAACTGTGCGCATGGGGGACAATCACCTTCAGCATGCCAAGGGAATTGGAACGGTCAAAATCATGACCAAGTCTGGCATTCCTAAACTTCTCAAGGACGTCTTGCATGTACCCGGACTGCACAAGAACCTGCTATCTGTAAGTAAGATCACTGATGCAGGGCTCATTGTCTCATTTGAAACAGGCTTTTGTCACATTCGAAATTCTTCTGAAGAAGTCATTCTTACTGGTACTAGACAAGGTAACCTCTATCAAATTGCAAATGTTTTTGAGGAAGCTAATCTGGCTGCACTGAATACCCCTCAAGCTCTATGGCATTCTAGAGTTGGTCATATCTCATCTGCACGTATCACTCACTTGATTCACAAAGGGTACTTACCCACCAAATCATCTTCAGTCTTGCCTTGCAGTCATTGTCTTCAGAACAAGATCACTCGTGCCTCTTTTCCTGCCTCTGATTCTGAGACATCCAGAACTCTTGAGTTACTCCATGTTCACTTGTGTGGTCCAATCAAGCCTCCAACTCTGCAAGGAGCCCGTTACTTTATGTTGATCCTAGATGATTATTCTAGAAGACACTTTGTGTATATGTTACACAACAAAAGTGAAGCCTTCACACACTTCACAGTTTTTCTTCTTGAAGCCGAAAGATCTACAGGGAACAAGTTAACTATCCTTCGAAGTGATGGAGGTGGGGAATTCACATCCAATGCCTTCAAAGATTTCTGTGCCAGAGAAGGAATTCAGCATCAGGTAACAGCCCCTTACACACCTGAACAAAATGGCAGGGCAGAGCGTGCAAACAGAACCATTATTGAGATGGCAAGAACTATGCTCAGTGCTCGACAAGTTCCAGCAGAATTCTGGGGAGAAGCTGTTCTCACTGCAGTATACATCACAAATCGAGCTCCTCACAGTGGTATCAACAATCAGCTGCCGGAAGAAGTTTGGTCAAGAAGATCTGTAAGTCTCAAGCACTTAAAAGTTTTTGGTTGTCTTGCTTTTGCACTTGCTCTCCATCAACCCAAATTTTCTGCCAAATCCAAAGCCTGCATGTTTATTGGCTACTGCACAACCCGGAAAGCCTATAGGCTATTTGATCTTCATCAGAGAACTCTACTTGTCACTGCTCATGCATCCTTCAATGAATTTGAATCCTACTTTCCTGTCACAAATCCTCCACCCTCGTTCATACTGCTTGAAGAAGAAGTTCCGACACCTTCTATCTGCTCAACACCTGAGATGCCTACTGTTAGTCCTGTGCCTCCTGGTACAGGACTATTCATGCATACGACAGACCAGGTCAAGCTCAAGGATCCTCAGTCAACCACGGGTCAGACATCCAAGGCTCCGCAGAAGACCAAGCAGCAGACCACGCAGTCAAAGCCTTTGGCTGTCAACAAGAGGCGCCGCTCAGACAAGTGACGGGCCGTCACCGCCCGCGTCAGCGTCAGCGTGATTCTAGGCACTTCAAGAGGCACCGCCAACATTCCTGCAAATCAGGCCTCCTTCCAGGAGTCGGCACCGAGATCAGCCCGAGTGTCTATATTGGGCCCAAGGCCATTGTACTATATATGAGTAGAGTTAGCTCATAAGTTTTTAGATGAGTTTGGAGTCTTGTCTCACTTCAGTTTTCTCTCTATTGCGAGAGCTCATGTGTTTTCATCATTGATATCAAGGAAGCATATCATCTTTCTCTCATTTGTTCTGTTTTCTTCTCTTTCTTCTCTTTCAGCAAATCCCGCGTGACATAGTCCCCCGGACTCTCCTGTTAGATCCACGAGTCCTCACAGAGGGCTGTCTTCCAGGAGTTCCCGAACCCAGACCCCAAACACCTACACCCTCAAACTCTGCTGAGAATGCTCCAACTTTTAGTCCCAATGCTGAGACATCTGATCCCTCTCCTGATCCTTTCCATGTAAAAGTATCATGTCGACCCTGCAGAAATTGAAGACCTCCCGTATGGGCTGAAGATTATGTATTCCATACCTCTGAACAACCCATTGAACCAGCATCCTATGAGTTAGCCATACTTACCCCTGAAAAATCCCAATGGCTGAAAGCCATGAAAGAAGAATATGCCTCAATCCTTGAAGCTAAGACTTGGAGTATTGTCCCCAGACCTGCAAATCACTCTGTGGTTGGGTCTAGATGGGTCTTCAAGCTAAAATATAACTCTGCTGGAGAAATATCTCGATTCAAAGCACGCTTTGTTGCAAAAGGCTTCAGCCAAATTCCTGGAATTGACTTTGATCAGACATATGCCCCAGTAGCCAGAATGACTTCAATTCGAGTTTTGCTTGCTCATGCCAACAAAAACCGATATCATATCCATCAATTAGATGTAACCAATGCCTTTTTACATGGGGATCTTGCTGAAACAGTCTACATTGAACAACCCGAAGGGTTTGCTATTGGCTCAGCCTCAGAATCTGTCTGTACACTGCACAAAGCCCTTTATGGCCTTAGACAAGCCCCTCGTGCGTGGTATGCCAAACTCCACCAGACTTTAACTGATCTTCTTTTCACTCCTACCCATGCAGATCCAAGTATATATATCCGCCATGATAATTCACCTGTGTTTGTCATATGCTATGTTGATGATCTTCTCATCATTGCAGCAAATGAGAAGGAGCTGACTCTTCTGAAGTCCCAGCTTCAAGCCAACTTTAGAATGAAAGATCTCGGACAAGTACACTACTTTCTTGGCATAGAAATCTCCTATGATCAGTCAAATGGGACTTTATCCATGAAACAGACCAAATACCTGCAGACCTTGATCCACAATCTTGGCCTCTCTGATTGTCACCCAGTGAAAACACCCATGGAAACTAATATGTCTCTGCTCCCAAACGACCCAGACTGTTCCCCAAACATGCAGTATTTTTGTGACAATTATAGAAGTATTATTGGGTCATTAAACTTTGCAGCCCTAACTACTCGACCAGATCTGTCTCTTGTCACATGCAAACTCAGTCAATTCTCAGTCTCTCTAAAACAAACCCATTGTATTGCTCTCAAAAGATGCCTCAGGTATCTTGCTGGCACAGTCAACTCTGGCATCATATACAGTGCAGATAATACTGCAGATCTTCTTGGCTACTCTGATTCTGACTGGGCAGGAAATCTGCATGATCGAACTTCCACTTCAGGTTATGCATTCATTACTGCAGGAGGCGCCATCAGTTGGAAATGCGCTAAGCAGAAATGTGTGGCTCAGTCTACAACTGAAGCTGAGTACATTGCACTTGCTGGTGCAAGTAATGAGGCAGTCTGGTTACAGCAATTGTATATGGATTTGGGCATACAGATTAAGCTCCCACTGATCATCTTCTGTGATAACCAGGGGGCAATTGCCATATCCAAAAACCCAGTTATGCATGCTCGAATGAAGCATGTTGATATCAAATTTCATATGGTTAGGCAGCTGGTTGAGGAAGGAAAGATCAAGGTTGATTATTGTTGCACAGAAGACATGGCTGCAGACGTATTAACTAAGGCTCTTGCCAATTTGAAGATGTGCAAAAATCTGAACCAGCTCGGAATGTTTTGACAGGCTCAGCTGGTCTCGTACCTTTTGAGGAGGCGTGTTGGAAAAGCAAAAGGTTCTCGACCCTTTTGGATATTTCTTTTTCTGGTTATGCTAATTGTGTTCCTTGATTTATGCTGAAACCCAAGCGGTTCCTAAGATCATGTTGTTGTGATGTATAAAACATTGTGTGGATCCTCTGTTTAATCCACCAAAAGTTTGAATGCAATAAGGTTCCGGGTTCTTTCTCTGAGTATTCACATATCTCTGCTTCTGTTCTCTTATTGCTCTGCATTATTCTATTGTATTCTCAATAGAAACATGGCAAATAGAACGTAAGTTCCAGGCCCCTTTTATTTTAAATTGCTTTAATTTTAAGTTCCCAAACTCTGTTTTTTCTGCAGAGCCCTTGCAGTTTCCTCATCAATCGTTCTATTGGGTATTTTTTCCTTCACTCAATCTTAGCATTATTCATCCTAAAATAATTCAAAGGAGGTTAATCGAGCAGCAGGCATTGCCATGTGGGTAGTAACTTATTTCTGTTGCCCAGCTTCTGGCATACTTGCTGCTGGAAACAGGAGCTGCTTCGGCAGAGGTCAGGTAAGTTACATAGCCAAATAAGATAAATCATCTCATGCTGGATGGAGTGCAGTGTGCTCAATGTTCTACTACTCACCTTGTGAAGATACAAAAGCAACAGCCAAGGCCCATTGAACTCGAACCTGAGCCATTGCCTTTGGCTAACTGTTTGTCTGACATAAGGAGGTTAATCGAGTAGCAGCGGGCATGTTGATCACAGAAAAGTTATTCGAATCCACCAATCTGCCCTTGCCTTTCTCCGACAGCCCAAGCTTGATCCCGCTGCACAGTCTCCTTCTCACTGCTCCGGATCCTAACTCTGATCTCCGCTCAGTGTGATCCTTCTCAGATCGGCGACTGGTTCCTGGCGCTTCAATCTCGCCTCCGTCTTCTCTGGTTTGGTTGCTGCCCAAAAATACCCTCGTCCGTTACTTTCCCCTGATATTATGATTCCAACCACCGCTTTGTTTCACCATGCCACGTGCACACGCCATTCTTCTTCAGCATAAAGGATAAAATCAACAGGGCATTGCTCAAAAGAAAAGCAGTGGTAAAGGAAAAGGAAAATCAAGCAACAACAGGCATTGATCAAAGGAAAAGCAGTTAAAGGAAAAGGAAAAGCAGTGACTTCCAAGCCAAAACTCCAGGGCCGATGCAGTTGTAGGGCAGCCAAGGCAGAGCAGGGATTTCAATTCTTCTCTGCTAAATATTTTCACTCTTCACGCATTAGCTAGAACATTCCAAGGCCTGCGAGATTTTTCCATCCAAATTGAGGGCGGAATGAGCGCAGAGCTCAAAACCAAATCTAATGCAATCTTATAATATTTTTATCAGAGATTTAACTTCCAAATTCAGGGCATATACATCATTCAACAATTCAACAATGCCGGAAACCAAAGCCGTGAGTTCAGAAAGCCTTACCTGAAAGTGAAGCCAGAACAGCGCCAAGCCCAAAACTGCACAAAACCTCACACTAGATTAGCTCGCCTTATATAGGCGGCGCAACACAGAACAATGGGTCTAACCATCTGTCAAACAATAACGAGCAGATGGCGATGAAAGCATCGGATTCAGACAGCTTGCTTAAAAAGATAAGACGACCAGCTGATTCAAACATCTGGCCGAAATTGATTCAAACATCTGGCTGAAGCACGAATCTCCGGCAGTGGCAGTGCTCAAAATATCCAACGGTGAAGCGTGCACCTTATTTATCTGACGATCGAGATGAATGCCTCGACGTCGAAGGTATAGGCATTATATATGTTAAGATAGTGATTCACATATGGGATAAAAGATATCACTTGTCCAGTCTTGTAGTCCAAGTGTTGCTTAATTTAGAATGGATGTTCACCCAAAATTTGCAAGATGACATGAATGTGAGTAATGAGATATAAGATTGATGTTCCCTGACAATATCATATACATAAGCTACTTAGCTCTTGGAAGCATGCATCTCCTACCTTTTCACATGAATGAAATTTAACTGTAGAAAATAGTTTCTGGTTAAGATATTAAGTGTCACTTGACTAACTTACCAAGTTCAGGATCAAGCTTTTTTCTTTTCGTTTTTTATGAGCGAGGCCAACTTAGTCAATAACATCTTGCATAGAATATGATGCTTATTTTTCCCTCCCTTGTATGTAATGTATTATAAGTTAACTACCTCTGGTCTCTCAAGATTTTGGATTCAATATTGTGTAAGACCAAATTGATTTTCTCTGTAGATAATAATTCTTGTTATGGAAAGGTTCATGGACTATGCGAGAAGTCCACTTGCCATTGGAGGTTAGGTTATTTTGGTGGTTGGTTTTAGATGTGCAGAAGTCCGTGGCTATCTATTGGCCGCCAATGTTTCAGACAAGCATCGCATGCCATGCAAATTTCAAGTTGGTGAATCCGTATGGCTGAAGATTAAAGTCAAGCAAGCTAAGCTTAAGATTGGCAATTGTAAAAAACTAGCACCATGATGGGCGATCCCCTTTGAAACCCCCTAACGGATAGGCTCTCAAGCTTATAAGTCGAATCCCGCGCATCTAAAGGTCCATAAAGTTTTCCACTTAAGCCTTTTGAAGATGCATATGGCCGATCCAGAAGGGATCCTGAATACACCAATACTTCTGGAAATGACTGATCAAGAATTGGAGATCGTCCCGGGGGCTCTCCTTGATCGAGCATATAAACAAACCCAAAGGACTCAAATCTTGCAATAATTGCTTAAGTGGAAGCACGTAGCAACGGAAGATGTTGCATGGGTTCTTAAGGCGGATCTTGACAAGGCTTATCCAACTTTATGCGACAGTGCCAGGGTCGGACCATCCACGATGCTATCAACTCCAACTCCGATGGTAAGCAGTTGAGTGCTAGATCCTGCAGAGATCATGCAGGGATTGGGACTATATGCATCATAGGAATGGGGATGGGCATTTGGGCATGATAGGATGCATTCACCTACGACTACAAATAGCAGGCCCTGGGCATGATAGGACACCCATTCTCTTTGCTTTTCTTCCTTACTTTTAAAAGGGGGTGGACCCTTCAACCACAATCTTTACATTATATTTTTATAAGTACTGATGTACTCTGAATCTGTAGGCCAGTAGCAGTTATTGAGGGATCTGCAGCTTTTTAGGGGTCATTGAGACCCCATGTTCTTGTTTTAATATATGTTTTCCTTTCGGCGTGTTGTCTTCTACCAGTATGGTCCAATGCAGCCCGTTGAGAGCTTCCCGTAAGTTTTCCAATGGATATTCTTGCTTGAGAAATGGATCTTGCATTTGCAAGTTATGTCCAAATATCTGCTAGCTGGTGGATATGCCAGAGTGATGATTGTCTCAATTATGTATTTAGAGTAGTTACTCGGACAATAGATCTTTCTTTTTGGAGTTACCTCCATGTTTGTTTGTACTCTGCTATATAATTAGAACAGCAAACGTATTTTGCCATATTTAACATATATATAATAGGAATTTGAAAGATGTGTACCTAGACTTATTTTTAGGGCTTCTCTTGAGCTTTCCAACATATACTTTTGCTTGAGAAATGGATAATTCATTTTAATTTATATCCCTGTGTATCCTGTGTTATATATTTAAAGCCGTTAGTTGGACAATAGAGCTTTCTTTTTAGTTACCTCCATGTTTGTACTCTGCACAGGAAATGTTTTTTGCCATATTTGACATATATACAATAGGAATTTGAAAGATGTGTACCTAGACTTATTTTAAGAGCTTCCCTTAAGCTTTCCAATGAATACTCTTGCTTGAGAAATAGATCTTGCATGCCCAAATATCTGCTAGGTGGTGGACATGCCACATCGCGAACATGGTCGTTTCAGTTCTTGGAGATTTAAAAGAAAAAATAAAAATAATGAACTATTTGCCATTCTTTGTAATGTGTATCATTGTGTTATGTATTTAGGGTAGTTACATTTTATCTGCTTATTTGTGCTTCATCAAAATAAGCATTTGTCAATATATGATCTCACGCTGACATGTCTTTCTCCATTTGGTCAAGATGAGGAAGAAAGGGAGTTTAACTTGCCTGGTTCCATGGAGGTTGCCAGCTAGATGTCCATGTCTTCCATGTTTTAAATGCAAATTTACTACAGTAGTAAGAGATAATGTTGTTGCTTTGAGGATTGAGAAGCAATTTATGTATTTTTTGGTAAGGGGAATGGAAGATAGTTGCTTGCACATCATTGTCTTAATGTTGTTGTTGCTCCATGGAGCCCCATGGCCGTTGGGCTGGTCTCTTGCAAGTTAGCTTGTGCATTTTGATAAGTTGTGTAGAAATCCTTTTGCTATATTAGATTTACTGCATCTACCACATGATTGTGGTGGTTGTTACATGATTGTAGTTACTGAAGCATGCTTCACAGGCTCTTTTAATATGTTGCCAGACCCAAGCATGGGGCAATAATTGGAGGATATACACAACATGGTGAGTATGAGTGGACTTTAGATTATTTTGAGATCATGCAGCAGGAAGGCATCAGATTGAACATGGTGTTGTGGAACTTAAATATTGGTTGTGCTCGCCACGGGTGCATGATCTAGCTATGCTAACATTTCTTTCTGCTGTGAAGTTCTAAGTTTGATAGTCGACATTGCACATAGGTGCATGTTTGGATGTATTCAAGAGAACAAGTTGGTTTAAAGTTAATCTTGATGTGCCCTTCAAGATTCTACAACAAGAAAGCACATAGTTTGAGTAAGGCAAATAGTAAAAATAAATTACTTGAGCTTTGAATACTGAAGAACATGTTGAAACTTCAGTCATTAACAATTGATAAACCCATAAGTTGCCAATTAATGAACCTTTGCCATTGCTTAACTCCATAAACAAATGTTTAACTTAATTGATGCTCCACATGTACATACGTTTGACTTCACACACTCACTGTAAAATGAAATAAGTTGTGCTTGGATTGAAAGATGCCTTTAATAGACAAACAAAGATAGATAACAAAAAATCATATATTTTTGGCACTAGTTCATGATTGACATTCTCGGTTCAAACTTTAGAATCACCGATTGCTTTATATTCACAGTGGATGATATTAAATATTTCTCGTGTTCTTTGTAGGTGCTGTCCCACCCAACAGGCTTCTGATCCTAACGTTGATTGCAGAAGTGAAATTGCTAAACTGGCTGCTACCAAAAGTTGATCCTACCGTTAATTGTAGAAGTGAAATTGCGTCAATAACCAAGACTAAATATGTAGCTATCAACTCTTACGTTATGTGGGATAGGAACCAGGGTTGGAAATTGAAGGCTGCAGGCCATGCAAGACCCTTTTTACCATGCAAAATAAAGTCTAGAAAAAAATAGACCTTTAAAAACAAGTCTATATTTTAGGTAGCCTTGCAAAATGAAAGTCAAAAAAAAATTTGACATGCAGCAAAAAGTCTACTTTTAGCATAGCCATGCACTTATACCTACCCTTATTTTAAATTTTATTAGTATAAAATATATATTTATGCAATTCCCATACATAATATATAAAAATAAAGGACATAAATAAAAAATTTGGGGAATAAAAGGATTTTATATTTTTGGCATTGGTTTGTACGTTAATATGAATGAATGGAATATGGAATATATTATTATGGAATATGGAATATATTATTATTATTATTATTATTAACGGTATGGTAGGCAATTAATATTGCCAACGAAAATTTTTCCCTCTCTAAAATTCTCAGACTGTCACTGAACCGACAACCGACTGAATCCGATTCTTGAATTGTTACGAAATTGAGCATGAAGAAGCCCTTTTCTTTCTCTGATCTGGCCGATTATGAGATGATGCTGGCCGATTGTGTATTTCCCTGCTGCAATAGCCTTCAATTTCCAATTTCGTGACCAACCCAAGTTCAAAGGTAAGATTTGTTTGCAGCTCAAAGCATGAGATTGAGATGGATCAATGGGCATTGTGCTAAAAATCTCTTATTCCATACATAATGGTAGAAAACAGATGCCCAGACAAAATCATAGCAATTTGAATGCCCAGGCACTGAGGCAGGAAGAGCAACTCCCTGCATGTATTGTAGTTGTACGGTGTTGTACCAGCCAGCCAATGAAATGATATGACTGTTGCAAAATTACAGTAGAAGCAAAGTTTAATGAATCGGAATTTCTACGGCTGGATCATTTGTTTAATTGCAGAGATAGAAAGGAGAAAAAAAATTAAGTCCGCGCATTGTTACTTTTACACTAACAATGCACATGAAAGTCTAATTTATATTATGCCTTGCAATTTGAAAGTCCACTTTTTAGAGTGACCTTCAAAAAAAAAGTCAGGGCAGCCCTTCAATTTCTAACCCTGATAGGAACAGGGAGTGTATTCCGGACTGGCAGGGGCAGCCAGTAGCCGAGAGCACCATTTAGGCGCGACGGCTGTTGGCTGCCCTGCCAGTCCAGAATACATGACCTGTTCCTATTCCACAGCATCAAGGAAAGCCAAGAACTAGCTGCAGAGCGAAGAAATGGAGCTGGGAGCGAAAAACCTTGATCCTGAATCGCTGAATCTGCCATCAGACTTGCTCGCAAATCATGCGAGAAACAGGCTGCAACAGGTCATCGCCAGAATGCATAGTGATTTACCATTCTTGATTCGGATGGTCGCCACATGACAGCTGTTCATTGGCTGATAATCAAGAATGAAGACTCACTTTCCTTGACGTACTAACCATGAATATCAATGGATTTGGATACAACTGCAAGCGGATTTTAAAACAACAATTGATGTATATTTTTATGGTTACAAGGATTTCACGTTCTGTAAAATGTTCCTCGAATAACAGTCTCCAAGTTATATTTCCCTCCACAACAGACAATGACAAGTATTTCCGTCCAAATGGAGGCAAATAAAAACATGTATAGCTCTTTGGCATTTTCTGCCTACAAATACACTATATCTCCCCACACAGTGTTACTATAGAATGAGGCTGCTTCTTTGCAGATAGTTCTAGTCATGCTGACAATTACTCTTTGCTTCATATATCATCTTGAGATTCAAATTGTTTACTTGATTCGCTTTAGGTTCTTCAAAACTTCTTTTATGTTTGGCCCATGTCCCCAGTTTGAAAATTGAGTAGCAATTCTATAAAAAACGTTTGCTCCATCCAGTACTCCACTGCGATCCTTACCCCTAATCCCACCCTGTGGCAATGCAAATACGACTCTGTTCACATCTTCATCAACTTCAAGACTATAAACCTCTTCAAAGATCTGACAAGTAAAAGATACTACAATAGTCAATCCCAATTTGAGATAAACGATCAATAGATCAGAAAAACGGTACCTTGGTTAGATTTGTATCTACTAACACATGTGGGTCATGTGCACGCGAAACAACATTGATTATCAGGATTCCATCTTCATCAAGTGCCGTTTTTGCAGATTGTAAAAAGTTTTCCTCAAGAAACTCAACGGGAGGGCAGCTCAGCCCATCGCTAAGGAAAATAACAACATTGCACTTTCATTCTACTGACAACAAAAACAACTCCATTTTAAAAACTGTGTATCCCTATTTGCTACAAATACCTTGGATCAGAGGAATCCGCATCAACAATCAGGACCTGTAACTGGTTTGAGGGTTGACAGTCCACCTGCAAATATATCATGTTAACACAAACAAAAGCTTGTTTTTGTGAAATTATTTAGCATGCATACCTCTTCATTTCTACTAGATATAATATTTGCTATCTTCTTAACAGCTGCCACACCATCACCCACCTCAAGCTGCATAGAATACAAGTGTGGAATCAAAACAAGGAGCTGTTTTTTTACATTGAAAGATCAAAATATCATTCTTCATAATTTAGATCGATTTTACAAAATTGCTTCATGTTAATACTTCCTTACCTGCATCCTCCCATCCTCCACAAAACCGAAGTGGCGCCTTGCCAGATTTCCAACAACAGGATCCAACTCCACAACCTGAAAAATCTCCTAAATTTTCAGACTAAGGAAACACATCCAAACAAGTGCAAATCAATCCACGGAATATAGTATTGCATCAAGGTTTCAGGCCCACCGTGATATTTTGTACAGGGATATGATTGTATAAGAACATTGGAAGCAATCCAGCACCAAGTCCGATAACCATAACCCTGATCTGCGAAACAACAAGTAGACAACAAAAGACATGAGAATAACGAAGAGTCAACCCAACGTACAACAAATCCTGCACCAATTGATCAGTCGTTTACCAAAGTTTGTGACTCAATCCACTTCTGAAAATTTTGGCCGATCAATGCAAGCCCTGAGATCATTCCTTCATGGTACGAACTAGCCAGATAACTGTGATCCACCTTAAATTCATCAAACGAAGCTGCAACAATCGCCATATATTGAACTTAAATAGTGTACCCCTGAAATTCTATAATTTCCAGTCGACGGTTGAATATAGCTTACCTTGCCTACAATGTGATGTTTTCGGTGATCTATTCTTTTTATTTCCATTACGACGATGTCCAGACTCGCCATTTTTAGTTCTGATGCAAATCAATAGTGCTTCTGATTGTATGAGATTTGGATTTCTCCGAAAAATCAGACGCCGAAAGTGTCCATGCTTTGCTTTGCCGTTGTATTTCTTCTCTGGTAGCAAAACGTCCTCAACCAACATAGTACCTGTCAAGGGAGAATCCATCTGTAAATGACCCAACGCCATGTGTCAACCATCCGTCTTCTACAAGATAGGACTTCCGTCCTGCCAAATACTCACTTCCTCCACATTTGTCCTCTCTGAATTCGCATCATCAGGTATCATATACCTGCTTGAAACATCAGATATGATAAGGAAAGGCATTCATCTACAATAGGACAATTGCTTTCTAAGGTCCCGACTAACAAATAGAATACATGCATCGGGAACAAAATGCCTGTAGAATCATAACGGATACTAGTGTTTAAAAAGGAATTGACATAGAACTTATACTCACGGGACATTATCGCTGCACTGTGCAGGAAAAAATTCCTTCACAAGGGGTGATAAGTCGTTCTGATCACCATTTAACAAGTGTCATCAAGTGATAATAACATGGCATACTCAATGTAAGGCTAAAATAAAGCTTAACAAAATATAGCACGATATACCTGTAGAGCAGTGCTTCTAAGTTCTGTCACTGTTTCAAGGAAGACCTATCAAGGACCACTAAAAATCAGACATGCAAAGTATATTCAGAATTTCACAAATGCCAAAGTACCTGATTTTAATATTGCAATATAACTAACTTCCTTATATTGTTTAGTTGAAAACAATTGTCCACAACACTGGTCAAATAGAGTAAATACCAGTAAAAGCCTTCGTGCCTTTGCACTCTCCACAATTTGCCACTGTCCTTCTTCTGATGAGTACAACCACTCATGAGCCTTGGTCTAAAAATATACTAATTAGTACCAACATTAAGAAATTACTAAATTACTCAAAATATTGCACTTTATCATTGCCTAACCTTTGGAACGAAGAATACTGCACAATCAAAAGTACACACATAATCTTGCTTTGCATCCATCACGAGGGCTTTATATGCTGGTTGTACTTTACAATGTCCGCCAAGAGATATCTGCACCCTTTGACCGGGATGCAGTTTTTTAAAAGTTGGTATATTGTCCAGAGGCACTCTGGCAAGATCGGCTGCAGTCCTCCATTTGTTTTCTCTCTCCAGCACTTCTTGAAGACTTTGCATCTGCTCCAAATTAAATACCCCTATTGTCAGTTAGTCTGAAGATTTCAAAAGGATATCTATAACAATAGCAGCAAGAGCTGACTTACATCAAGAAACTGAATTAAACAACTGAAAACCAGAAACAAGGTAAAATAAAGTTACCTGCATTCCCCTATGACTGCCCTCATTTTTAAGAAGTGACAGGCTTATCAATGGCAGGTTACCCATAGGCACCTTGGTTGCCACTATTAAAAATGGATAAAACTTTGATATTGATGTTCTCGATAGCTGTGGTACTTGGAATATACCAATCTCCCAACCATGCCTCAACCTCGACAATAATAGCTCTATATCATGACAATCATAAGTTAATTCTCTTTAACGCGTATCTTTAAAAGGCTGATAAGGACAATCACACATACCTATTGCATGTCTCTCAGCTAATGTAACGCATGCATATCTTCCACCAGGCTTTAAAACTCTGGCTACCTATACATATACAACACGATTGAGAACTTCCAACTTTCTACAGATAGTGATTTATTTACAAGGTTGAGGGCGTCTAACTTAATCCAGTTTCAATTTTATTGGCATTAAAGTTGCTGAACATGCTTTCTTTGATCGAAAAGATAAAAAGAGATTTGTGCAACATCTTCAAAATGTGTACCAAATATGTTCAGAGACCTCGGAGAGAAAACTATTAGCTGAAGACGTGTCTTCATCGCGCTCGCCCAACACAGCGTCAAAAGTGCCTTTGTCTAAGATCACATCAAAGGAATGATCCGAAAACTGTAATCCCAAAGAATATAGATGACTATGTAATTTACAACAGTGTTCCAACAATAACTGTTAACTCAAGAATAAAAGTTATGCAGCTTATAACTCATGTTTGCCTCTAGATCTATGAGACGAATAAATGACTATCCAATTTCTGATTCGGCTAGATTACTAGGCCAGATGCATAGCAAGAATAAACATAGACGAATTACTGTAAGTGGCAACTTTCGTCTATTGAAATATAACAAACGAATGGAAATTAACTAGAATATAACTAGAATTAACGAATGGAAATTATCCTTGCTAGTTCACGCCGAACTAGCAAGGATAATTGTCGACAACAACAGCAATTGAGAAGATTTCATACCTGCATTCGAGTTATGTCCATAACTTTCCAGATCAGACCAGGCCGGCTTCTAACATGCTGACCCAACATCTCGCGAATTACGTTCTTAGAGAAATCGATACAAGTGACACGGGTAAAACCAGCATCATACATCTGAGCAGGGAGTTCAGAAGTTCCACAGCCAGGAACCAAGATATTAGGTTGAGGATCCCGGGCTGGTATGGAGAGGCCACAACGGCGAGCAAGAAGATCAGAGATGTCATTCCATTCAGCATACCATTCAAATTGTTTGCCACCTCTAAGCTTGAGAAAATCATCCCAATGCTGTTGATCTTGGAAGGAAGAACGGGGGTAAAGCACTGCTGATTTCATCCCGGAGGAGCCAGAAGCAGTTTATTTGGATGCGACGAGCCTACATTTGAGCACCATTATATTCGGACGGAGCGAATATAGCTTAGGAAAGGGAGTTATGGAGGAACTAAATTTAACTCCGGCAACAATCTCTGTCTCGCTAAACCCTAGACCCACACCAAGTTTTCCGGGCACTTTAAAACTGTCTATAATTGCCCGGAATTCAATAGTCTGAGCATATGCTGCTTTTTTGTTGTCGGAATAATACGAGAGAATAACGGCCTGCTCCCTTAGGGTATTGGGTATTATGCCAAACAAAAAAATTGAAGACCATAATGAACCTAAGCCATGCACAAAATGGCCCTCAATTTTTTTGGGCATAAGGGCACTTTCACACCATTGATTATGTTATCTTAAAAAATAGATTTTAACACCACTTTATTATCTTAAACCACCCCACTTTATTATCTTAAACCAGCGTTAACATAATGTCTCTTACGCACCATTGGTTATCTTAATATTAATCTAACAGGTTCTGTTAAGATTGAATACAGACTGGAATTGTTATGTTAATTTTTAACACAACAAAATTCGTTAAGATGCATGCACACCTATTTAGTTATATGTTATATAATAACATAACATAATTGGTTAAAGACGCATTCACATCAGACATTTCAATATTTACTCATAAAATCATAACCTTACATCAGGAATCTGAGCTTACACTAGAAATCTGAGCTTCAACTTTTTCACCTATACTCTTTCAACAATACCAACTACAATAGTTCAACAAGAGTGCAATATTAAACATTGATGCACGGGTTGATGTTCTCCAACCGACTTCTAGAATCTATAATAGAGATGTGAAAATATCATATAGCAGCAAAGAGAAGATCAGAGTACAAGTCCTAAATCTTTAAGATATTCTATACAACTTCTGATATTAAACTTTACAACTCAACTTCTGAAAGTTCTGAATATTCTGAAAGTTGATGTATTAACTCAACTTTCTGATATTCTATACAAAATCCGGCTCTGTTCATGTTTTAGATGCCCAATCAGCCCCTGTTTTGCTTCTGGCAGACAATTACCGACATCTTCATCCAGTGCTAATCAAGCTAGTTTGGTTCTGGGCAGATGATTTCCTGAAATCTGGGCAGCATTGACAACATGACTCATCTGGGCAGCATTGGCAAATTGCAAAGCCAAAGGCTTTCAAGATACGATGGAAAGATCCTCAATAGGTATCATTCCTTTTTTACAGTTGCCTAATATATTGCATACATAAGGCACAACGAGCTACAGTAGCCGCCCAAAATTCAAATCAAACGAAAGGGTGTAAAGCTATGAAAAATGTACTTTATAACCGAACAAAGTATCTTTATATGTTTCATAGGGTCCTATGGTCACATCCAATGCAGAATCCTGTTCATAAAAGCAAGAATGGAAATTGTCCTTATAACTAACTATGCATTCCCAAAATAGACAAATAACCCATAAAAGTTGTTATTACCAGTTCAATCCACGCAATATCTGATTCATAATAGTCATTGGAAATGAATGCATCTACCCTTGCTTTCAGATATCTTTCCATGCAATACCAGACCTATTTAGTCTGAAACTGTGGAAAAAGCACATGAACAAACAGAATAGCAAGAGAAATAAAGAAAGATTCCATTAACATCAGTTAATGTACAGCTAGGGTGGATGTGCATATTAGATGTGGAAATAAGCTAAAAGGTTAGGATAAAAATCAAGAGATTTTCATCGTTTCCAACTGCTGAAGCAAAATATGCCGTGTATCTGTCTTGCCTACTTCTTTGGAATGGAAACCTCACTCTAACCTCTGCCATGATGACTGGACCTAGTAGTATACGTCAGCATCGGGAGTTCCAATTGAGAAGTGAAGCAAGGCAAATTAACAGATCGAGCCACCAAGCGTGTTTTCATTGGCTATCCAAAAAACCAAGAAGGGTTGGAACCTTCACGATCCTAAAACTAAATAAGTTACTTTGTCGAAGTGTTCAGCTTATTGAGGATGCTAAATATCAACAGAATTTCTGTCCCCTGCTGATTTTAATTCTAATCTACTCACATAGTTCTACATCCTCAACCTTCTCATTCTAAGGAGAAACAGGTAAGGAAAACCAAATGTCTAGAAGATATTTTCTAGAGGATGATCAAACTCAGATAACTACATCTGTGCTTGACTTGAGACACTCAGAAAGATCAGCCCAGATTGTAATTTTGCTTCAGATTTGAGGTGTCAAGAACCTTTGAGTTTCGGCAAGTCCCCGCAAGAAGAAGAATATGCAAAAGCCAAGTACATGGACACTTATGTCTAGGCTACCTGATCTCATGTTATATGTAACACATAGCCTTAGAACCAAGTTTCATTTAGATGGAATTCATGCAAAATATAAAGCACCAAAGGCTACAATTGGACTTGATCACACAGACATGTAACCACGAGTAGCAAGCATATCCACAGGTAAAGCATTGTTTGCACTTGCAGTTACTAAGGGATGGCCTGCCTGGAAGCTTGGTTTTAAGTCTGCTTTTCTTAAGCGAGCATGCCACAGTCTACATGGGACATCCTGAATACAAGGCTTAATACATGGAACATCCTGAATACAAGGCTGAATACATGGGAACATCCTGAATGCAATATCATTAAAACAAGGCTGTATTTAACTGCTTGTAAAAATGCTTTTGCTTTTACCAAGGTCCTTTGATAGTGAAGGAGATTGGAAAAGGGCTACAGAGCAGTAGAAGCACCATCAAACAATAGATTGATAGATCTAAACTAAGAAAAAAAAATGAAAAACACGAAATGCTACTGGTGTTTACTGATCGAATGCAATAGATAAATGCAAAGAAAAGAATTCAGAACACATCTGGCGACGAACATCAGATAAAGAGAGAAGAACGAAAGACCTTACCCGGTGGAGAGATTCGGCTGGACCAGCTATGTCTTCGTCGCCATTAACAGCCTTAACCGTGCTCGATACCCGGGGATAAATTTCTAATACATTTTGTTAAGAATTTTAACATGCTGTTAGGGTTTAGCATAACCAAAACAAGTATTTTTTTTTTTTTTTGAAGGACGACAAACTTTTATTCAATATTCCAGAAGAAGTACACACATAGATGCAGAGACAGGAATAAAATCTCAGCAGACAAAGATAATCCACTGAATGCAGCCACCTGTCTATGCGTAGGATAAGATACCTAAATATTCTTCAAAAATCAAACGTTTTTTCTCAGAAGCAAGCTGAGAACATAGGTATGCCTTCACCAATCTGTCTTGCGCCTCGTGAAGAAGTTGGTCGACACTAATTGATAAGCCTTTGAAGATACACAACCGCCTTCTTTTCTAAACAGACCACAACAACCAACCTGAAACTAAGTAGAAAGCCTGTTGCTACAAGCTGTTCCAAGTGGAAGGATAAATGGCGAGAAGCACCTGCTGGCTAGTCAAGGCCACATGGAAGAGAGAAAGTAACCATGACCAAACTGGCTGAACTTGATCACACAGAAAGAAGCAGTGCTCGAGACTCTCAACTTGCCGCTTACACAGTGGGCAGAGTTCTGAAATGCGGGGATAAAACTTATGAACCAGCACATTAACCCGCCGACATCTATGAAGGAGTTGCCACCATAAGGTAGAAACTTTGGGATGCAGCAATTCATGGTTAGATTAAAATTTAACCTAACCAGCTACGTTAAGCCTTACCACCTTTGATTTTAACGGATTTTATTAACGAGGCATGTGTGAGCGTCGTTATCTTAAAATTTTAACGTTTACGCTAACATAACCATTGGTGTGTAATTACCCTAATACCCCAAGGGAGCAGGCCGTTATCCCCCCTTAACAAAACGATCCGAGCATTTTCCCTAGATCTGGCGAAGGATACAGACGCCAGGATGCCAGATGCCATCTTTTGATGTCGTTCATACTGCTGGATTGATGTCAGAGACTGTCTTTCCTTTTTTTTTTTTTTTGGCCAATTCTTGGAGTATTTTTTAGTTTTTGAGTTCGGTCTTTTTGGATATCCTCGTCTTGCATATTTTCCTACATTGGTATGCATATGAATGCGTAACATCCTAGTTCATTTTCAATTTGTATTGTAAATGTTTATTTTTGTACAATTGGTAATAATAACCGTTATTCTTTTGTTGAAGAAATCTGATTCTAGCTTTTGTATCTTATATATAGTTCATTTGCTATGCATATATATATATATCATGTAAGAAGTTGCAATATTATCTATGTATCAAACTATTATTTCTTATTTCCTAAAACACGATAATCTGTTGTCCCTATTCAGATGTTGCCAGGTGGTATGACGTAAAAAGTACTATCTACCTACTATCTACCTATACCATGTATGTATAGATAGAAAGACATATCATTAACTCCCTAGAATGGTAGTAATAACCGTTATTCTTTTGTTGAAGAAATTTGATTCTAGCTTTTGTATCCTATATGGTTCATTTGGTGCGAGAGAACAGGGTTAACGGTGAACCTCGCAAAAAATAAAATAGTCATTTTCGGTAAAAGGAGCAGACACAGACCCTTCAGGTATATGGGGGCAGAATTGAAGGAAGCAACATAATACAAGTATCTGGGATATGACGCACACGGCACGGGAAAATGGGCTAAAGGTGCGGATGCCAGGTTTCAATCAGCCATTGGAAGCTACTTCAGTATGAAAAAATTCTGTAATAAACGCAGAATAATTGATTGGGAGATCAAGTGTTATCTGTTCAGTGCAGTGGTCGTATCGACACAACTGTATGGGGCTGAGGCATGGGGACCAGGCCTACCAGATAAGAAATGGGACAAACAAAAATGGATCCTTAGACAGTGGCATAAGCAGGAATTTAAGGTGCGGGCAAACACGCCCCTGACAGTCATGATATACGAGACAGGTCAGAAACCAATGGAAGTGAGAGCGTGGGAAAGGACTATCAGGTATTTAATAAGAGACAATGCAGGGGGTCATCCAGGGAAGTTGTCAAGCATTGCACTAAACGAGTCAGCAAAATCACACATCATCGGAAGCAGTGGATGGTTCAAGGATGTAGCGATATGGACTAGAGAAATGGGGATGAACCTGAGTGATCTAATAAACGAAGGGAAATGGAGTGAAGACTGGGCCGACATGGCTACACGGGCATGGCTGCAAAGACACGCTGGACCCAAGACACTCTGGCTCACGACAGTGTTCAATCCAAAACAGCAGATAGGACAATAGATGTACCGAGACAACATGTTAGGGAAGGCCAGGAGAGACGTCCTGGCGAGATTTAGGATGGGGAGCCACGATCTAAGAATTGAAAAAGACAGATAGAGGCACTACAAGATAATGCTAGCTTTTCGTCAAAAAATTCGCCAGAATAATCGTCAGAACCCCATAATTGCCCAGACTTAGGTTCTGACGTATATTCTGATGAATATTTTCTGATGAATATTTCATCAAAAAAATCGTCAGATTTTACGTCAGAATTTCATCGTTATAATCATCAGCTAAAACGTCAGTATAATCGTCAGATAAGAATCGTCAAAATTTTCATCATAGTTTTCATCAGAATTTTCGACACTTTAAACGTCAGAATTTTCATCATAGTTTTCATCAGATTTTTTGACACCTTAAGCGTCACCGGTTTCATCAGATTTTCCATCAGATTCTACATCAATGGTTTCGTCAAGTATTTCATCACAAATTTCGTCAAAATATTTATTCTTTATGCGTCAGATCATTTTCGCATTATACAAAGCCATTTGTATTTTTGTCTAGATTGTTTCTATGTACTCTTATTAAACTTATCATATTGATGATTGAATTTAATGTGTATTAAAGGTACGAATTCATAAAGAGATAAGAATAGAATAGAATAGAATATGATTTTATCGTCCACGGAGACCAACTGGCCTATGGGACCCAAGTACAAAGAGAGAGCAGCAGGCGTATTACTACCAGAATTAAAAAACCCCCGCCCCAAAGGGTTTTCGGGGGAAAAACCTTAGCAGCAATAAGGATGCTGACATACTGCACAGTTATATACATAAGCACAAGTACAGCTGAGGTTAATGTCGGACAGGGGGGCGTAACTGAGTCCGTGTATCCATTACCTCCCGGAGGTACGATCCCAACAAGCCTATAGAGGCCGTGCTCAGTAGCTCATGCAAGGCCTGATGGGGCACAACTAACCGAGCATACCGAGCCCGGATATGCTCGTACGCCGGACAGGCCTGGAGGGCGTGACTTTCATCCTCAATGGCCACGCTGATGACGACGGCGGACTCGTCCTCACGCGGCTCCCCGAATCCATCTCCCCTGTCTCAATGCGGAGGTGGTGTGCACCTGTCGCGAATGGAAGCAATCACCCTGCGCTTTTTCATGGGTAGATGGGTGCGCGGAAGGTAGTAGTGTGGGCCCCTCGTGAGCATGGGATTAACCTCTTTGTCGATAATTTGCCACCTTGACATGTGACAGGCCTCTGCATCCCAAAGCTTGGCCATGAAGCAAGCATCCAAATCTTGCTTCAAGGCGGCCGCGTTCTTCGATGTATGCACCGGTCCACATCATTGTGCACGCACATTCCATAGCGAACCCGGGCTTGCTTGTCTTTCCAGCCCGGGCTTTGAGTCGCGGGCCCATCGCCCACCGCCAAAGCAAGGTTGGGCAGTAGGGCTTCATCCATAGCCACCACCTTCCCGGAAGTAAATAATGTGACGTTCAGCAGCCCTCTGTAATGGAAGGAAGCGCGTCTCTTGGAGCAAGATCTCGATATGGGACCGTGGATTTCACTCCCGGTGCGGGCCAGAAAGCCTTCGTAGACCGCTCTAGATCGTTCCAAGTGGTGAGGGATATCACTGGCCCCCACACTTCTGCCCCATAGAGGAGGACCGGTTCAACCAAGGCCCTGAACAAGTGTGCCTGGTGACCCCATGCATACAGCTCTACCTTGTGACTGTTGTTTTGCATTGCATACAGGGCGTATATAAAACAAAAATTTCTTTATTTAAATCTAATCATAGTTACATGTCAAGTCAATAATTGACAATCTTTACAATGCCAACCATGAGCCATAGGCTCCAACCAACTCCGTCATTCATGAAATGGAAGAAATCTGCATAAATATACACGTCTGCAAATAAAAAGGACGATATGCATTTCACAATAAATATCTGCATAAATATACACGTCCTTTTTGTTGTGAAATATATACACGTCTACATCTGCAAATAAAAAGATCGTCTACGTCTGCAAATAAAAAGATCATATATTTATGGATGCTATTCTTGAAAAACACATTGAGGCATGGAAAACCTTGGAGATTGTTATATGCTCCACGAAGGGGATCAGTCCAGCATTTGATTCCAATAGCTGCATAAGTGATCAAACTTTCAATTAGTTTATACAATTTATCCAATGCATAGATGGTATTTGAATGGCAAAGCATTAGAGTGAAAGTGGAAGCAATTTAGACACACATTTCTGCGTACCCAAGTTTGACCTGACAGGAAAGATTGCCTGACTGGAAGATTGAATTAAACACCTAGTTATATGCAACTGCTGAATCTATTGTTAATGTTATCACTGCATTTAATTGAAAGAGATTTAAGCTCAAACCTGAATAGGAATGTCTTCACTCATTTGTCGTGCTACATCAGCTTTGTCTTCCAAACGAAGTAGCTCTAGAATAATTTCTTTGTTTGTATTTGAATAAGCCATGTTTGAGGCTTGCCCAATTACTTTCCAACACCTATAAAATTTGTATGGCCCTCAGTAGCATAACTATGAAACCTTTCTTCCGTTCTTTCTTTTGCTGTTTATATCTATGTTGAGTTCCATGAAATAACCTCCTTAGCACGCACAGTCATTTTTCCAAAGATCGAAAAGAGATGTATAGAAACTGAATCCCCTAGCCTGCAACAGAGAATAATGTTAGCAGCAGAAACATGTGATCCAAATTTGTAAAAGGATCACAACCACAATTGTGATGCAAATGTATAAATCCATCCCAGACATCTATGTTCAACTCAAGGACAAGAATAAAAGGCATATGCAAAGAACACGAGGATTCACTCGAACTTCAGGCATAGACAACGGCAGGACCCATAGAGTCCATGAAACCATATATATGCAGTGATTAAACACCTGCAAGGAAGGCATGTGCCTCCTAGCCAGTTATTTCCAAGAAAGATGTTCCAATCACCATCCTGATCCCTCTAAAAATAATAAGTCAACTTTGGCAGCCTTCAGGCTGCTTGTGCCTTTTGAGTTGTATTTCCTTAGAAGCCGCTAATGTTGCTCCCATAATATCTGCATTTTTCCTTCCTTTTACGAGCCGTCTTCCATTACAGAATCTCCCTAAATAATATGATGTTATCTCTGCGTGCTTTGGACCTTTTGGGCTGCTTATACTTTTTTCTTTAAGAATGTTCCTTCATTTCTCAGCAAAATCTCCAGCTCAAAAAATTGCACATTGTTCGTGAGGTCAATATGAACTTGGTCTTACAATAAAGAGCTGAAATATTCTAGTTCTCTTCACAAAGTTTTCTCTTGGAACACAACTCCATGGAAAGTTAATTATCTGCTGCCCAGACAGTTTCAGCTTAGGGGCTGCTAAATCATACTAAAATGGTGGGATCTATCCATGGAACGTGGAAAAGAGAATCCTTGTCTATTTAGAAGGTATAGTCAATGAGGACATATTATCTATAACAGGCCTGATATATTCTCTTTGCGATCGTACATAGATGCGAACTTGGCTACAGATGATTTGGGTCAGAGAAAATTTACTGCATGGTATATTTGGAAAAGTTGATGTCATAAGATTTAGATCCATGACCTGGAAATTGTCAAGAGTTTATACGTTGGAAACTAGACTAATTGACTTATTACAATATTATTGCACACATCATCACGATGTAATGACTTTTCTTTCAGAGACTTCCTTGGCATCTATCTTTTCTCTACTCTAATGCTTTGTTTCCAGGCACTGTCAAAATTTACCTAATTGTAGAAAGATCCCATCTTTACTAAAATATGTCTGCTAATCAACTAAACTGAATGAAAGCTCACCCTTTTTCGCCTGTAAGAGGGCTTTGAAATCCAATTAATAATGCCTGAAAAACCAGTATGTATATTATTACAGTAATCGATTGAAATGAAACAAGATTTAACGGTTTGATACTTCTGTACACCAGTGTCCTATGTCTCAATTAGCAATACAAGTGGTGCAGAAAGAGGAAGGCCAAAACATTATACCCCTGGAGATAATCCTGAATGTGCCAACATTCCTTCAAATGCAAATAAACGTAAATCAAGAGTCTAAATACCTGTATCCACAAAGATTGTGGTAGTCTGTTCATGTGTTTCTCAATTCCATTATACAGCCGAACAAGCGAAGTGCCAAGCTTCCCAACCACCTGATAATTGATACCAAAATGAGTTATATTTTTTAAATACAAATCTACGTTATTCCAAAAAGCTAATGCTCAGTTAATAGGCTAAGACAGCCATTATATTGGCACGGATGTCAGCATTCGGCATCTTTTATTTCCTATGACTTATAGGAAACAATTATTGCTTGAAATTATTATTCTGATCGTTCTATTGGAAGTCACTAATGTGACTCCCTTACTATCCTTTTCCTTTTCTTTGGTAAGCCATCATCCAGTACATGATTTACTGTGACTCTTCATTAACAGAGATTGCCTTGGGCCTCTAAGGCTGATGATGTCAAGCTTTGAGGACGCTCCTTCATTTTTGAGCAAGTTCATGAATAATGTTTAAAGTTAAACTGCAAAATTTTCTCTCTGCGGAAAACTCTGTAGATATATTGAACCATGTGTTTGAGACATAAATCTGCTACAAGCCTGCTGCAGGGTCAGACCCAGATCAGAGGCTACCAGGTTGTATTGAAAAGGTAGAGTCTTGAAAAGGTTGCTACAAGCCTGCTAAGGCAAAAATTCTGTTTCAATAATGCTATTCAGATAAAAGGGCAATAAAACCATGACAAATTCGTAGCCCCATGTGTATCTTTCTATAAAAAATTTAAATGCACATAAATAATTATAAACGTACTTGTAAAACTATATATATATGCTAGATCCAAGTTATTTTCCATCAAATATCCTAGCTGTTGAATATCAGAAGCAAACAAGCATTATAAGCAAGATCCAGAACTTATTGCAAACAAGAAAATAAGATATTCTTGCTGTATATAGAAATACCTCCAATAGATTCGCCAACAAAGGCAACTCTCTTGCCTACTGCATCCGCTGCCGGCCATGGCATAAAACACCAACGAATTTTTCTGCTCATTGTTGCCAGTTTCGGCCTCTGCGATACAATATTACATCAGAATAGACCGCTTCAGTCCCATCCGCTTCCATTTTTGGATTGACAACAAGTATTTTATAGCCAAACAGTCTGTAGCTAGCCGAAATCTTTAGATCCAGATTCTACAGCCATTCGCATGCAAATCCGAGATGAAACCGCATCCCAGCAAAATCGACAGACAAGTTTTCGGCCGGCATAGAACTCCAGTTCGATTTGGACTATGCATAGCAGATCCGACATGTTTACCAGGCCACTACCATTTCAGCGATTTCCAAGAAGCCCTAAATCGATTTCCAAGAAGCCCTAAATCGAGTTCCAGCTTCCCATGAAGGATTTCGATGATATTTTAGCACATCATAGCTTTTATTTTCAAAGGTCAATATAGTACCCAAAGTTTTTCTAAGGCAAATTATGTTTACCATGCCAATTATATATAGTTATAGCTCAAGGAAAATAGAAAGGGAGAACCGGATATGTAGAATCTGTGACACAGGAAAAGTAGAAGATGAGAACCACCTGCTAAACGAATGTCCAATGTACAGAGAAGTCAGGAACAAGTACAGAGGCATAAGATGGGGGGAGCCCGTACATACCCTAATGACGAGGGTAGACACAATGAAGGATTTGGCAGATGCAATCCAAGAAATGATAACCAAGCATCGAGAAGTACACAAAGAAAGAGGGCTTATAATATGAATCACCCGAGAGGCGAGACATTGAAGCCCACAAACGCTCGGCTAAAAGCTGATTGATAACGACGCACTCCCGCACGGCCATGAAGCCGATCATAAGCGGGATGTCGGTACTAATAGATACTAAGAAAAGCCTTCAGAAAAGGTTACAATATATCAGCGTGATGTGATGTGTTAGTAGCGCCCTTTTCTGGGAGCTCGCCCATGCTACACCAGTCCAGGGGCCTTAGGGCACAAGGGACAATAATTCTATTCTATTCTATTCTATAATCAAGCTCTCAAAAATTCATCACAGTTTTTTTTTTTTACCTCGTTTCATCAGAAACCAAACTGCTCTTCAAAAGCACGCATTACAACCGGTGATCGCTCCTGGAAAAAAGTTAAAATGCATCTCGACCTCCATGAGATCGAACGACTGAAAAGCTGCACAGACTGTCCTAAAATGGCTTTAGTATTATATATAGATATAGATAGATGTAGGTGTACATGGGTCCAAAAATTTTTAGGGCCCCTTCGGGGCCTGGGGGTGGTTCTGTATAACATGAGCTCCATAAGAAAATGTTGCAATGGAACTACATAAGAAATGGATCATGGGATGTGAAATAATATCAATACATCAACGAATATGGGATAACGTATGTTGCAGAACACAAGAAAGTGTAAATATCCCTAGTTGAGCACACCTTCTTCTCTGATAGGTTGCCTTGCAACTTCAAATACCTTAAAAGTATACCATAGCCTCGCAGACCATAAAATAAAATAAAAAATGGCACCTTGGCGCCATTTGCATCCACATCATGCCAAAAGAAAAAAAAAAAGCATGCTCAAGATGCAAATGGCGCCAACCATTTTTTTTCTTTTACTTTTTAAGCATGCTGAGGATGCAAATTGCTCCATGGCACCATTTGCATCCTCGACATGCATTTGCTATACCTGTTATTTTGCTACATATTCTAAATGAGGTGCACCCTGGACTACCATAGTCGTCGGATTCCTTGATCCTATGACCCAGATCGTATGTTGGGGCTTTGAATAAACATAACACTATTATACATTAGGGTTACGTGTTTTCTGAAATTAGGGCAAAGCGTAACAGTTTTTTCAGAATGGGGCTTGAAACCGTCGATGGCGATCACAACGAGAGAATCATCTGCACGACGGAACTAAAGGGCTTACACTAAACTGACGTTGCTAAGGACTGGAGCAAAAGGTATGACGGTATAAATATGGACATATTTCAGCTCTATGTTTTCACAGAGATTATTAGTTTTGGCTGGGCAAGGGCATGCTGCCCGGATCCCAGCATGCCAAGGAGGAAGGGAGACCTTAACCTAGCTACTAGGAAATTGTTAGCAGAGGAGAAGAGCAATGAAGGAAATACCAAGAAGATTTACCAATTTCGTAAATCTGTGATTGCCAAATGCCCAAAATCTTGCCCCACTGTTGGTTCAGATAAGGATCCTGATGCTACAGCAGGAGCTATGGGATCTTCTAAGGGGTTAGATGCTGAAAACATGGAGAATTGCTCTAGTTCCTTCAGAGTTAATACTGGAGATCTCATTGGCAACACAAAGGATATCATCATTATCAATGATGCTGAGCAGAATTTATGCAAAGGAAAGGAGGCCATACTGGAGAAAGATAATGCTGCACGTCTCAAAAAGGTTTGATAGGTTTAATATTTGCTTGATCTAACAAATAATACAAGATCTATTGGGGTCTATTGCTATTCTGGGTTTTATGAACAGAACTGGATTGAATCTCTTAGAGCGTAATGCAGGGATATTGCTAAAAGTAATATGGATGGCCATGGGTGGAGTATTTTTAAATTTTTGTTTAGATCTAGATTGGATTACATCATGATTGAGGTCAATAGATTGAAAAGCTGCAATATAGTGAAAATAATGTCTATAGCCTTTAAGCATAATTTTATAGATGCTTATGTGATTAGGATCTCTGAATTATCTGAATTCTCAAGTTACTTACATGAAGATCTTGAACTATTCACTATTATGTTAAGGATTAAGCTTGATTGAATTGGTATCTTGAAAGTATGAAATCTGCTTGTTAGAATACATTCTAGGACCATATATTCTTGCTGCTCTTGATTATTAAATACAGTTTGGGCAGGCGGTCAAAAGAATGTTGGAAATATTACCTTACCTTGTGTTCACAAGTGAATGCAAGCTAGCTGAAGGGGGATGACCTCAAGTTAGCCTAGGACGCCTGCTATCCCTTACAATCTCAACCATACTAATGCTTGGCTTTGTCTGTGGGTGCAGGTAACAGGCTTTCTTGCTCCTAGTTCTTGTATTCATCAAAATGTTATTTACATCAAGATTTGGTGGTGAATATGCAATCGGATTGGTAGATTGAGTATCTCATATGACTGGAAACAATTATCTGTTTAATTCTTCCTGGTATGTGAAAATGTTGTAAGATCAGGCATGTCTATTATGACAGAACCCTAAATATTAAAGGTATGTTGCTGTTATTTAGAGAATGATTTTAAGATTACATGGCAAACATTGGAAATAAGTTCAAATCTGTTTGATTGTAACTGGATTTTTGTCAAATATATTTCAGATGTTATTTACAATGGCTTATTGTTTCTCTTATATTTACCATTTCAAGGGTGAAACATTATTGTACCTGATAATGTTTTGGGCTGCTAATTGACTCTAATTACTTCCTTGAAAAGGCTGTATGAAGAGTAATTATCTGGTCTGGTTGTCCAGGACAGATAATAAAGGTTTTTTTATCCCATTCCAGTTTATTGGTTATACCAATAACCTTGATCTTGGTAAAATATTACAACAGGTACTAATTATACTATTTACATGTTTTTAGGTGATATATCTTCAAGATGATGAGCATGATATATACAAGCAATGGATCAAGGAGCTTGACATTCTGGGATATGGCAAGTGCCAGATTAGTAGCCCTAACTTTGCTGTTCAAACTTTGCTGGGATGTATCAGAAATAAGGATGTACACTCGTTTATTACATTTAAGGAGTTTAATCTGCTGGACAAAAGTCTATCTCCAGTTACTTATTTAGGGTTCAGTGGATGGTTCAAAGTCTTCCATACTATGAAGAAATTCAATTTCGAATTTGCCAAATGTAAGGAGGTTCTGGTATCCATATACAATGATATGTATCATATATGATCGAACTTGCAGTGAAGATAAGAATGCCATCAAATTCATGACAGGAATTGTGGCTTTGGATAAAGCAAATAATATCAAACCCACATTTGATAATGATAATGAAAGCAGCAAAAAGCATGTACTAGAAGTAGCAGGGGATATGCCCAATTGCCTCTTTTCTGATGGGGACCTTATTGATGAAGATCTTTCTACTATGAATTACAAAAAAGAGGTTGAGGCAACAAATCAAGAGCACAATAGTTCTGATGAAAATTTTGTCCCGGAATTAACTCTAGCAAACTCCACCTGTTTCCCTGTCATTATTGAACAGACAGTAGAATGTTATGCTGCTGTATATGAGCATGCAATATGGAAAAGCCAGAATTTTGGGGCTTTAGCTCCTATTGATCTAGACACTTGGATTGCACTTGCAGGTATCACAAATGATGAGATCAGAACTGCAAAATATGCAGCCTACAAACTTGAAAAAACGTTCAACATTTTGGAGGTAGACCTTCCCTTTAAAATGGATTTTTTTGAACAAGTTTGCATCAAGGATTCCCCTATTGAAATTAGCCAAAAAGGCCATATGGCCTTTGGCAATATTGAGCGGGATGATTATTATCTTAAAAGAATATGGAGATCACATTGCCCATATTTCAAATGTCATTGTGAGAAGCAAAAACTTGGTTTTAAGAAAGCCAACAAAAGGGATGAGGATTGTAAGTGTGGGATCATATGGTTTGATCAAGGAATTTGGTATTTTGTGAATCATATGGATACTATCTACCCTGCTGCTACCCCTATGTTAAGAATGGTTATCTTATCCAAAATTTTGAACAAGATAATGAGGCCTGCTGTTCTGGCGTTCATCTCTTATCTGGAGGTAAGAAAAGTCATGATCAATATGCCACTTGCATATGCTGAAAATCCTGATGCAAGTTTAAAGGATATATTTGGAAATAACAAGCTAAGTGATATTGCTGAAAAGATGATCAGGCCTGTCTCATTCCTCAAGGATTCATTTGCTTCCTACAAATCTGCAAACTGGGATAAATCATATGTGAAAAGTGGTGCTATGAGAAACAAACAAGGTTCCTATATTACACCAAAACTGCCACCAAGAATTACCGAAGATCCAAAAAAGACACAACAGATGATGGCTACAAAGACTATTGACAGCAAGGTAGAATATAGTATTACCAAAGGTGGTAACATGGAGATTTCTTCAGAAGACAATTCTGCTATGAAAGTAGAAGTTGTTGAAGAATCAATATGAGTACTAATTTGCCTTTATGCAGTCCAAAGGGAGTTTGTTGATATACCCTTTGTGATTGGGCAAATGTTTTTCTAAAAAAACTTGATATATATATGCCATTTGGCCCTTGTTCATTGAACAAATTTTGATATAATACAAATAGACTTTTATCTGGTTACACTTGATGTGCCTATGAATAATAAGTTAGGAATACAGAATAGATCTTATGCTTTAATTTAATGTGGGTGTAATCTTGAATGATATCATACACTTCTGATCATAAGGTTTTCTGTAGGTGGATATATCAAAGATCAGAACCATTGAAAGGGATATTAATATGAACAAGCATTTAGCAAAAATGGAGATGCTTCAGATAAGAAAATTGTGCATATGAAATTTCTGTCAAAAGCATTAGATGCTTTGAGTATTAGAAAAATATTCCAAACAGTCTTTTATGAGCTATTTCAGGATAGAGGCATTGAAATTATTGATAATACCACTTTTGCTTGGGAATATATCGACCAGATTAGTGATAAGGTTTATAAACCTTACTTCATATTTGCAGAAGGTGCAGCAAGTAAATGTCCATGTGGTAACCCTAATCTCAGCAGATTCATTGATGCTTCTATTGGTCATATTAGAACCACTGACCTAGATATCATTCACAGTAAAAAACTCAGAAAGGCTTTCTCTTATGGTCTTAATCACATCCCTGACCAAGCACTTAGTATTCAAGATTTCATGGAAGAATTTGATAAACTATGCAGGCAGTTTTTCGTGGTGCATAAATACAATTTGCTTGATCTCTCTGATACTGATGTGGCTAATACTATCTGGCTACTACAGAAAATTGCATTTGCTGAGGTGGTGGACCTAAAACAATCATTAAAACCAAAAAGGTTTTTATGGCTTGATCAAGAAGTGATTAAGAATGTCGAATGGCTTAACAAGAATCTATACATTTCTGGAATTGATAAAACTTCGAATAATGCTTCATTTATATGCCCAAAACATATTGCAGAAATGGCCAGAAGAAGATTAGACGGACCTGATTTTGAAAAAAGCCAGATGTGTCCAGCAGTCATTCATGCTGAATGTATTGAAGCTATTAAAACTTTTTTAGGTGAGACAAAGATCCAAAGTAACAATCTTCCTTACTTGATGGCGACATACAAAGCACATAAAGGGGAGTACAGATGGCTTACTAATGCCCATAACACTTTGTTTACGGAAATTGCTTCCATGATTACAGGGATTTTAAACAATTTCATTGAGATATGGCCAAGAGTCTGTTTTAAACTGACTAAGAAGTATAAGCTCTGGAATCCAAGGAAAATTAATGCATGCTGGATTACAAATTCAGCTTATGATGTCACTCTTAATTTACCAAACAGGATACATGATGTCTTTTCGACAGACATTATGAGATGTTATGAAAATATACCCATTTTTGGGGATGAAGGCATTATTGAAATAATGGATGAAATCTCAGATATGATATGGGAATATATGAGGGAAGAAAAAACGTGTTTTGACATGTTGTTTAAATACAAAAATGATACTGTGATTATTAAATGGACCAAGTCTTATAAAGACAAAGAAAATGTCAGCTGGAACTTACTCAAAAAAGATAGATTTAAAGCCATGAATGCATGGTTACTAAGCAACTGTTTTGTGCAGACTGGTAGTGATATATGGAAGCAGATAAAAGGGATTCCCATGGGCTTTGCATGCAGCCCTGCATGGTGCAACTTGTACTTAGCTTGGTTTGAATTAAGGTTTATTCTAAAGTTAGCTCATCAAGGCAGATTTAAGGATATTTATAGGTTTCAACATGCAGCAAGATATATAGATGATCTCTGTGTTATTAATGGTGGAGAAGTGATGGAGTTTCTCACAGATGGTACCCAGAATCCTATCTACAATCTGAATTTTCTTGGTATAAAGGATGAGACTGAATATAGTACAAAATTTAACAATATTAGTACAGGGGTTAAATGTAACTTCCTCAATATTACATTTGAAGTGAATGATAATAACAGAGGTCTGTATGTGATGACCAGATATGATAAGAGAAGCAAACTCCCATTCCAGGTCAACAAATATATCAGAGCTGACAGTTGCAGGCCATATTCACAAGCTTCAAAAGTCATTATTTCCCAGGTACTTCCTTATGTCTATGCACACTCGGATGCTTTGAATGCAGCTATGGATATCTATCAGCTCATTGAATCTTTTGCAAAGAATGGATTTGGTAAGGTAAGAATCTCGAATATGGTGTTGGACACTCTACAGAATGAAAGCTACCCAGGGACTCTTTATCCCATACATGACATGACAAGATTCCTCAAAGACATGGTCAGGAACTAGCTGAAGATTTAAGAGTAGAAGTATGATAGGTGGAGTGGGGCCTTGGTGGTACAACAAGGCCCTACTCACCTTGTTGTTACCAGCTTAAATCAATATCTGTACTGCCATTTGAAACTAAGGCCACTCTGACCTACGGTAGGAGGCAGGGTTTTTTTATTAACATTAAATAAGGGTTTCATTAGCCTATGGTTGGAATGACAATTGGTAATGGACGTGAAGTACTTGCATGACATAGTAGGAGATGTTTCTTTGCACAAGGAGGCATGGTTGGAAGTCAATATGTTAAAACATTTATCTGGGCTTTGAATAAACATAACACTATTATACATTAGGGTTACGTGTTTTCTGAAATTAGGGCAAAGCGTAACAGTTTTTTCAGAATGGGGCTTGAAACCGTCGATGGCGATCACAACGAGAGAATCATCTGCACGACGGAACTAAAGGGCTTACACTAAACTGACGTTGCTAAGGACTGGAGCAAAAGGTATGACGGTATAAATATGGACATATTTCAGCTCTATGTTTTCACAGAGATTATTAGTTTTGGCTAGGCAAGGGCATGCTGCCCGGATCCCAGCATGCCAAGGAGGAAGGGAGACCTTAACCTAGCTACTAGGAAAAGGTTAGCAGAGGAGAAGAGCAATGAAGGAAATACCAAGAAGATTTACCAATTTCGTAAATCTGTGATTGCCAAATGCCCAAAATCTTGCCCCACTGTTGGTTCAGATAAGGATCCTGATGCTACAGCAGGAGCTATGGGATCTTCTAAGGGGTTAGATGCTGAAAACATGGAGAATTGCTCTAGTTCCTTCAGAGTTAATACTGGAGATCTCATTGGCAACACAAAGGATATCATCATTATCAATGATGCTGAGCAGAATTTATGCAAAGGAAAGGAGGCCATACTGGAGAAAGATAATGCTGCACGTCTCAAAAAGGTTTGATAGGTTTAATATTTGCTTGATCTAACAAATAATACAAGATCTATTGGGGTCTATTGCTATTCTGGGTTTTATGAACAGAACTGGATTGAATCTCTTAGAGCGTAATGCAGGGATATTGCTAAAAGTAATATGGATGGCCATGGGTGGAGTATTTTTAAATTTTTGTTTAGATCTAGATTCCCATCGATCCGAGCCATCGGATCGCCATTCTGGGGAGGGACGAGCGCCTATATTAGGCCTTTTCCGTTTTGGCTCGGTTATCGGCGTCTTCTCACAGCAGCTCTTCTCCTCTCGTGGCTTCCCTCCTTTTCCGCCTTCTCTCGGATCTTCTAGCCTCAGTTTGCTTTCTCCATTGCTTCTTTCCTCCCAGCCTGATCTTGGATTTTCTAGCCTCAGTTTGTTTTCTCCATTGGTTCTTTCCTCCCAGCCTGATCTTGGATCTTCTAGCCTCAGTTTGCCTTCCTCCTTTTCTCATATGTACAGCTCTTGATTTACAAAGTTTAGTTCATTTGCCTCCTTGATTGGGCGTTTGCACGGTATAGCTTATGAGCTTTGGTTTTCTTTTTTCTCATTTCGATGCATGCCTATCGTCCTAGGATTTTGAGGTATGGGTTTCTTTCCGATCATGTTGCATGCCAATAGTCATGTTCCAGAGGAAGATTTGGTGGAATCTTACTTGTTTCTGGTCAATTTGCCTGATCCAATTTTGCTTCAAAGCCATGTCTTCTGCCTATTCGTTTCTGATCGTTGTTTTATGCATTGGGCGTGGACTTTTTCTTCTCACAGAGTCTACAAGCGGATTGGTTTTGCAGAGGTAATGCGCGAATTGTTCTATTATGCTTAGCATACTTGACGACGGCCTGGAGTTCCCTGTTAACGATCATCCAACGGCAATCCGCTAAAGGAGCGTGTCTATCTTTGTGTGTGATCTTGTTCCAGTCCAACATGCACGGGCTTCCTCCTGCTCGATCCTTGGGAGGCAGTGGATCTCAGGCTACGCGCGGCATTGCCATGCAATCACATGGGGCGGATATCTAGCCTCTGATTCTTCCTTTTCACCTTTGATTTAGCGATGGCTCCATGGCCTTGGATACGAATCGACAGTTCCACAGCAGTCGCCCCTATTCTATGCGTCGTCTCCTTGCCACGCGGATTTCTCCTGGTTTTCTCTTTGCATCTTATTTCACATGTTTACAATTTGATTGTTCTGGGACAGCAGATCGGCCAATCTCCTTCGATGTTTCTGTTCTCTGTGCTTCTTTGTTTTTTTTTGCAGGGGACGGTTTTCTGGCGGACAGAAGGAGTAGCCGGATTCCTGTGTTCCAGCATGCAGATCGCCGCTAGGCAGGAGTTCTGGGCCGCCGATCCGCCCTGCCATCTTCGGCTGGTTGAATCCAGCGTTTCTTGCCCTCCTCGCTTTCTGAGCCTGCCGGATCTGCCCTGCCACCTTCGGCTGGTTGAATCCAGCATTTTTTGCCCTCATATCCAACCTCAACGTCTTTCTATAGTTCTCCTTTATCTTTTCTGTGCTTCTAGCGTACCCTTTTCCGCTTTGTGAGCTCCATCCTTTACCATGATAGGCTATAGGCCTATTTTCTCCATCGGCTCTTATTTGTCTTATGCCCCTCTATTACTTATCATGGCCTTTTCATAGCTTTTCATATTTTATAATGGTTGCATAGGTTATCTGTGCCCCCTTTACATATCCCTTGGAAGGCATTATGAGCCACATTTACATTAGATTTTCCGTCATTTGGGTCGACCCTTCCCATGCTTGCTCCATATCGTTATTTTCAATCTTGCTACATGGCTTGTGTTTCAAGTATTCAATATGTCGGGGGTTTTTTGCTTGGGGTCATGTCGATGTTTGTTGTTCGCATCTTTACTGGACTATCAATTTAATTGCCTCGTCAGTTATGCACCTAGAGTTGCCGTGACATTGCTAGGCGTAATGGGACCTACTTTTGCCGGTTTTTTGTCTCAGAATACGATCGATGGACACATTTTTTGGTGGCTCCTCCATTTTGCTTAGATGCAGGCATTTTTTCTATGTGTTAGATGTTTTTATTCTTTTGGCATTGGTTCTTTATTGGCTATTCTAGCCTAGGGTTCTGCCATATCCTATATCAGATCCGGTGTGCACTCGATCTCGGAGCAGATCTGCTTGGCTCGGTCAGGCAAAAGGTAAGACCAGGGACCTGCAGGAAAGCATCTCGTTGGGAACAGGGCAACTTGCCGAGGCGGGTGCCACCAATTCCGGAGCTTCTCCTTCCCATGATGAATCTGTTCCTCCTCACAACGAATCTGCTCCATCGAATTCGCTTCATGCTTTGATTGACTCGCCGATATGTCCGCGCTCTGTTCGAATATTTTCAAGGGCAATATTCTGCAGTATCCTGTATGTTTCTCTTTTTCCGGATTTCCTGCAGAAAGATTTGAAAGTTGTTTTGTTAACTTGTTTTGGCGTTTGTATGTTCCAATGTGGCACTTGTTTTATTGGCTCGGGTTCGTCCTTGTCTCTTAGCCTTTTATGTTTCCTTAGCTCACAATTTTATATTGTTCAAGTCGTTTTATGTTTTAGTTCGCTGCTTACATATTCATTTATACGTGGCCTGACCTTATCAATTTTGTGTTTTCCTATGGTTGTTTCGGATTTTTTCCTTTGCATTTGTGTTTTCTATCGGATGTTGATGCCGCCAGGAGATTTTGTAATGGCGTTTCTCGATTGGGTGGTGTATATCTTTTCATCTGTTCCCTTTTCCATTTTGGGTTTAGTTGCCAGGGGGTTTCTTTATATGTCGCATGATCTTATAAATTTTCTATTTTCCCATGGTGGTTTCGGATTTTTTCTCTTTTGCAATTGTGTTTTTCTTTTGGATGTCGATGCAACTATTTATATGTCGCCTGATCTTATAAATTTTACGTTTTCCCATGGTGGTTTCGGATTTTTCTCTTTTGCAATTGTGTTTTTCTCTTGGTTGTGTATATTTTTCTATGGTCTTCTCATGGGTGGTACCCTGTATTACCGTGGTTTCATTTCTTTTTATTCCCTGTATTGTGTGTCTGATGCTGCCACCTATGTCGTTTACGATTTCTTGACGCCTTTGTGCTCGGTTACACTTTGTCTGTTTTATATTTATGCATTTTATACATTACGATGCGTAGTTTCTTCTTCTTCATCTTCTTGCTTTGGTTCTTGATCATTATTCCGTGTTCTCAATCTCTAGCGGGATTGCATATATGTGGGCCTCATTTTATTCACTCTATGCATCTCCTCGCTTGTTTTTCTTCTCGTGTTGTTTTCCCATTTTATGCATACAGGACATTTCCTGGGTTTTCATTTTTCCTGTTATTGTCTCTGCGGCGTATTTTGTCTGCTCTATGCCCAGTTTATGTCGCTTCCACACTTTCCTAGGATATGTTTTCTTCTTTATCTTCTTCCTCCTTGGAGCGTTGTCTTGCTACCGGCTGCATTTTTACCTTGTCTGCATTAACGTGGTTTTCTTTTCTTCTCGTTGTTGTTCTTCTCGTTCGCCTGCTGGGGTGTCTTCTTCGCCTCGTCGTCGTGGAGGACTTGTTTTATGGGGGCGACCTTTTTCTTCGTCTCGTAGCTGGCGTGCTTTCCTTTCCATTGTTTTTGTTCTCTAATGTCCTTCCTTTTTTCAGGTCACTGAGCTGATGCCGTCTATTGCGGGCACTTCCGGCTCTTCTCCCTCCGCTTCGCTTTCTCCCCCACGGCTCGCTCGTGCTGCTGGTTCTCGTCGTCATCGCGAATTTCATCAAATTTTCAACTTCCCTCTTCCACCATTTTACATTTACCCTTTTTTTGGCTCGTCAGTCTACCTCTCGTCGGGATCGCCCCCTGGTACCTTTTTTCCTCTCGTGCCTCAGCATGTACGCTCTTTTGTTCTCCACTTCCCGCATCCCGCGATTTCTTTTCCCTCTCTGGCCCGCGCTGCTCTCGTCGTATTTTCCTTTGCCGCTTTTTTGCGCATCTCGGAGCCCCTTGCCCTCACTTGGCGTGACGGCTGCTGGCGGTCCGCGTCTTCTCACGCTCGCTACGTGGTGTGCGACTCTACTCAACCTCGCCATGTTTCTCGTCCGATCTTTATCTATGCATTTTTACATTCCTATGCGTAGGTTTTTTCCTCTTTGCCTTATTCTTTCAGTTACTTGTTATTTTTCCTTCTTATTTATCCACGGACCGTAATCTGTATTCGGATCAGACAAATATCCACGGACATAAGTCCGTGATTTGCATTCATATCATATGTGCATTGTACATATTAACATGGTTTGTTTTGTCATCGCCTTGTTGCCGTTCTCGTTGGCATGCCAGGGCGCTCCCTTCGATTCGTCATCGTGGCGGCGTCCCTTTCTTTTCATTGTTTCTGTTCTCTGGTGTCCTTCCTTTTTTCAGGTCATCGCGCTGATGCCATCCAGCCGGGGCGCTTCCTTAGATTCGTCTTCGGGGCGGCGTGCTTTTCTTTTCATTGTTTTTTCTCTACTGTTCTTTCCTTTTTCGGGTTATTGGGCTGATGTCGTCCGTAGCAAGCGCTTTCGGCTCTTCTTCTTCAGCTTCGTTTTCTTCCCCACAGCTCGCTCGCGTTGCTAATGTTCTTTCCTTTTTCAGGTTATTGGGCTATAGGCTTAAGCTGGAGGTTTCGCAGTGCCTAGGCTTATAGTTGAGGAAGTCCTTTGGTAGTCGGCCGGTTTTGTGTCTCTCGCGAGTCCCTTCCCAGAATCCCATCGATCCGAGCCATCGGATCGCCATTCTGGGGAGGGACGAGCGCCTATATTAGGCCTTTTCCGTTTTGGCTCGGTTATCGGCGTCTTCTCACAGCAGCTCTTCTTCTCCTCTCGTGGCTTCCCTCCCTTCCCGCCCTGCTGACGGTGGCGCATGAGTCTTTTTCATTTGTATTTTTTGTTGTTCATACCTCTTTGTTGTTCTCCACCTGTGAGTGTTGCTATTCTTATGTTTCTGTTCCATCGCCCTCATACTGTGTTGTTCTCCACCTGCCGGTGATGTTGTTTATTTCCACCTCGAGAGTGATGCATATTTTTACATAATGGTTCTCCACCCGCTGGGTGATGCTTTATGTTGTTTATTTCCACCTCGAGGGTGATGCATATTTTTACATAATGGTTCTCCACCCGCTGGGTGATGCTATCTTTTTCTGTTATGTTCTTTTTTCCTTTGTTTTCATTTTCGGACTTTCTTGGTGCAGCTTGTGCTATTTGTTTTCTCTGACCATTTACGGGTGTTCTTTTTGGGAGTTTTTGTTGTTATTGCTTGCAGGATTCCGCTATTTTTTCGTCGTCTGCTGGGGTCCTGTTCTATTTCTGTTCGCCATCACCCCTCTCCTTCGGTTCTCCATGGACACATTCGGGGGTCGCTTTCGTTGTTTGCTGGGGTCGTGCTCTATTTGCGTTCGCCATCAACTCGTTTCTCTCCGTTCTCCAGGCAACACATTCAAGGTTGTTGGCGACCATTTCTCATTAGGGTTTTCCTCGAAAACCCGAAAGGGCGGGGTTTTTTATCCCGATGAGAAGTTGTCGCCATTACCCTTTTATTTTGCCTTGGCACATTTTCTTTTTTAGGGGGTAGTCCGATATTGTTCCTATGGTCGGCTATCCCCTCTCTCTCTCCCTAGTTTTCCACACATTGTATACTGCCGCTGTGATGAATGACAAGCCGGCCGGTTTTGTGTCTCTCGCGAGTCCCTTCCCAGAATGGATTACATCATGATTGAGGTCAATAGATTGAAAAGCTACAATATAGTGAAAATAATGTCTATAGCCTTTAAGCATAATTTTATAGATGCTTATGTGATTAGGATCTCTGAATTATCTGAATTCTCAAGTTACTTACATGAAGATCTTGAACTATTCACTATTATGTTAAGGATTAAGCTTGATTGAATTGGTATCTTGAAAGTATGAAATCTGCTTGTTAGAATACATTCTAGGACCATATATTCTTGCTGCTCTTGATTATAAAATACAGTTTGGGCAGGCGGTCAAAAGAATGTTGGAAATATTACCTTACCTTGTGTTCACAAGTGAATGCAAGCTAGGTGAAGGGGGATGACCTCAAGTTAGCCTAGGACGCCTGCTATCCCTTACAATCTCAACCATACTAATGCTTGGCTTTGTCTGTGGGTGCAGGTAACAGGCTTTCTTGCTCCTAGTTCTTGTATTCATCAAAATGTTATTTACATCAAGATTTGGTGGTGAATATGCAATCGGATTGGTAGATTGAGTATCTCATATGACTGGAAACAATTATCTGTTTAATTCTTCCTGGTATGTGAAAATGTTGTAAGATCAGGCATGTCTATTATGACAGAACCCTAAATATTAAAGGTATGTTGCTGTTATTTAGAGAATGATTTTAAGATTACATGGCAAACATTGGAAATAAGTTCAAATCTGTTTGATTGTAACTGGATTTCTGTCAAATATATTTCAGATGTTATTTACAATGGCTTATTGTTTCTCTTATATTTACCATTTCAAGGCTGAAACATTATTGTACCTGATAATGTTTTGGGCTGCTAATTGACTCTAATTACTTCCTTGAAAAGGCTGTATGAAGAGTAAACTATCTGGTCTGGTTGTCCAGGACAGATAATAAAGGTTTTTTTTTTTTTTTTTTTTTATGTTATGTACACGAACATGGTTAACATGTGTGTTAAAAAATGCTGAGCAAGTTGTGCCTGGAATAAGCTTGTGCCTTGCGCCTGCGTAAAGGCAAACCCAACCTATTGAGCATTATGTGCTAAGAAACATAGAACATGCAGGTGACTTGAATACATGCAGAAGGAAAACCTGATTTATTGGGAAAGATTCACAAGTGCAGAATATGCAAAAACTTGATGTGCCCTACTAACATGTCCTACTGAAAATAAACCCATTGGGTATTGTCCTATTTTAGAATTAAGGACCTAGTAGCATATTTATACTTCCTAAATGGATAATTTTACTTTTATGGCTTTTGTAGCCATTAAACATACTGAAAATAACGGACCCTTTTGAATTTAATACGAGATTCTAGGGTTGAAAAATCTTTTTCGGAGAATTGGAAGATCTTGATTGCTATAGCACTGGCATGCACAGCAGTGGCAGAGCTAAGACCCATTGAGCAAAATTAAATATTGACATCTATAATTAATTTAGTATGTGAAAAAAACACATGCAAAATGGGGTTGAATACTTCACCGAAGGAAATAAGGCATAGCCAAACTTAGGGTTTGCGCACAGCCTGCGGCATGCAAAATTCACTGTAAATGCATTTAGGGCAAGCAAATTTCGAAATGGTTTTTGTTATGTACGGCATGCCTGCAATCTATGCAAGCGTCCAGAGACATGTTTGGCAAGATTTGGAAGAAAGATTCAGCAGCCACCATAGCTCATAGCTAAGAAGAAGATGAGACGGTGCAGAGCTGCCTGTTTGCGATCTATTCAAGCGCCCAAACAGGGTTATCATGATCAGGAAGAAAAAACTTGTGGAAAATATGGTTCCTGATTATGGTAGCTTTATGTTTTCGCCATAGCTCGAAGAAATGAGTATCAGTTAAGAATGCAGAAATCCTGGACTGTTCGTACAATATAGATGGCGGTAGAGGATATGAAGTAAAACCTGGATATGGAGAAAGCAATGCATGCCAGGTGGAAAAAAGAAATGATTCCATACAGAAAAAGCTGGATTCAGTGGAGGAAGTGCGGCCTCTTACAATATGTCTCTGAGACACCATTAGATGTAAATATGGTATCTGACGAACTTGTTCTTCAGGTATGCTTTGTGTTTTTATTCTTTATTCTAATTATGATCAAAGCAAGATACAAGAGGTTATGGAAAACCTATAAACATCTGCTAGCTTTAGAGTATTTTCTCTATTTAGATTTATTTTCTGTGCTCTATATCTAAGAACAGATGGCAGATAATAGAAAGGAGGCTTATAGCCATTTTTAATAGATAAAGGAGACCTCATTGTTTCTGATAACTATTGCTTGGCTTTGATGTCTTGCAAATAAAATAAATGCTTCTGATGCTTTGGTGCCTTGAAAGCGAAATAATTTCCTAAGTATTTCTTAAGGAAGGCATTAGTTTTACTATATGTATTATATGCTAGTTTGAATATTACACCATGATAATTGAAAAGACATTAGAAAGACATGGTGTACAATATCTTTTCCTAGAAATCCGAATCTTATATCTGCCTAAGGTAACAGATATCTAAGGTTTTGGATAAAATGCTTTCTTTTGATTTTTTTTTTTTTGAAGAACGTGTTTTACTTCATATTATACACTCAAAATATTACATAGTACTTCCAGAAGTAAGAAATGTCCCTGAAGCATCAATCACTTTTAGATGATCACTCCATATTGGAAGTTTAATACGATCAGGCCAATTGGAGGTCTGAAAGCAATTATACAACTTCTTACGAATTTCTTGAAGTACCACCTGAGAAGAAATATGCTTATCATAAAAGACCTTTCTTCGCCTTCGCTTCCATACACTCCATATTAGCCAAGACTTTGCCATGTGAAATGCAATCCTTTTAGAAGCAGTCCACTGATTTGGATAAATACCCAAAAGAAAGTGCTGACTATCCAAAGATACTCCAAAAAGAGAATGCAGCCAGGACCTAAAACTACTCAGCTCTGCACACAAATATAAACAATGCTCCAATGTTTCAATGCACCGCTCACACATTGGGCAAAGTGGGCTTACTCCCGGCTTAAAGCGATGAACCATCTCATTAACTCTCAAAGAGCGATGAATCACCTGCCAAAGTAAAACATTTACCTTTGGAGGATTATATTTAGACCAAACAAGGTTCCAGATGGATTGCCATTGAGAAGGCAAAGTCTGTAAGTGCTTTCTTTTGATTTTTACATTCTTAGTAGGTTGTTACTAATCAAGAGCAAAAGGTACAATGGGTGAGGGGCGATAAGCCAAGAAATACCCAATGTACCTTTTGGCCCTTGTATCATTACCGAGATTATCGCTAATGTTTACATGATTGGCTGCAAGTACGTGGTATTTCTTCTCCCATTGTGCTCTTTTTTTATGTTATGGTGGGTTTTAGCTCAAACGGGTGTATTGATCAAGAAAAAGCATGGTGAACCGGACTGCTTACTCAAGCTGATGGAATAGAAAATTGTTTTGAAGGCTTCAAACTATAGGATATTATTGCAGAAGCTCACTTTTTATGGTATCTCTCTTTAAGTTAAACTTTAAAGAGTAAGTAGGTGAATTACAAACATTCTGATGTTAAGCAAATATTATATTTTGCTTTACTTTCCATATAGAAAAGGCCAGATGATATTTCTGTCATGGCATTGTATTGTTAAACCGATCCACATGAGAAAACAAAGCATGACTGGCATGCAATTTTGCATTTATGCATGTCGTGTAAAAGTTTATGTTAAGTTTCTGAATGCAGGTTTTGAACAACGAGTTTCCTTTGGAAAATAAAAGACATTGTAAGACTAGAGTCATGTGACTTTTTGACCATAGTAGGATGTCCCATCTATGACTAGCTCGGTTATTGTATGGAATGATAAGGCTACTGAGAGATTGACTGATGTAGCTAGAACTGCTAGTAGGGTTGTTGCCTGAACTAGTTGTCTCCGGTTTTTTTTTTTTTTTTTTTTATAACAACCCATTTAATTGTTTTAGGGATACATGGTCTATGGTTTCAGGAATTGTTATTTTTACATCCATATCAAATCCCCCTGGAACCCCCTGTTATTTTGCTACATATTAGACTAGATGCATGCTAATGAATGCAAATGGTGCCATGGCGCCAGTTGCATTCCTCAAGATGCATTTGGTAAACCAGGCTATGCTGAGGATGCATTCCATTTGCATCTTCGATATGCAGTTGGTATAGCAGACATGCACAGTCTTTGTTTGGAAACTATCAAGTATTAACAACAGTCAAAAGTCACAAGAGGGTTGCATAAATACATATATTGAGGGGCTAAATGGTGCCATTTTGTACCCTCAATATGCATTTCTGCGGCGGTCCAACAGGCCATCTAGCATGCGATCCAGAAGGTGCTCCAACAAGAGAAGCTAGGAGGAACTGGCAGGTAGTTGTGGCCGAGCTACGCGATGCTGGCAGACGAAGTTGGGAGGGGTTGCAGTGGTGTAGGCAGCGCATGCATGGAGGGCACGAAGCTGGAGTGGGGGGCGGGATGGGTATGGCAAAGCCTATGGAAGCCATCGTGCATTCGGCGAATAAATTAAAAAATGCCACCCAAATAGGCCCCAAAAAAAAAAAAAAAAAATTTGAAACCCTTTAAAATTTAAAATCTGTGCCCAAATTAGGAATTCAAAAATACCACCTAAAGCCAACTAGTTCGTCCTCATATCAAGCGATTCTAGCTCATATTTGGTATTGTTGTTGCTGCTGGACATATCATTTCTTTAGGCGCGTCCTTTTATAAGCGGATGCCTGCTCTCTCTTCGACAATTCCTTACCAATCGGTGATTCTAGATGGCTTCTTGCAGTCATTTATTTGTAGGTGTTTGCACATGCTTTTTTGGCATTATACATACTTGAGGTTCTTAATAAACGTCTGCAATTACTGAGCCCTCAGTAATCATTATCTCCGTTCGTCTAGTATCATCATTACTGCCAAGGTTTTTCCCTTGAAAACCTTTCGAGGCAGGGGTTTTTTAATCCTAGTAGTAATGATTGTACTACCCCATTGTATGGGTCCCATGACCTATTGGTCTCCGTGGATGTTAAAAAATCTATTCTATTCTATTCTATTCTATTCTTTGAGGCACTGCAGAAATATTACAAGAACTAGATACTCCATCCGTCGATAGTTTTTTTCACCAAAATGTTGACTAACATACCCAAGTAAGGGTCAATTCCCACTGGCAGTTAAGCTAGGTTAAATGTGGCAAATAACGAAAACTTGCTTTCACACTAGCACTTAATTTTCTACCAGTTAAGTTAGGATTTGGTTATATTTTAACCATGGTTAACTTAACAAGGTCACTTTCATACCGACAATAGTTAAGTTAAGTTTAATTAAAATTTTAACTGGACCCCTTATTTTAAACTAGAAGTTAAAGTGACCTAGGAGAGGTACACTTAACTCAATTAAGCACTAACTTAACCTAACTTTTAAGTGAGAAGGTTGTAACAATATAGTTAGGTTATTTATGTTTTATATGAAAATGCATATTTCTTGTTGCCTCTTTCAACATCTAGAAATATGCATTTTCATAATATTCTGTGGGCGTTTGGTCTAGTGGTAACACACTAGTTCCTTAGCAATGTGGTCTCGAGTTCGAGACCGCCCAGAATCGCACTCGGTACTGTTGGGGGTCAAATCCCAACAGACGCAATGTAAGGTGGTTGGGGGCAGGGCCCAACTAAGCAATGTAGTGTGGTGTGTGGTCACATGTCCAGTTGGATGCTGCCTAGTGGCGTGACGTTAAAACTACTATCTATCTATCTATTTTATAGCTCTTTCAATAATTGGTCGGGGTTTTCACTATGAAAGGGCCCCTTGTTTCTAACAAATTAGTTGCAAAGTCTAGCACTACATTTGTGTTAGCCTTAGGTGTGTTTCTATTGTGCATGGTTGGTAGTTGGATTTTGTTTTTGCCAACAAAGCTCTCTTTAACTTAACATAAATTCTTAAGTGGCATTGTGAAACAAGCAGAATTAATGCTAACCTAACTTAGCACTTTAACTACTAGTGTGAATCATCAACTCAAGCTTTAATTTAGTTTTTTAATTCTAACTTATTGGGCAGATAGGAATGCAAATTTTCATACTTCATTAAGTTAGTTCTAATTTAACCACCTCAATGGAAAACTAGAAATTTTTTCTAGTTAGGTTAAGAGATAACCAAGTAGTTAAGCTAACTTAACTTAATGGCGAGTGGGAAATGACCCTAAGTCCTCTAAAATGCCTTATTTATTGTGTTATTTTGTTGCTGGATGCATTGTCTTCTTTCCATATTTAAGTAAACATCATTTGTAGTATCTATGTTCATTTTGAGTATGGCGAGATTTGTTGATCTAGTAGGTGTCCACGTTCTATTATGCTTTCATTTAGGAAATAACTATATAATCATCATTGTTCTTCGCTTGCACCTGCCAAGCGACAATTGATATTTGAGTCCTATTTGAGTGTGTTGTCTTATGCATAGGCTGGTGGTTCTATTCAGTGGATCATGATTATCCTCTGAAACTTTATTCGCGCCTCTGCATTTGTATCTGGCTTTTGACTTGGTGTTTCAATAAAGTCTGTCGTTCTTCAAAAAAAAAATAAAAAAATATGATCTCCATTTACCCCACCACATGTATACCTGCTCCCATTAGCACTCCCCAAATGGTGCCATGGACCCATTTCCGAAGTGCCAAAAGGAGCATATGTATACCTGCTTTTGTTGGCACTCCCTAGATGGCGCTATGGAGCCATTTGGGGGGTGCCAAGATGAGCACATATATACCTGCCATTAGCACTCCCCAGATGGCACCACGAAGCTATTCATCACATGCATATCTGGCCTTGTTGGCACTCCCCAAATGGCACCATGAAGCCATTTGGGGATGCCATGGAGCCATTCATCATACCTGCCTCCCTTGGCACCCTCCAAATGGCGCCATGGAGCCATTTGAAACCCCCAATTATGGCACCATTTAGGGGCTCCAAATGGCTTCATGGCGCCATTTGGGGGTTGTCGGGAAGGGGAGAGGAAGGCAGGGGAGGGGAAAGGGCAGGTATACATGTGTTGAATGGTTCCATGGCACCATTTGGGGAGTGTTAAGGGGAGCATATTTCATGTGATGGGGGAAGGTATACATGTGATGGGGGACATCACATGTACACCTGCTCCTCTTGGCACTCCCCAAATGGCTCCATGGCGCCATTTAAGGAGTGTTAGTAGGAGCAAGTATATATTTGATGGAGGAAATAACACTGTAGTTGGGTTGTTTTAGAAAGGAAATGGCGCCATGACACCATTTTCATGACGTCACATTTCCCCTCAGACCCAGTAGTGATTTCATGTCGGAAATGTCATTTTCATGTAGCTTTTGTTTGTTTTTTTTGTTTTTGTATGCAAGTTTCAATTTCAATTGTACAACCTATTCATGGTAAAAAGAGCCACACTTCATGGCAAGGATGTAGATCCATTGAATGTAGCAATAGAGGTCACAAAATTTGTGGTGCCATCCGTTGAACTTCCAATCCTATGCTGGGGTGCAAATAACATTGGTGAAGCTGTAGGTGCATTTATTCAGTTGCCAAAGAAGGATATAAGACCAGTTGAGGCAGTCTTAAGTTTAGATCCTATAATCTTGTTCTCATCTTTAGTATATGTATTAAACCATGTACATATATTTTATAAGGTTATGTACCATACATAACTAACTTAGAATCTGTGTGTGTACTACAAGATTTATATGTTTTCTAAATATTCATGTATATATGATACATGTGTACTACTCACGTATATCAAACACCCACAAAAGGTCTACAAATATATTCATGTATCTTACAAACATATGTATGATACATGAGCGTCATACCTGTGTACCTAACACCTATAGAAGGTCTACAATAAAAAAATTCCAATTCACTGAAAATCTTTTCAACATAATGAAATTATACTTTTTATAGATTACACTTCGATACTGGAAGTGCCCTCTCATTAGAAGGTACAACAACAAAAAAATCGGTTTGCCCACATGGAAGCACGTCCAACAAGCTAGGTTTAAGCCTAAAGCTCATGTAGCTCCTTGACAACCTTGGATCTTTGATCAAGAAACACCAGCCGATTTTACCCATAAATGTGAACATAACGCATCGCAGTTCTCAAATTCACCACCAAAATACCAACTCGTCAATTGGTTTTTCAATGGGTTCCTCGATAGTACGCATCAGAAAATCTTTATGCACTCACAACAAACGTTGATATGGCCATCAAAAAGGCCAAACACTATTTACTCAAAAGCTCAATCAACTCAGTTCATGTTATGTAATCGACTATGACCATCTGAAGCAGGAGGAATTGTCTGATCAATTCCACATATATGGTTGTTGGGCCGCATGGCAAATACATGTTACTCCTTTCCAAGAAAGAAGTATGTCGTTGAAGGTGTTTATCGACCAAAGCAGGCAATCGTCTGCTGCTCAAATCGATCAATCTTCTGTTAAATCAAGCAGTCAATAGTTTGCCATCCAACTTCTGCTAATCAATCAACCAACTGCGATCAATACTGAAGATCCATCTAGCCGATGGCTTTTGTCATGCATGATTTTCTCCTTGCCCACACTATGCTTTTCTTGAAGTCAATGAGCTCACAAGATTTACGGGATAGGGTGAGGATCAATTTTTTTCATCAAAGGCAACAAATATCTCTCTGATGCTGACTGAGCCCGTGCCCTCCAAAATGACTATGTCAGCATTGACTACTTTTCTTCCTTTGTGGATCAACGAAGCTTTGGATGTAGTTCAACGTCACTTGTCCGCTCCCAATGATTTGAGATATGCTAAACTTTATCTCCAATATGTAGGTACATTTAACGTCCTGAAGTCTTATCTCGACAATCATGTCCTGCCAGTGGACTTGGAACCATCCCCTTTATTTGGGTTGATGCTAAGTTATGCATAGGGAAAATCTCTGCAAGCAATTGGATACACTCCTCATCCCCAAATTCAAAGACGTGTCACAACAGTCCTTCGTGCATCCTACGATTGCTGAAATTACTCCTTATCTCTTGGGTGCACCGCTTCGATGTCAATATTTGACCTCGGACTGGTGATCCCAATTTTGGACAGAGGCTATAAGCATGCATGGAGATTAGACTCCTGCTCATATTAACACAGGTCCTCATTGGGATCCTCGATTTGTGCAATGCCACACTTGGTAGAAAGTAGAAACATTTGATAAGACTCAGAATTGGATTTACATCCCCAATGAACAAGGTTGGAAACATGTTGCTCAAGCACAATGGGGCCTAACAACGTTCATGGAGCTTACTGCCACTTCTCCAGCCCTTTCTGTTCATCGGCAGGCAGGGTATTGTGCCATTCTCTGCACTTTACTTTAGAGCTCTATACAACGAGATCACGCCATTGGTTACTATAATCCTAATGCCAGTGTTAGTGCATTCGAATTGGAGGTTCTATTACTTCTTGAATGGCCTATTGTTCTCGCACTTGCTCATCAGGCATTAGAAGTTATGATTGTCTCAGGCTTCCTCATTGATGCAATACCAGTCTTGGCCTTGTCTACTCTCGAGGCCTTTAAGCATCGAGATGTACTGAGACTTTTGTTATTGCCGAGGATGTGGAGGACAATGTTTGGTGGGCCTTGAGCGTTGCTTACCATTGACGACCCAAAGTTGGTAAGCTGTGAGTCGGACTGAAGTTGTTTGATTTGTTCCTAGAAGCTAAACATGCACTTGAGGAAGTTAAGAACATATAAAAGCAGTGTAGCCCCATTCTTGACAATGATAAGATTGAGCTTTAGCAGGATTAAGGGAGCACGAGAATATTGGCCTCAAGCTTTCTGCTGTAGTGAATTTTGTTGATACTGTTGAGGTGTGGTTTGTACTTGAAATACTAGCTTCTATCGAAAAGGCGTGAGATGTGCACGGGTGCATTCCTTCATGTTATGATTGCACATATTGCATCGTTTGCAATGTGGAGGGCCATTGAAGGAATTACACTCATTAGCAAGATGCCCTTGATATTTACAAATGTAGAGGTTGAGTGGACTGCTGAGGTTGCATGAATGTTTGATGGACCATAACAGGCTGTATAAATGGAAGATCTGAAAGTGAAACACCACGGGATGAGACATTGATAGAATGATTTGACGAGCTCAATAGCCCGTTCCAAAGACATGGACTGCAAATATTCAGTCATGCGTTGAATAGCTGAAGGCAAACCCTGGAGAATCCAGACCAATATCTGATTCCTTAAGTTTGCTGGCAAGGATGAGAAGTGTGCTAGCAAAGTCATGCGCTGACTCCGCGGTTTGTTGTTGCATGTCATTGAGTTGCTTCAAAATGTGTTGATCATCCGTGGAAGACCCATAATGGGCAAGGAAGGCTACTTTCATCTCTCTCCAACTTTGTTCTCAATAGCGCTTATTGGCCATGAGCCATTGATGTGGTGCGCCATGCAGTATGCCCAAAAAAATGTGGAACTTGATGTGAGGTGTGAAAGGACATTGAGGATAGGTAAGACCTCAAACTCTTCCATATATGCTTCATGACACTGATCACGAGTAGGCTTGCCTTTAGCATTTTTGAAAATGGGATATGGTAGTTCCAGATTGAGTCCCATGGCTGGAACAGAAGGAATGGTAGATGGGCCAGAAACATAGATTGCAACACTAGGGATCAGAACCTAACTGAAATATGGTGCATGATGAGAAAAGGAAGGGCCAGCTACAGTCATAGGTGGTGGCACGGGGCTATTAAAAGACCCAAAGCCAAGAGAGCTTTGAGAATCTGATTTATATCGGCAGAGTGGCCGTTAGCATCCCGTTGAACATCTCCCATATTATAAGCATTCATCGGATGTTGAAGTGATGAAGAAGATTGAAACTTATTGATGTAGGTGGGGCCAAAAAAACCTGAGAGAAGCCCACACACTGATGAGGTGAAGAAGGTTGCGAAGGTGGTGGTGACAACGGTAGAATGTGGACGTAAGTGTTCTTGGAAGTTTGATAATACTATGGAGTATGCTCATGGACGGGAATGAGATGAGATGAATGGGGTTGGGAGCAATTTTAATAGTGTGTAGAAGATGAGGGGCGCGAAGCAACCCTTGGCGTGGGAGGAGCAGAGTGTATGTGCGAGCGCGATAGTGTCATGCAGCAAATCTGCAGCTTTCCAAACAATGGGCAAAGGCCACCTGTCTACCGCCCATACCATGAACTCCCAGAGTTCCCTACGACCGATGGGATTAGTCTCCCAAAGACTAACCAGGAAGCCTGGCTTCCTTTTGACTCTTTCCAAAAGAATCGAATAGCCTTTGCAACACAAGGGCCTGTGAATTATCCCCCAGAGATAATTCCTTCGATGCAAGCTCACTCTTGAAATCAGTATTGCAATACTGCAATCAAATGCAATCGACACCCTTGTATTCCAAATACAAGTGAATCTCTTGCAATTACTTGTAAGCAATCAGCTCGGATTGCTTCTCTGATATCAAGCCACCCTCAGGGTGCTTTAGAGACCAAAACCGTGCTCAAAGGGGTCGGATTGGGCTGAAGAATACCAAAGCCTCCTTGGCTGGTCTATAACAGAAACAAAACAACAATTTTGAAGCCTTTACAATTTCGTGGGTCCTTCCAAATCGAATTATCAGGCCTTAAATAGGGCCGATTCCCTTGCTGCATGGCTTTTCATGCAGATCCCATCACCCACAGGTGGCTTTCATGCTCAAGCATGACTGAATCTAAGCGTAGATGGCCTTGTTGCCCCTCAAATCATGCTTGACATCAGGCCCAACACAAAAAGCTCGGAGCTTTTTGCCCCTTTTTCTGATTGGCCCAATTCCAACCAACTATAAGGTGCCACGTAGGTACATTAACATTTATTTTAATGTTCCATCTTACCATAGCTAATGTTTATTCATAAAACATTATAAGTTGCACCCCCTAGGGCCAACTTTGCTAGCCCCGGAATGTCTCCGTAGCCCGATTACGAGCTTATGGTCCGCCGCATAGCCACTATGCCCTCGGCATGCTATCGACGGTACTCCCGTGCTCATGGATATCCGTCAGGAGTCCGTAAAAATGGTCACCCCTGGGAGCACCCCTAACAATTCCTCCCTTCTCTAAGACCTTGTCCTCAAGGTATTTTAATTAGTTCAAGTGAGGAAACCGCTGCACGAACTCATCCGACTCCCATGTGGCATCCTCGGAAGTCTGGCCTCACCACAAGACCAAATGTTCTACAACATCTCTGTTTTTTATCCAAAAAACGTTCTGGCATTACAGAGGAGTTTAAGACAAGCGGTATACTCTCAGAACTAACCACGTTATCCGTATCTAGTATAGCATGCTTCGGTTGACTTACATGAAACACAGAATGGATCCCAAGGTCTTACATAGTAAGCTCAACTCATATGCCATTGGACCTATTCTTTTTCAGAATTTTAAAAGGTCCAGCATATCGTGGGGTAAGCTTAGGCACCTGTCCTTTCACTAAATGTCGTAAACTATTCACCCTTAGTGATGAAGGATAGACCACTCTCAGAAAGACATAGTCTCCTTCCTCATAGGAGACATCTCGTCTATGCTTATTAGCACTAGACTTATATCGATCCTGAGCCCTTTGCAAATTCAACTTGCATTGACGCAGTATTGCATCCATATCATGAAGCATATTCACAACTGCTTCTTTTGAGATACTTGTGCATCCTAGCATAAGTTCTCGGGTTCCTACCCATCATAGCCACAAAAGATGTCATCTTGATACCCGTATGATGGCTATTGTTGTAGGCAAATTCCAAGTAGGGCAAATAATCCTCCCACTTAGACTGTTTTTTATGAATAAAACTTCTCAATATATTCTCCAGGATCATGTTGATTCTCTCAGCTTGTCTATCGGTCTGCGGATGATTCCCACTACTCATATGCAATCGCACTTTTAACCCCTTCATCATGTCTCTCCAAAATTGACCTGTGAACTTGGTATCCCTATTACTTATAATAGATAGCGGAAATCCAAATGTCGGGAACACGTACTGCATATAAGCTGCAGCTACGTCGAATCCCGTAGCATCGCCCCTTAGAGGTATAAACTTAATATACTTAGTCAAGCAATCAACCACTACTAAGATCTGGGTGTGCTGCTTAGCAGTCCGGGGTAATGAGACTACAAAGTCCATACTCACACATTCCCACCTCTCATTAGGTACTGGAATGGGTTGCAACAGGCCCGGGGTCTTGCCATGGTTAACTTTCACAGCCCGACGCACCAAACAATGTGAAACCATCTGTTTCACGTGGTCTTGCAAACCCGGCCAATAATATTGCCTTTACTAGCTCATAGGTTTTCCATTCACCTCCCATACCCAGCTTGTGGGGTGTCATGATGCTCACGAATAATTGCTTCTCGCAATTCTTCGTACAAAGGAACATACACTCTTCCCTTATCGAAGTACAACCCTTCTTGCTCGGTCCACCAATCCCCAATTTTGGTGACTGCTGAGTCTTGCTGATCCTTTACATACGCATCTCTAGTCCTCTGGAAAAGGTCATTCTCCATTATAGCAAGAGCATTCACATGCTTAATCCTTAATAAAGCATTAGCTACTGGGTTATTCTTACCAGGCGTATGCTCGATATTAAAATGAAATTCATGGAGAAAATCAAGCCATCTAGCCTGCCTAGAGCTAATCTCAGCTTGATTGTCAAAACCTCAATGGTTTATGATCAGTATAGACGATAAACTTGCGTGGTTCCTTACTTGTACCACTTCTGAAGTAATGCCTCCATGTTTTTAGAGCGTGAACTATTGCCAATAGTTTTTGCTCATATGTTGCATAATTATGCTCGACAGAATTAAGACTTCGGCTTTCATAAGCCACTACCCGACCTTGCTGCATCAATACAATCCCAACTGCTTGTCCACAAGCATCGGTATAGACCTCAAAGGATTCATTGAGATCGGGAACCTTTAGCATGGGGCTACTAATTACAACCTTTTGACAAACTCAAAAGCTTCTTGTTGTGCTTTCTCCCATATATACTCGCGATCTTTCTTCAAAAGATCCATGAGTGAAGCTACTACTTTTGAAAATTTGGCACAAATTTTCTATAGTACATAGCCAAACCCATAAAACTTTTCAACTCGGAAACATTTTCAGGTGGTAGCCAGTCTTGCATTGCTTGCACCTTATTGGGATCCGGCGACACTCGGGATGTGTCCAAGGTATGCAACCCTTTGCTTAAGAAAATCAGACTTGGATATCTTAGCATAAAGTTTCTGAGTTCGAAGAGTTTGCAATACTTGGATATCTTAGCGTTTGTGAATACAAAATATATCATCGAGGAACATCTCGACAAACTTATTCAAGTATTCCGAGAATACTTGATTCATCAACCTCATAAAGGTTGCAGGAGCATTTGTGAGACCAAACTCATAGTGCCCCTCGTGAATTATAAAGGCCATCTTAGGTTCATCACCTTCCCGAATCCTAATTTGATGATATCCACTACGTAAATCAATCTTAGTGAACCATTTGGCTCCACCAAGTCGATCTAGAATATCATCTATTCTAGATAATGGATATCTATCTTTGATAGTCGCCTTGTTAAGAGCACGATAGTCTATGCACATTCGCATAGTCTCATCCTTTTTCTTAACAAGCAAAACTGGACTCGCAAAAGGCGACTTACTAGGCTTAATAAATCCCCTGGCGAGCAGTTCTTTAACTTGATGCTTGACCTAGAGGACTAAGATGTGGAGCACGCACCATTGGCTTAACCCCTGGTTCAAGCACAATTTCATGCTCAACTCCCCGAGAAGGTGGTGGCCCCTGCGGCAACTCTTTTGGGATCAAGTCTTTAAATCTTTCCAAAAGATTTTGTAATTCTTGATTCACATCTGAACCTAGTTCAATGTTTACATCCATAGAATTATCCATATCATCGCCTCAATTGCATTTCTTTGTCTCAACATAGACTTGTAAGACTCCTAAAAGTATAACCCAAGTGCCCTTAAATTGCCCGAGGCAATTCCCTGGCTTAAACCTTAAAGGTTTGCACCTCACTGCTTGTATGTAATGTCTTTTGGACTATGGCTGCCCTCTCCTCAACTTGTGAAATTTACAACATTTGACAACACTTGAAATTACGTAATCTAGGACTAGGAACATTCTCCTAGCTTCAAAGTGCTATGAGAACCTCTATTCCTCTTTGAGGACTAGGCCAGAGGCATAAAATAAAATATGCATTAATATTGTAAAATGTATATTAATATGCCACTTCAACCTAGATATCCTAATATTCCTCAACTTATGTGCCTATAGAAAATGGGGTTTTATCTAACCTTCCCATCACTATCATCTCAAATAGTAGTCCATGGCATATTGTGTGCGCCATAAGAATGCAAGTTCTCCATCTTCTACCCTAAGAACATAATAAGATTGGGTCATAGAGTCGTATATTCCATAGAGCAAGGGAGATGAAAATTCCATGGTAGTTAGAAGTAGCACTCACATCTTCAAGTTCCATACATTCAGAAACATACTTCTCACAGGTTTGGAACCAAAGGAATGTTTGTGCCGGTTGGCGATAAATTTCTTGTATAATTTCTTGTATAATATGATCCATTGTAAATTTCTTGTATAATATACTCCATTGTAATGCTTTGTCAGACGACAATATTGCTCTCTAGAAAAAAGAAAAGATGGTAAACTATTAAAGGGCAGTAAATTTGGAACAACAACAATTACCACGCTTGCCTAATCGAGTGAATCTAAAGTAGGAAGATGGGTCAAATGATTACCACACTTGCCTAATTGAGTGAATCTGAAGTAGAAAGATGGGTCGAATGTCCTCTACTTTTCCATATGGTCTTTTTTGCACTTTAATTTCAGATCATATTTGCTGGTTCTAACTTCCGCATTAACAAACTAAACCTTCCAAATTTGTTAAGCATTACCACTCTTTAGCTGGTCTTCTTGTTCCATAATGAGCACATCAAATGCAACAAATAGTCGCTATATATTGACCCGGATGATGTGCCTTCCAATTCCAATTCCTCAGACATGCTCATCTCAATTGCTTTCTTTGCATGCTGCATCTTTAACACCATATCCAAGCAAAGTCTATTTGCATTTAGATATTCCAAATCCATGGTTATCTGACCTATTACGTCTCTCTAATACTAAGCTAATAAACTGACAAAATAAACAATGGCTAGTAGGACAAAATCATCAAATTTCGTGGATAAAACACTATGTGGTAATTGTATAGAAATTAAGGCATTTGTGCCTACGAAGAATAGATAGTGATCTATTCTATTCTATTTTATTATTACTTGTAACCATACATGGATAGCACATATTTTGTATCACCAACTGGCTTCGAGGTACAAAATTGAGATCTGTAAGTTTAGTTGCATAATAAAAGCCGTTATTTTATTTTTCTGCATTTTTCTATAGTTCCTGCCTTCATGAAATGGAGTAAATAATGGTTCACTTCCTTCATGAAATGGAGTAAACATATCCTTTACCTTTAGTGCAGATATAAGAATAAGGAGTTGAGTTCATTTTCCAATAATGAGTCCATTTCTGCTTCATATAGAATGCTAAAAGTGAAGGTTCTTTGTTCTGGTTCATTCAATGGGCAATAAAATTGCATCTACAGTTTACTTTGAGTTGCAACTTTAAAGGTCTGAAAAGAGCATCTAACGCAGAGAACTACCTCCATGAATGTAGAGAGCTATATCATGCATGCCGGGCAGTGTTTATGCTGCATACATCCAGTTACTAATAGCCACAAAGGAAATGAAAATGACTGTATCTTAAAGTGCCACCGGAATGCAAGAAAAGAACTATTCTGGAAAATAATAAAATTTGAAAATGACACATACCGTTGCTTGAAAGCACTCTGCTGCTCCTCGGTGTAGAATACCTTGAGGAAAAAAAAAACAAGGTGCTGCGCACGGAGGGTTGCCCTCCATGGCAGGGTGAAGTGGCTTAAATTATACTTCAAAGTCATGTTTTGACAATCAATTAAAATTGCTACTTCAAAACAATAGAATACTTGATACCATGACTTTATGGGAATTGGCCTGAAGAAATCTTTGGTGCTCGGCATAGAACAAGTATTGCAGAAGCATAAGGACAAGTCTAATAGAGCAGAGAATGGAAATATATGTGTTGTTAGCATAGAAATGAGAGTAACTCCTTGAAGACCTATGATCTGTTTTTTGTGCTCGGGAGGAGGAAAACATGGAGCATTGTTGCGTGAAGATGCTGATGCAGATGAAGTTAAAGAAATAATGTATGAATCACTCTCCCTTTATAATTATGATGTTTTGGTGAGAACATTGTGCATATTGAAATATATAAGATTTACAACTCCGATTTAGACCTTTAGACAATGCATCCTAAAATATGAATGCCCTGTGACTCCAGAGCAACAAATGCAACACATAAAATATATGTTGTTTTTACATTGGAAGATGGATGTTTTTGTCTAGCTCGGTCATAGAGCATCATCATTGTTTTGTGAGGAACGGATGCACCTTATCAACATTATTTAACAAAACAAAGATAGAAAGCTAGTAAATAACGATCTCACTTGAGGCATTCCAACTAAGATTTGTGGGCCTAAATTGAAGAAGTTGGATTTCATAGAGAGTTTCCGACTACATATTTGCGATGGGGGTTATCCATTCTTACAATTGCTTGATTTATCAGAAAATGGCATTGGGGGTTCCACATCTTCACAGACTAGCAAGTATTCTCAACTTTGCACTAGCAATCTCGCAGAGAACTCTTTATCAGGGGTTCTAGCGGTGGAGTTAGGGGAGCTTGGAGCATGTTATAGAAATCATACTGCCAATAGCAATCTCTGCGCAATCAATGCATTAGAAGCGTTGGTGGTAAATTAAACAATGGATTTGAGTGTGTCAATTGCACAATTTAGAATGCAGTCCCGGCCATGAGAAAGCAGAATCGGGAAGGCCAAGAAGCATAGGCTTCAATGGTCTCACATGACCAAAGATGGGTGCTCATTTCCAGTTCTCCCCCAATCCATGCCACCTCAGCCCCTTCCCCAAGCCTGCTCTATTCTATTCTATTGCTAGTTTCTTGTTTTTCTTTTTAATACTTGCATATTTAGCTGCATTTGGTCCAAGAAGCCATGCAGAAATTGGGCATGCATTACAAACGTTGTAGAGAAAGAAAAGATATCATAAACGTTTTCAACGAAATAACTTCTCATCTCTAAATTCTATAGTTTGCCATTATTCCAAATAGTAAGATTGGATATCATAGTTGATTTTTAAATATTTATATAAATGTAGAAGAATGAGGATCACAATCACCTCAAGCACTATCTAGATAACTCAATGAGCCTCTTACAACTGCAATGCAATGGGAATTATGCATCGAAGGTCCGTAAACAAAGGAAATGCTGGGATGGAATCCTTTAAAACCTTGTTATAAGTCCTTCAGCATAATGAATTATATCAAGAAAGAAATCTGAAGCATAAATCATAAATTCAATTTGATGATAGGTAGATGTTGTTGCAATAGTTTTGAATTTAACCTCTATGAGTGCAGTGCTGATGAGAACATCTAGGCAAGCTTGTGAATGTTGTTCTACTCGTTGTATTTTTAACCCTTTATTTGGGAGGCGAGGGGGTGCAAATACTATCATTACACCATTGCAAATAGAAGGCACACACATTCGAGCAGTTTTCTTGACTTTCGCATATACTATAGTATTACACACATATTGTCAAAATGTTCCTAGACTTAAAGTCATATGGTAGTCATTGTCAAAATAAAAGTTTTATCATACATAATTATCCATAGAACATCATTTTGCTAATTTTTTCTTTACATTTTATGGGGATGTTGGTCTTCTAAATATTAGCAAATACTGAATATACAACATCGCAAATATCCATAGAACATCATTTTGCTAATTTTCCCTTTACGTTTTTAACCCCATTCAATGGGGATATTGGTCTTCTAAATCTTAGCAAATACTGAAATTACAACATCGCAATATTTGGGTGGTTGTCTTGAATTTAGCATATACTATATCATTACACATGTAGAGGATCTTCATTGTCAAAATGCTTCTTGACTTAAAGTCAAATGATTATGAAAATGCTCCTTGACTTAAAGTTAAATGATTATCACGTATGGTTATCCATAGCAACAGCAATGGTGCACAATGTGATGCAACAGAGAATTAGTTTATTGTTTTTATTTCCTCATTTCCATAAGTTAACAATTCTCCATATGTTTTGAGATACAAATTCTTGTTTCAATTTTATATTTTGCCCCATGTTATCTTCTATTTCTCTCTAATGATATTTCATTAGTTACCACCATCTATTTGCTTACCAACGAATTTCTATGCTTATGTTTTTTGTATACATGTGGAATCCAAATAGAGAGATTACACAAAGAAAATCCGAAAGTCCTTGAACCCAATTTTATCAACCTTCACCACACCTATAGTACTTCTCATTGAGTAAAAAGAGTCCCCGTACAATCATCATTTTTATGCAGCTTTTTGAAATACACTCTTGCCAATTTCTTGCCAATATTTGGAAATTGTCCCATCAAGACCCAGTATATATGCTTACTACCTCTTGATACTTGTGTAGAATGCATGTGGCCATGCAATTGTGGTGCCCATAAAACGAAACATGCTTATAATGTTTGTAAACATTTGAATTCATTGGAAACATAAAGGAGAGATCCAATTTAGAATCAACAATTGCTAAAGCCTTATAACGAAGTCCCACCTTTGCAATTGATTCATTCTTATCCTCCATCTCACGTTCACCGTCACCTATCAACCTCTAATAACCAATTTGAACGGATTCAGCTTGTTCCTCATTCTTGGCATTTTTTAGAAATGCTTCAAGTCATAAATTCATGCCAAGGGCCTCTAGCAAATTTGATTGAAAGATTGGGCCATATACAGACGATTGTTGCAATTCAAAGTGTTGCGATTATTCCTATCGCAACACTTTGACAGAATTCCAGTCATAAAGAAAGTTAGCTATGATTCATACAGCAAGAATGTATGAACATTCTCCTTAGTGGCACAAAGTATCGATTTAATTACCAAACATACTGACATAGTTTTGGCATACCTGTATATCTCACACAATCATAGACTCACACTTGGCATTAAGCAAATCTCACAAATGATGGTTACCTGTCTGTTCTGCATGATTCTGCAATTGTAAATGGATGCTTAGTTATGTGAAGTTCATTAAAAAAGAAATGAAAAGCTGCAAACCGAACTTACGCCTTGAGGTCATTCCACGCTTGGCTGTTAGAAACGACCTCAGGATTGCTAGTCATTGCGTCAGGAGAAACTGACCAGGTAATATGAGGCTTGGATCTGCAGAAATAAAGGTCACTGGGCTCTATGTTTGATTCGACGACTTCTTTCACATTGACAACCAAGTATGTCAAGCAAGGAAATTCCTTTGCTTTAGACATAAGACTTTTTAACTTCTCAAGTGCGCAAAAGAACTCCACATATGCTATCTGGTAGACATACCCACCAGGTCCACTACAGCCTACTGATCAAAAGCAGTCATATCAAATGTTAAGGAGAATTCATATTCAAAACCAAGTAGTTAAATTAAGAAGGATAACTGGCCAATTGTGTACAAACTTAAACGCAATTGGCCAGTTTGTTGTTCTAGAAATGTAGCTTCTTAGATGATTGGCCCTGCAAAAATAATCAAAGAAGATGGTAAAAATCAAGGCAAGTTGACATGACATTCTATGTCCACCAATTGGCACTTTAAACACAAACCAGAAAATTAGCCGAACATCTATTTGTTGTTGATCACCATGGCATGGAACTTTCTATCTTGCTGACATCTATCAAGCCTAAATTCTGATATATCAAAAATAAAAAATGAGAAATCTCCATCTCCACATGCGGTATAAGAGCTTACTTGAAGAATCGCCAACACTGACTTTTCCATGTTAAGAGTGTACATATGCAATCCTCTGATTCCACTTGCAACCTGCCAGGGGACCTCTTAAGCTCACTCAGATCTTGTTAAACGAATGTGACACAATTTCGCATGTCAACCTCTGCACGCTTTCGAAGAGCTGTCATCTTGTCTTCGTTTATATCACCTGCAATCCGAACTGCTTCATTATATTATTATAATTAATAACAATGTTGCAGGAAAGACTTGGTGACGTAATCTTCTGCAATCTATAAAAGCTTTAGAAGCTGTGCAAGTAGAATTATGATGGTAATTGCAATTTGAAGAGAATACTGACATTTCCCTACATTATTCGTCACTTATGAAGCACTTGAACATAAAAACAGTATAACAGTTCCCGCATGACCATAACTAGTGGTGCTACGGTTCTGATTGAAACAATGGGTTTAGGAAGTTGACAAGTAACTGATGATGCTGCAAGAATGGTGGTGAGTTTGCAAGGTTAAGTGATACAAAAGTTTCATGATCAATTCCTTCAACAATAGGGCGCCTATCCAAGCTACAATACTTGGATTTGTCTTCTACATTCATATCAGGAAGCATTCCAAATAGCATTGGCACCCTCTCTAGTCTGCAACACCTTGAAATTACAAATACAGAAATATTTGCCCCCTTATCTGCATCACTTGGCAAGCTCTCCAATCTGCAACAATTACTTCTTTACAACAATCATTTGAGTGGAAGCCTCCCTGACTCATTAGGGAACTTGCATAATCTTACTTATCTTGATGTTTCTACTAATTTGGGTCTGAGTGGCACCATTCCAAAATCTTTTGGGCAGCTATATGATCTGGAGTTTTTGACCATCTCACACACTTCTATCTCAGGGCAAATTTCAGCTACACTTGGGATGCTATCAAAAGTGAGGCAGATAGACCTTTCATATAGTCATCTTTCCGGGGCTATTCCTGTAGGCCTTGTTAGAAATCTGCCAGGTCTAGATAGCCTAGACCTAAGCCACAACAAAATTACAGCTTTGCCTTATGATATGAGTGGTCTCAGTAGTTTGTCCTCATTATTAATGCACAACAACACCCTTAGTAGTTTCAATAGTATTACAGGGGTTGCAACAATTCCAAATTTGTATATTTTGGGTATCTCTAAGTGTAGACTCAGTGGTAATATTCCAAACGTATTTCCTTCAAGCTTGGGAGATTTAGTCCTCAGTCAGAATAGAATAACAGGTGTAGACTCAGATTACAGTAATCTGCACCAGTTGACTGATCTTGTTCTAGAACAGAATGAGATAAAGCTAGACAAACTAGGTGGACTTTATGGTCTTACAGGCTTGCTGCGACTTTCATTTGCATCCAACAAATTACAAGGCCAAGTCTCGGATGGATCTGCCTTTTTCTTTGGTGAATCTTGAAATGAATAACAATAACATAAATTTGCCAGATTATATGGGCAACTTCTCTAGTCTGGTAGGATTGACCTTGGATGACAATGATCTCAATTTCGAGAAGATAGGTGGACTTGCCACGGCTCCAGCCTTGGAAATTCTTAGACTCAGAAGATGCAAATTAACAGGGCAGATTCCGAAATGGCTTGCTAGATTACAAATGTAAACTTTGCCTGAAAGGTCGTTCATGTCACCAGTGGAACTATACTTGTATTTTAACAACATCACTGGTCAAATTCCTTTAGAATTTGAGGAAAACACTAAGCTTGGATTATTACACTTGCAGAACAATTTGCTCACAGGTGGCATTCCCTCTACTCTTGCAGACATTGATTTCTCTAGCAACAAATTGTCAGGTAGCATTCCGCCAGTTTTTGCAAATCGAACCACAACATGGCAAGAGTTTAATGTGTCAAATAATTAACTTAGTGGTCGGATCCTTGAAGGTCCTGCCTTTCAAGGACTTCCCGCATCTCGTATCATCCTACCATTCATTTCTCACCAGAGACAAAAACGTTAAACTATCATTATTTTTATCACCATGAATAATAAAGTTGAAGACAGAGACATCACAAAGCAAAAAGAAATTACAGTCACAGAACCACTAACAGAAATGCATAATCCACGATAAAACACTAATTGACAACCCACTGACTGAAATGCATAATCCATAAAAAGATCAACAACTTACTATGTGGCAGCTTCACCGAGATCAGTAACCTTTTCACGGGCCCAATCTCCCCAAGATTTACTGGCATCCTCAGCACCCTCAACTGCTTCTTCGACTCGTTTTTTCTTGCGTCAACACCCTGTTCTCTGGCGTCGCCAACATATTCAGAGGCCTTGCCCTACATTTTTTCGCTCTTGGCCTTGGCACGTTGAGAAACCTGCTCTGAACCGAGGGCAGCTACACTGAGGTCTCCGGTTAGCCGGTTTCGAGAGTGGCTGCCCACCAACAGAAATGACCGAGAGTTTACAGCCAGTAATGGGTTTGGAGCAGTTAATGGCATATTCCAGGCATATACTGGCATATACCTGGAATATGCCATAAACCCACATGAAACAAGGTTTGCCCCTATAGGGGCAACCCAAAAAACCCTGGAATGTAGTAAGATCTTGCCCACGAGTAATTTCTGCCAGTTAGACGGTATGAACAACGGCGACGGGGTTTGCATAGCAACAAGGGTGACCAGAAAATGACTAGCCATATCAAGTTTAGGCCAGTTTTTGATATATTTTGGGTATATATCGACATATGCTTAAGATATGCAAAAAACCCACATAAGCTAGGGTTTGCCCTTTAAGGGCAACCCAAAAAAGAGTGATAATATAATATTACATATACATGACGTATGATCATTCTAGAACATTACGAAGTATCTGTGTTACTCACTTCAATTCGATATAAATTATGTTATCTGGTAATGGACGGCAGATATGCCATCAGAAGACGAATAAGTGCAAGCATATGCTGATCGAACGGATGAAATAAGCTACTGGTTTTCCGATACGAGTTGCAAAGCCCTAAAAACAAAACCCTTGAAGCAAGCAACTAAGCTATGTCTATGGCGCAGGCCTCAGTTCCGGCGGCATCTTCCCTCAAAACCGAAGAATCTGCTTCTTATGATAGCGATAACAGCGAAGATGGACCTTCTGCCCTTGCCCTCAGGCGCAGGGAAGCCAGCGATGTTGAAGAAGAGGACGAAGAAGGCGAGGAAGAATTGGAAGATGATTTGTTAGAGGATGAGTTAGAAGGTCGGGTAGATGGAGGCCTTCTTTCCGGCGAGGATGAAGAAGAAGATCTGGATATGGTGGTTAGATCAAGGCGCAGATTTTCAGATGACGATGCTGAGGATGAGGATGAAGGTGCGGCAGAAGAGGAAGTAAGTGGCACTGGACGAAGACGGCAACAACAGCGGCTTCATAGGCGTGGTGGTGGAGAAGATCAAAACGGCGATGGTGGGCATGATGAATTAGGGTTGGAAGGTCAAAATGATAGTGGAAATAGGCGGAAGACTGGAGATGGTGAAGGAGCAAAAGAAGAAGAAAAGGAGATAGAGCCATTTGTGGTTCCTACTGCTGGAGCATTTTATATGCATGATGATCGGTTCAGAGAACATGGTGGTGCAAGACCCAGGTCAGTTTTTTTATTCTAGCTATTAACTGCAACATTGCAGGAGACATTTCGTCAGACTGATTAGTATTGCGTGTGAGGATCTCTGTAGACGAGGGTTGGGAGGTCGCAGGTTGTGGGAAGCAAGAGACGAAAAGCCATGGGTGCATGATTTATTTCAAGAGTTCAGCATTCATGATGATGGACAGGTATCAGATATGAGAATTTGTTGTAATGAAGATGATAGAAAATCATATTTCGTGCTTGTTGATTCAGGGTGGGCGCAGAAAAGGGAGAGGAGCAAGTCGAGGACGTGGTCGGGGTGGCAGAGGCAGGGGAAGGGGCCAAGGGCGAGGAAGAGGACTGTCTAATGAGAATGAAGATTTGAACAAAACGGGAAGGCCCCATCAAAATGAGGCTCTAAATAATCGCCGTGCAGGTGGAATAGGGCGGGGATTAAGGAGTGACGCAGTAGCAAATCATTACACCCAAGAATTGGCTGTGACTAATAAGTAAGTGGATGTCTTCCTTAAAAGTAAAAGGCAACACAATGGTTTGCTTAGAGAAGCTTAATTTTGAATGCAGTGCATCTCAAAGAGCTAGGTCTGTGGCAAATCAATCAAAGCGTCAACAAGTGGACATTACATTACCCAAGAAACTGGTTTCATTGTCTAATTTGAATTCTTCTTCTCCACCATTCTATCCTTCTGGAGCACTTCATTCAGTGTCTGGAGATTTATCAAATAAAGATGGCAAGAAGGAAATTGAAAGTGGACAAGAATTTTTGTCAGGAAATTTTGTGACCCGGTCTTTGACAGCAACAAGCACCATATATACACCTCAGACAATTGAGAGGCCTTTATCTGAGTTGGATGCTAAACCTTCGTTTTCTGGGCATGCTCAAACAGGAATGCCACCCCATTTCAGAGATGGACCTGGAGAAGCACAAGATAAAAATGTCCAAGGAAGAGCAAGGTCATATATGCACAATTCAACATCACAAGGAAATACAGTACATGGTAAAGGGGCCCAACGTTCATCAGGGAAGCATTCTTCAGGGAGTACGAGCCTGATACCTGAAGCTGGAGATGTGTCTCAGCCATCATCCAGTGATAACAGGTCTAAGTCTTCAGGAAATGGAAGGGTAGGGGGTCGTGGGGGCTATCAGCCTCAAAGGAGTTTCGTTTACAATGGTGGAGTTGCTGGAGGCATGTTAATGAGAGATACAGGCTACGCTTCAGCACAAGTGATGGCACCTGGAGGTAAGTGATGTGCATTTTGCGCACTTAATGTGTTGCTTGTTGGTTTCTGTTTATTTGATGGGTTTCTATTTCAGTGCTACAATATGGAAATCAGCCACAATCAGGTTTAGTGGTCCCTGCAATGGGCATGGCAATGCCAAGCTTTCCCAGCCAACCTCATTATGGCTATGGAGGTTCTGAAATAGCCTGGTAATTTTTAATTTTCTAATTTTACATTTTAAAATCTTAGATTTTATTTGCCCGCTGTACAAGTTGGGGAGAGCATAACAATATCATTTTCACGTTTGACAAGGTCATACACAGACTGATTTTTTATCAGACTCTCCATTGATGTTGGAGGTTTTTTCATTTTGTCTTTTCTGGTTATAGAGATCAGAACTGATCTGTGACTGAAATTATTTTGTGATTTCAGTTCCTTTTCCTTCAGAGCTGTTCTGATCATAATCTAGTTTAGGTTTGTGGAAATAGTGCTGTAATCTTTTTCGACTAGAAATATATTTCCAACACTATGTTTGCAATTATAATTAAAGTTTCTTGAAGCCACTTGCTGCAATTTGTGCAAACTGTACATAATTAATGTGCTGCCATTCGAATTTGCTGTCTTGAAAGAAGGGGGCAGTTCTAGGCAATAGATGTCATAATTTTTTTGAGGCAATATCCTTCGGTAGAGAGTAAGATCAGAAACTTTCTGAGTTGAAAATTTCTGAATATAGTCAAAGATTGCTTTACGTGGAATTCTGTACCTTTTCTGTTAGTAGTCTATAAGTCAATCTTCAGGTTTGGTCCTTTATGTGCTTTTATTTATATGATTATAACGTGTGCTTTTAAGTTTCATTATATAGCAATTGCTAATTAGTGCGATCTGGACAGGGTTCCAGTATTGGCAGGAAGTAACCAGATTGCCACAGGTTTTGGTTCACCATATATGGCCGTTGATGGAGCAGCTTCAACTGTATTTTATGCGCCACCACCAGTCCAACCTACATCATTTAGGCCAGCTGGATATGAGAGGGTTTGAGATGTTCCTGTATATAGATATTCAGGGGGTTGTCATTCAAGTTACATGTTTGCAGTGGTTGTAAGTGCAGTGTTCCACATAGTTTGCGCTGGTGCATTCCATTGTTCTATGAATATCTCAAGTGTATATGTTCATTCTAATTCATTATTCAATTGGTAATGATTTGAGTTGCCATCGACTCTTTGCACCACAATGGGGACATCAAACGGCATGGTATAGAGCAGATCATGGAGCAAATGGATGTGTGGGTAAATTTCTGTCCCCACTCTTTCTCGAGATTCAACAGTTTATTGCTATTTAGATTCGATTTTGAATCTTCAGAACCACCTGGATATTGCGAATCACTGGGATAGGTCAGTACTTCAATGGACATGTAGCAGTACTACAAGCAATTTGACTCTGCAATGCACTACCAGTAATATAATGTCTGCATATTATGTAATGACAGCGACAATATTGCTTCAGAAATCACATTGCATATTTGCACAGAGAATCTAAAATGGCATCAAATTGCATGATGTTTGAATTTGGGGATACTTCGTAATGCCAGGAGAAGATCCAGGAAGGACGTTGCTTTTCTTGACGCTTATATACAGGTATCAATTATAAAGAGTGTCGGTCTGTCAGCATCTTGTGAAGGGATTTGGAACCAAGGGACATATTTTGGTTGTTAAACGCCAACACGATTGATTAGTCAAATAAAGTGAGGTAGTCTAACCTCTTCTTGCATATAATCACCTTAGTAATTGCAAATGTTCAATGTGAAGAAAGATGGTTGATTGGTTTGTTATGGTCTATTAATCAGGAACTTTAAGAAATGTACAATTATTGAAGGTAGCACCAATAAAAGAATGCCCACCTGCAATTGCAATAAACCAAAATTAGATAACAAAATTTTGAAACTAACAATAAACAATTAAAATAGGCTTACCGACATTCTTCAAGTCGATATTTCTCAAGATGACGATTCAACTTCAGAAAATCATCAAACATTTCGTAATCAATTAGACCTTTATATTCAATTTTTTTTTCAACTTTAGCGGCCTCAACTATATCCTTTTCTTTAACAGAGCCATTTGCATGATCCCATGATCCCTAGGTACAGGATCAACCTAGTTCACAAACACTAAATAAACTAGCATGATGTGGACCTGCAACAACTTAACATGTTTAGTAATCTCAAACAAACAAAAAATTACGTTAAATTTACCTAGAGCAAAAACCAAGCACTTAGAGGAACGTGAACCAAGCATTGAGGTTTCCTTCATTTTCATCATCTCAGAAAGAATGTCAGAACATAATCTCAAACTGCCATCATCATTATACGGCTTGCTGTTCACACTCATAGCAACATTGATCTGAATGTCCTTGCTTCGATCATACCTGCAATAGTAAACCTGCATAATTAGTAAATAAAATAAATAAACGAAGGAAACTAAAGATAATCACATACTTGTCGTAGGACTCTGTGTTCCTATGCCCTGTAATTAACTTCCCAATCTCTAAAGGAACCCAGCCATCGACATACGCGTAACAGCCGACACACGACCACTCTTATTGCAAATATCAACATCAAGGAATGCACCCATTTCTTTTATCCACTTAGAAATACCCTTCTCACCAATTCTACCTTTACTGAATGAACACTGAAATAACAAAAACAGAAAATTAAAGATCAAATAAAACTTGAAAGAAATAAACATAAACTTACCCCAGGTTTATAGTTCGAAATTCGCTGCGAAAAATAAAGGTCTTGATGCAGCATTCTCCTTCGCAGGAAGATGCCGAATGTACCGCTTATATGCTTATATGTAAGCAGAAACTCTTCCTCGAAGCTCCAAATGGCAGGTCTAAAGTGGCTTGGATCATACCTTGTCAAAGATGTTCCCCATGTTTTGTTAGTCCTCTCATTATACATGACACTCTGATTTACCATCAGATTCAAGTGTTAAGTCAACATCCTTGACTTCATACAACTCGCCAGCTCCCCTAACGGCAAATCTAGAGCACAGGTAAAAGCATAAGCACCTTTGGACACCCTGCGGAGTCACAATCTTATAATCCAAGTCTGCAAGTAAATATTTCTCACAATTATAAGGAATGGCTTGCGCCTTCTTTCGCTTTACCCCTATACCAGCCTTCCTAGAAAGTTCTGCGGCCGTAACAAACAAAGGATCCCTTAAGATGTTAAATCCTTCTACTCTTACCCCAGTCACAGCCATCTTCGATTCCTGTCTCTTGCGTACAATCCTCCCTATCGTCTTTAATAAGCAATTCAAACTGAAATAACAAACAATTAAATAAATACCAGAAATAAAAACAACTAAATAAAAGATTATACATATTTAACTGCCGGCAGGAAACATCGCACCATCTTTTTTCCTGACCTGCAGCAAAAACCTCACTAGCATCTCATTCAACTCGAGGTAAGGTATATCCTCAAGTGGAATTGAAAGATCAATCTGTGGTACATGGATGTCACCCGTGACAAATTTCCCTCAAGCATCAAATTTCTTCCTTGCCCAGTTATTTTGCTTGCTTGATCTATCTTTCCCACCCTTGTCTACTTCATCTAGCATTTGTTCATCCAAGTTAACAAATTCTTTTGGCTTACCCTTATCTGAATCAGCTTGTTCAATAAAACCTTGATTAAACCATGGTAATTGTTTAACATCTTTTATAAAACTTTCTACAACTGCAGGATTTGTGGTCTCAATCACGTGATCAGCAACAACACTTTCATCTTCAAGTGCACTATCATCCAAGAGTAAACCATCTTTCAGATCTAATGAAAATGAAGGACTGATACTCCCACAGGAATCAGTAACCCATACTACAATGAAACAAGAAATAAACAGTAGCATCAACCTTGGTTCCCATTACAAATCTCCTCCAAATCTGCAGCAAAGTCTATATGTTAGTTTATACCTATGCAAGAAACTAAAAACTTTGCATGCAACGGAAAATACTTACCTAAGTGTGACCTTACAACTTGCAGACCATAGAACCTGCAACAAAGCTAAATAGATCAGTGATATTCATGCAAGCTAAACAAATATTCATGCAAGACCGTGATAAAACACTTCATTACCTTTCAAAGAATTGTAATAGAAGGTTTCTTGAAGGATAAACCGTAATATTCTTCAAGAAGATAAATCTTAACAGTCTTCAAGAAGATAAATCGTAAAGTCTTCAAGAAGATAAGGTTTCTTGAAGATAAACCTTAACAACAAGGTTTCTTGAAGATAAACAGCCACAGAAAATCCTATAGAACATAAAAAAGCTCATTAGAAATGAGGAGCTCTTAAACTCCAGACTCGTCAAAACCTCAGAGAATGCTGTTCAAACTCTGTAAATCAACTCCAGAGTCGAACTCGAACTCCAAACTTGTAAATCTAAGCTCGACCGTCGTAAATCCAAAGTAAACTCCAAAAATCTGAACTCTAGACTCGAAAAAAGGGGTAAAAAACAGTTGCAATCTCTACAAAAATGTCGGGACCTAGAAAAAATAAAGAACGTTAGAACACAAATAACCAACACAAAATAAAAAAACAACTTATCAGAATCGAAGGCGCTACACAGAAGAACCTTAAAAACACAAAATGGTTTGCAGCGCCTCAGTCGGCGATGGAAGTGCCATCGCCAAAAGCTTCGGCATCCTCCATCGCCAGAGAAAAAGAGGAGAAAAAAATGACGGCCGGACGGAAAAAATTAAAGGTAGATTAGGTATAACCAGAATTTCCATGTTCTGCTGATTTATGTGTGGTAGCCGGTCGGAATGAGGGGTTTTCGGCCAGTAAACCGGCAGGCGGCGGCACCGCTCGCAGCTAACGCCGCTCATGGCGGCGTCGCCTGCCGGTTTACCAGCCGGAGACCCCTTATTCCAGCCAGTTACCTAGCACATTGTGTCGGTAGAAAGCTCAAGTGACAATGGTAAAGAAAATATGCAATGCCAAAGTTGAAAATTGTCTTGTTTCTATATGTTGTATTTTCTCCATGAAATGTCTGAACGCAATAGAACTCTAGTGTATCCTTGTTGAGAGGCAATTTCAGAACTTAGAAACCTGGGCCCTACGATCTCCCATGTTAAGAGAGAGGAGAGGGTTATGTTGGGGTAATATTTTGAGCATATTTAAACTTGGGAAAAACTACGAGATACTCATGTTTTGATAAAGTATTCGTGTTTTTGACGAATTTCACAGACATACTTTTGTAATAAATTTGTAGTATGCCCTTGGCCAACATACCCTCGCAATAAATTTGTAGGATGCATTTGTTCAACATACAAAGTATTATATTAGTCTTGAAATGGTTCAACATGCTTTTGTAATAAATTTGTAGGATGCCCTTGGACCAACATACCCTCGCAATTAAGTTTGCACAATTTGTTTTTTTATTGGGTATTCTCGCAGTGGTTGGAACTATGATTCTTGTATTGTATTGTATTGTATTCAAAACCATATATTTGAGGCAATTGAGCAGCTTGTTTGTTTTAGAGGTTTTTTTCTAATTTGGATTGTTTTGGATGGGTTCTTTTGTAAAGGTACAGAAGAAGAGAGATATCCAGCCATTTTTGAAACTTGGAAGAGTGCAGATACGATGGCTCTCGCGTCTTTTCTTGCCGAAAATGGAGGGCGAGCCTCATAGTTCCTCAGCTACTACAGTGAGTCTATTTTTGAGGTTTTGTGCTGCTACAACCAATAATGTTTGGGGTTTTTGGCGCCGAGCTTGAAGGGATTGGTTTCTTTAGTAGCTTTGGTCCGCCTCCCTTCACTTCTGTCCCAGGTGTTTGCAACAAGTGGTCTGCTACAATATTTGTTGGCCCAGCTCTATTCTCGTACAATGACAATCGTAGGTCTTTTCCCCTGTTGTCGGAGTCGATTAAGCCCTGAGAAAGGGTGCTAGAGTGTGTCTTCTTGACAGGCCTGCTATCGAAATTCCACGCTGCTCCAACACTGCCAGTTTCTAAGATTCCTACCGAGCAGCCAATGGAATTGCATGCTGTGTCAACATGATTTTCTTTGCAAAGCTGAACCCATTGGGTTTTCTTAATTCCATGTGCACCATTGAAAGTTCCGTTTGGCTTTGAGAGGAAAAAATTCGGGACTCTTGATTTGGAACAATGCGGAGAATATTCCACAATTCAATGGCGCACAATAAATTTGTAGGATGCCTTTGATCAAGATACAAAGTATTATATATTTTTTTAAATTGTTCAACAATTTCCCAAATACCAGTGAGACCCAGTACGTGAGATTTTTTTCCTGATTTCAAATGCTTTGGATTCACAAAATAATCTTAACATTTACCAAAATAATTTCTTGTCACTTTCAATTCTACAAGAAGTTTATCGCGGCAACTAGAGCCACTGCGAACATTTCTTTAGTTCCAAAGCTTACATGGTAATAGATTTATATCAATGTGGGAGGGTTGTTGGTTGTTGTGTATAAAAGATTACGACGAACCACCGAAATTTGAAAAGTAAGGACAGTACTTTCCATATCTCAGAAGACACCCAAAGATACAAAGATTAGAAAGGTTCTATGGGTGATCAAGGTGATAGTGACATTATCAGTGACTTATATGGCCATGAGTAGAATTCCCATAATAGGTTTGCCATAGTAGTTTTTGGACTAATGTTACTTCTCTAACTTCATTGTATGCATGCTCAGGTGAAACCACAGTTCGAGATTCCATAGCTTTATTGTGTGTCGAGGATGCTATTACCAGGCGGAGCGGAGCTTCAAGATCATATTTGTTGGCTTCTATAGGTAACATGATTTTTGTAATTAAATGCCTTTAGCACACTATGTAACATATGTAATTCTAGCTATCGATTGGAATATCACAAATAATATTGTCGAAAAGAATACATGAATTTATAATCTGATATCCACAATAGTCCAAAAATGTGACATATTGTTCCTTAGACATCCATGCATATCTGGCCGAGGGATAAACCAAGGCTTAGATTACTGACATAGCTTGTCGAAAATTGAATTGTGATTGGAAATGAATATGTATGTAAGGTGTGCACATTATGCTACTATCTATGTAGGGTGAGCAGCATGGCGGATGCATAAGTATGATAGTAAAGAACAAGGACACTTGCACAATTTGTTGCACACAAGATGGAGCATGTGAGAGTTTTACAATGTCAAATACTTAACGTGCATTTGATGTATGAGATGTTTTTCGACAGATGAGAGGAGAAAGAAGATTGTAAATGCTGGTGGAGTCGGGGCATTGTTGGGCTTGCTGGCATCAGCTTCTGATGATGTGACATGATTGGAAGCAATCAAGGCTCTTGCAATTCTTGCAAAATTTCGTACTAATATTCTATACTGACCATGTTATTTGTTTTCAATGTTGAAAATGCAGTTTAGTATATTAGAATTGAATCAAATTCACCAATTGAAATGATAAAAGTTGCATGATTAACTTGAGCAAAAAGGAGTAGAAGGCAGTTAGTGGACTTAAACTGTTGCAGCAAAAAGATATGGATCGACTGACTTATTGCATTTATCAAGCCCCGATTTTTTGAGGAAAAGGGGAAAAAAATTGTTATTTATACTTTCCATTCTTCCTTTGTGATAACTGGCATTTTCATTCGCTTGTGTTCTTTCCAATGCATCAAGTGATTCTCACCCCCTTTGCCGCTGCCTTTTCCTGTCCCATTCTACTGCTTGTCCTCCCCTCCTTGGATCATGCATCAACCTTACAACATATTTACTTATGTACTTACTAGCTTATACAAGATTTAAGGTGACAACTTCTAATTAGAGCAACATTTATCAAGAGTTTAACAAAATGTGAGGCTACTAAGATAAGCCTTACCACAATTATTATAATTGCAATTTTAGGCAATATTTAATTAAGTTAACCTCCTAAAAATTAACACATAATGTTTAGACAACAGATTTATCTGGAACTCTACGTTCTTCATGGTGCTCCTCTAGTTGCCCCATCCTCCTCAGCATTGGCCAGCACACTGACATACCACGTTAGTAATTCCTGTTATTGATATATTATGTGACCCCCCTATTTAATGAGCCAAACTAATAGTATCTACCTACATGATTACATGCCTACCCCTCTTGGAGCTTCAATTTGTGTGTGTGATTTTGTGTGAAGGGTAGGGGAAGGAAATGCTTTTGAGATGAGATGCCCACCTCAAAGTGAGAGGAGATGCCCGCCTCAAACGTTCTTGTATCTTCTTGAATCATTCTTGTCAAGAATGACAAATCGCCCCTCCAGCATGTAGAATCCAGTCTGCGCTTACCTCGATGGGGGAAGCCATTCTTGCTGCCCTCATGACCTGCAGAATCACGTGTAGGTGCGATCTGATAGATCATAGGGACAGCAAGAATGGCTTCCCCCATGCCATTCTACATAACATCGAAACAAAGGGTGCTCGATTTAAGACGGGAAAGGCTTTTTTGGGTCAATTGCCGTTGTAAAGAAAAATCTTTCGACTATTCTATATTTAGCTCATGCTTCAAACTTAGTTTGACTAAGTGCAATGCACCTGTTTTACATAACCAGTTTCGTTTTTGATCTGCAAGCAAAATTCTGTGCAAGCAATGAGATGGACGAATTTTTTCCAGAGCCATCGTTCAAGAGCTGGTCTGCCTATGGCAAATTCTCTAAGAAGCACGCCCTCCCGATTCAAGCAGAGGGTATTCGCCAGAGCTGATGTGTAGGCCGAAACCCTATGGGCTCCTATAACCACGGAACTACCGCGAAGGGTAGTGCACCCATCCATCCATCCATCCATCCATCCATCCATCCATCCATCCATCCATCCATCCATCCATCCATCCATCCATCCATCCATCCATCCATCCATAGATACATCATAGATAACAATATATCGTAAAATATATAAGCTCCTACCCAGGCTCAGACTCGTAAAGGGTGGTAAATTGACAGCCGGGTTCCAAGATAGAGCAGACCGGGATACAGCAATGGCAGGGTAGGATATAGACAATGGCTGGGGTTGTCCACTTCATTTTCCCCTATTGTGCATACTTTGTGGGCTAAATCAGGCTCTTGCGTGACTATAACCTGCCGGAGACGTAGTCTCATGGTATCACCCAACGAGACTACTCCGGGTTGCATCTCCGCGGTCTGATGAGGTAGGAAGGGTTGCATCTCCCCTTCCCAAGGAATAGTGGCTCCATGGGCGGCTAGAGGATCGTGGTGACACACATCCGTACCCGACTGAACTCCCCAACACAAGAGCCAGAACGATGCCTGCAACTCTTGAGAGTCAGGGTGACACCATTGACCCAAGTAGTGTCGGACCCATACTCGGCCCACACGAAGAGACCGACTATAAGCCTAGCCCGCTATGGTTCCCCAGTAGCCGCGCTCAGTAGGATCCTCCCTCCACTTTGCCACTAACCCCGTTATATGGTGCTCAGTCACTTAACAGCCTCCGTAGCCTGGTGGGCTATATGCACAGGCCGCATCTAATAAAAACTAAGGGCTCTAAACTAGGAGCATCATCTAAATAATGGTTACTAGGTCTCTACCCCCTTCCCAATACAAGAGATAAAAACATGATTAACCAACATCATAACACAAATACATGATAATAATAAGAATACATCTAATCATAATCACATGCATCTCACTTATAGTTAGGGTTCATTGATTAGGGTTTAAGATCTGAACTGAGAATTCTAGGAGTGCTCCATTAGAAATACAAGGTACTAGCTCATCTAGAGTCCTAGCTTCCAGATGATCTACCTAGAAAACTACTCCAAATACCTGCTCCAAAAGAATTTCCACCTGCTCCTGGGGTCTCCATGGCTTGCAAGCAATTCGCGGTAGCTCCCACTCTCTCTGACATGAACACTGTCTTGGGGCTGCTGATCTGTGCTATGCTGCAACAACCGGTTCTCGAAACGGAGTTCTGGGCGAATAAGGGTTCCAAGACAGTAGGAGCCAAAAGTGGCTTAGGGTTAGGGTTAGGTCATACATATGTTAGGGTTTCCATGTCATGCCACGTGGCTCCACTAGGGTTTGTCCGTGTGGCGGGCATGTGAAAAACATGGTTCCATCCTAAGACCATGCTCCCCTAAGCATATTTGAGGTATACAATGCTACTATAGTAGGCTTGTATGGTGACGTGGCCTTAAAACATACGTATTTATATCGTATATTTTGGGGAACATCACAAAATAAATCTATTAAGTTAAAAAATGGTGAATTAGGATCTAAAACTGGCAAGAAATAACCCATTAGGGTTAGGAAATTTGGGGCAAACTTTTGGGCGAAGGATCAAAATTGGTACATGGAAAATTTTTGGCAAGTTGCAGGTGGGCACAATTGTCGGTCATTTTCAGCTTTGAATTATTTTCTTGCAGCTCTGCTTCCACCCCAACAAGCAGATTATTAGCAGCTTTTTATATAACATATATATTTATATATTTGTTCAATCCAAGGTGAGGATCTTAAATGGCTCAGAATCTTAGCAAGCAAGAGCTTCAACAATATGTAGCCCATTGGTAATAAAATCTCAGACTTATAGAGAGTTGGTAGAAGGTCCGATGCAGAAGACTAACGAAAGTTTTCATGTTGAGTGAAGGGTTTGCTTGACGAGGACTGGTCTTTGGTGAAAGAAATAAACAAGAACATATATTTCTTCCTCTTCATAACTAGCTTCTATGGCATCAGAGTATCTCAATTTAGAACCAAATCAGATGGCATATCTAACAAGACCCCCTCGAGTTTTTCGATGCCTTAAAATCAACCTATATAAATAATAAGAAAGTTGTACTGGTTTGTTCTCGAAGCTGGAATGATTCATTCAATAGATTTGCATGGCCTCAGTATATTGGAAAGACTAAGAAGCCGTGCTGAGCAATTCAATCACTAAGGATTTGATTTGAATGCTAAACTTTAGTTCATGTTTAGTTTTTCCTAATCATCAAGTTCCGTTAGTTGACATGCAAAATGCGACAATAGCACTTCATTTTGATGGTAGCGCTACTGCCGCACAGTATCATGCTTTTCTGAAGGCAAAGAAAGCGCAATACCTCGCAAGGCACCAAGAGCAAATGTTCTACCTGCTTGACAAACATCCCAGAATCTTCTGATAAAGGGTGCTTTGAAAGCCAGTACAACCTACAAGGCACATCACTACTAGGCAGTGGGAGTCGTACTTGCAGTAGCTCTATGATCTTCCTGGGACGCGAATACCCGTATCTCCACAGAATAGTCCGACGTTAGAACTCGCAAAGTATGATGTCTTCCAGGGTCTACAATGTCTGGCCAATGGGAAAGCAACGGACCTGGACAGTATAAAGCAGAATTGCTCAAGTGGGCAGGGCAGCCTATAGTACCGATCCTCACCATCCTATTCAACAGAGCACTACAGGAAGGTTTCCCCCTCAATGGACCACAAGTAGGTTTGTTCCCATTTACAAGGCAGGAGGTCCACACTGTCCAGCCATGGGACCATCGTGGTCAGTTCGGTGTTTGCCAAACTACTAGCTGCCATTCATGAACAGTAGTTGACCAGATGGGCAGAGGCAGCAGACGTGGGGGCTCTCACATAAGCATGCTTTAGACCCAGCCAGTCAACCATTGGCCATATCCTCACATTGAGAACCTTGGTTGAAGACAGCAGGAACCGCCAAGAAGATCTCTATTGCTGCTTTGTTGACTTCACGGAGGCTTTTGACACTATGCCTCGGGAAAAGCTTTGGGCAAGACTGTGCCAACTGGGGCTTCCTGTAGATATAAGAAATGTGATGTACAGCATGTATGAGGGCTCTTCTGGCCAAATGCAGCCGATGGGGCAATCATTTACTAGTATCGGGGTCCGACAGGGATGTCCTCTCTCTCCAATGTTGTTTGGCCTTTACAATTGACCAGTTGGAAACCTGGCTCGCCGACAGTGGGGAGGGGGGAGGGGGGAAGGTGGCACCCAGCTATTGCATCAAGTCATCAGGCAGCTCATCTATGCGAATGATGTCGACCTCCTGGCCCACACTCTGGAGGATATGCAGTCTCATTTAGATGCCTTGGACGCATTCTGCTAGGCCGAAGACATGCGCGTCAATTAGGCCAAGACTAAGGCAGTCCTCATATCATCCTCACGCCACTCTAGGCCCCCTTCACTCACCTATGAGGGGCAAATTGTGGAGGTGACACCCACCTACAAGTACTTGGGAGTGGAATTTCTTTCTTAACTATGTTGGAACACATCCATTCGATTGCGAATGACGACAGGCTGGAAAGAGCTCTATGCAATGCAGAATAACAGCCATGGGGCAGAACTTTATGATTGGAGCCATCAATCACATCTGTTCAAGGTACTGACGGAACCCGTTCTTCTGTATGGAGTCGAGGTCTGGGACCCAATGGTATGACGACTTGGAATGACTTAGAGCAGGTGAAAAAGCCTTCTTAGCACGGGCAGGCTTGTGTTCCAATGGCTTCTTGTGCTTACACAACTAGATGAGAAATGTTCATTTTGAATTTATTCTTATTGATTAATAAACTTTTTTGTTCGTTCCTTAAAAAAAAAAAAATTGCATTCTTATAAAAATAAAAGTGCGCGATTAATTTAAGTGTTTGAGTTATGGAACCTCACAAAACAGGGTACATTATGTAGAAATAATGATACCTTGATGTTTCAGCTTATTTTGAACTTAGTATGGCCTATGGGAAAGTAACAACTATAGTAGGTACGACATACACATAGGAAGCGAAAATAGGTAAACAATTTTAACTTAGGCTGATACTATATAGAGCAGCATATAGTTGAGGAAAAAGTGGCGAATGATTATTTATTATACAACATGTTATGGGGGTAGCGTACCAAAGTATGAACTAAATAAATGTCATCATATGAAAGGAATATCATTTTAGAAGTGCAGGAATCTAATAGGGGTGGTCGAGATATTGATCCTATATTTTACGTCTATTGCCGCTTGAATCAAGATATTATTCATGGGAAGCTAGAAGGTTAATGTCGTAAAATGACGTAGATCCCGATTGAATTGCCTAAGGGAACATAAATTCCTAAGTTGTGATACGGACATGCAAGTCTATTCCCATGAAGATGAAAATGGGGACGCGTGGATGCATTTAATGGTGCCAATCAACTGCATTTCTAGTATACATGGTAAAAGTTAATGGAATGGAGTATATCCTGTCTCCTATTGGAGCAAAAGAGGTCGAATAGAAGGGCGAGAGGCATGATGTTGGAGGACTAATCTCCTGCAAAATGGGGATGAATTTGCATTCCTGTCCATTCCAACGACATGATAACACTATGGAACGTCGTTTCTACTCAAGGTCTAGAGAATTTGAGGTTAAAATGAAAGAAGAAGAGAATATACGTCCTATAGGACTGTTAAAAGGGAGGAGGACAATTGCTAGGTTGGAGCAATTGTTTACAAGCGGGAAGCAATCGATGCCGAAGCTTTGGTGAAGCAGTGCTACTTTTGAAGTTTTTCTTCAACCAATAATGCATTAGGGATGGAAACAACTAGAATTACATTTTCTTAAGGCTTGGCCACTAGTGACAATGATAATTGGCATTGCTGGCAATAACAAGCTGATATCAATTCACTTCAACTTCCTTTCTATTTATGGTGTTGTTGCAGCGAAAAGATATGGATCCACTGACTTATTACATTTATCAAGCTCCTTTGACTCATTGTTGAAATTTTTTGAGAAAAAGGGGGAAAAAAATTGTTTTTTATACTTGCCATTCTTTCTTTGTGCTTGATAACTGGCATTTTCATTCGCTTGTGTTCTTTCTAGTGCATCAAGTGATTCTCACCCCCTTTGCCACTGCCTTTTCCTGTCCCATTCTACTGCTTGTCCTCCCCTCCTTGAATTATGCATCAACCTTATAACATATTTACTTACGTACTTACTAGCTTATACGGGATTTAAGGTGGCAACTTCTAATTAGAGCAACATTTATCAAGAGTTTAACAAAATGTCAGCCTACTAAGATAAGCCTTACCACAATTATTATAATTGCAATTTTAGGCAATATTTAATTAAGTTAACCTCCTAAAAATTAACACATAATGTTTAGACAACACATTTATCTGGGAATGACAAATCACCCTGCCATGTAGAATCTGATCTGCCTTACCTCGACGTAGTAGAATGGCATAGGGTCAGCCATTCTTGCTGCCCCCATGACCTACAGAATCACGAGTAGGCGCAAGAATGGCTTCCCCCATGCCATTCTACATAACATCTAAACAAAAGGTGCTCGATTTTGGACGGAAAAAGCTTTTTTGGACCAATCTCTTTCGACTATTATTTTAGCTAATGCATGCTTCAAACTTAGTTTGACTAGGTGCAACGCACCTGTTCTACATAAACCAGTTTCGTTTTTGATCTGCAAGCAAAATTCTGTGCAAGCAACGAGATGGGCGAATTTTTCCCAGAGCCATCGTTCAAGAGCTGGTCTGCCTATGGCAAAGCTCTAAGAAGCACGCCCTCCCGATTCAAGCAGAGGGTATTCGCCAGAGCTGATGTGGAGGCCGAAACTGGAAATATGGTTATGAGGAGCAAGAACAAAATGGCCAGAACCCTAACCTGGTGGGACCTTATGTGGTGGTCTGTTGGGGGTGTTATTGGAGCTGGCATTTTTGTTATGCCTGGCGAAGAAGCTCACAATGTCGTCGGACCTGCCATTATTCTTTCTTATGTTGCTGCCGGGATAGCATCCATGTTATCTGTGTTTTGTTACACTGAATTTGCTATTGAAGTTCCTGTTGCAGGTATTTTTTTGCTTTTCTATTTGTAGTTCCTTTCTAAATGCGCTTCCTTTTTTTTTAAATCGTCTTTCGCCTTTATCTCTCCACAATGCAATGCATGATTGCTTATGATTTTATGGTTTAAAAAGCATACTTGTTTATGCATTAAAAGGTTTAATAAATATATATTAGAGAACTAGGCATATAAGTGATGTAAGTGATTAAGTGTAAAGGATTCAAGTTATAGAAGAATAAAATGAAAGAAAAGTTATTCAATAAACATGAAAAATGAAACAAACAAAATAAAATAAACATTAAATCTTCTGGCCACTTCCATTCTGATAAAGGTTCTTGGTCTTTTGCAGGTGGATCATTTGCATTCCTGCGTGTAGAGTTGGGGGATTTCATCTCCTTCCTTGCAGCAGGAAACATTATTTTGGAATTTGTGATCGGCCATGGCGCAGTTGCTCGCGGATGGACATCACACTTTGCAGCCCTGATCAACATAGCACCAGAACATATGAGAATACACACAAGCTTTCCCAATGACTTCAACATGTTAGATCCAACTGCTTCTGCAATAATCCTGATTCTAGGCATAATAGCCATGATGAACACTAGACTAACATCTACACTAAATTGGGTAGCATCTGCAGCCAACATGTTAGTAATTGGATTTGTGATCATAGAAGGTTTGACAAAGGCAGATGTGTCAAATTACACTCCTTTTCTGCCTTATGGATCAAGGGGCATTTTTACAGCGGCAACAGTCGTATATTTTGCATATATGGGATTTGATTCAGTGGTTACAATGGCTGAAGAAATAAAGAACCCTGAAAAAGATATACCAATTGGTCTTTTAGGTTCTATGGTCATCATCACAGTGGTGTACTGTTTAATGGCAATGACATTGTGTTTGATGCAGAGATATGATACTATTGATACTGGCGCGCCTTTTGCAATGGCGTTTACATCAGTGGGATGGAAATGGGCACAGTATATTGTAGCTCTAGGAGCTTTGAAAGCCACTACCACAACACTACTTATTGGAACTGTGGGAGAAGCCAGGTACATAACACACATTGCTAGAACTCACATGATACCACCTTGGTTTGCATATGTAAATCCTAAAACCAAAACTCCTGTTAGAGCAACCATGTGCCTCCTCATTATTGCTGCAGTAATAGCCTTCTTTACCAGCCTCTCTGCCCTTGCAAATCTGTTTTCTATCAGCACCCTCAGCATATTCATTCTAGTGTCCATTGCCTTGCTCGTGCGGCGCCATTATGTTCCAGGAATTACTCCTCGCAGAAACCTGAATATTCTCATGACTCTCATCTTTGTTGTTCTTGTGGCCTCCATAGGAATTGCTGTGTATTGGCGTTTAAGCAATGGTTGGATTTGGTACTGCATATTTGCACCTATGTTGATTGGTGCAGTTTTGTGCATCCAACTATTTGTGCCTCAAGCTAGAATCCCTCAGTTTTGGGGTGTTCCCTTTGTGCCATGGTTGCCATGTGCTTCTATAGCCGCTAATATGTTCCTTCTTGGTTCCATCAATAAAGATTCTTACATTCGCTTCGCCATAATGATTGGTTTGATCTTGATCTATTACTTGTTCTTGGGCTTGCATGCGTCTTTTGATGCTGCAAATGAGCCTGATTTAACACTTCCCTATGCTAAAGATGATAAAGATGAGGTTGTGGAGTCAACGAAAGAGTCTCCTCAGTGGACAGGAACAGAGGAACTCAAAATAGTCAAAGTATAAATATATTATTTATTTAAAAGGAAATTGCTCACGTTTGATGTGTAATTTGTGTATATTGTGATGATTAAATCGACATAGACACAAGTTGTGTGCGTGAGTGTCAGAAACATGTTTTTTGAATAACACAAATGTTGCATGCATGGGAGGACTCACTTTCCCAAGCACACAAATGTTGCAGCATGGAAGGACTCACTTCAAACACACAAATACATGGAAGGACATGCTTTCCCAAACACATGCGAGTCAAGAAAGAAAAATATTCAAGGCCATAATGCACAAAATCATCATGCCTTGCTTTCTCAGGGACATGATTTAAATGTAACTTGCTTTTTTTTAGAGATATATTTTCTGCATTCAATAGTACAAGGTGAAAATTAACATTAGCAACCATGCCAAATTACTTGAGCAAATTATAAATAGTGAAACAATTATAACCAAGAAAAAATTTTGACCACATATTTAAGAAGCTAAGTTCCATTTTTGAAGGTTTACTACAGAAATGCCTAGGCACGGAAATGTAATCAGTGAGACAATTATAGTTAAGACAAATTTTGACCATATATTTAAGAAGTTGAGGCCCATTTCTAAAGCAATGTTTGATCACAGAGTACCCTCAATGCAATTGTTGGAAATAGTTGATTAAGATCATTGCATAATAAGCATAAGGGTTCAGTGATGTGCAGTGCATTCTGCTTAATATTTGTACAGGGGACATCATTGCATATATGTGGTGTAAATGAGCTAGAACTATGGAAGTGCCATGATGATTCCATATCCAACTTGATAGCTCATTATTAGTTAAAGGGGTGACTTATACTCTTAATATAAAAAAGGCAGAGATAATGGTTTAGAACCTTTACATTGTAAAGGTCGTTGTTTCTAAAGATGTAAATACATGATAAGAACGTATATTGGCGGCAAAAAGGTGGCAAAAATTAGAAGATGATGAAGTCGGCCGGATTGACAGCCTGAACCGTCGAAACAAGTTAGATTAAATAAAGCATTCTCTGTAAAATAGTTAATGGTGATACATGATCCGTACAACCTCTTAAGGAGGAATCTACATGTGATTAAGTCGAGTGCATGGTTGGAGGTTTCCTAGTGCTACAGTAATATGAATGATATCACTGCTACAGTGTTTTAATCGATCCCATTGCTACAGTAAATTGTCTTGATTGTTCTTCAAAGGTTAAATTATTTTTAAAGTTGAATTTGCATTGGACCATCATGATGTTTGCTTAAGTTTATGACTAGTACCTTGTTGAATAAAAAAGGTGTAGTCTAGAAAATTCTAATATCTGGTATCAGAGCCTGGTTGGTTGTGTTCAGGATGTCTAGCAGGTTTGGATCAAGCTTGTTGAGCAATGTTGATGTGTACAAGGGAGGTCCAGGCTTTCAAGTCTGGAAGGATGCCATAATTCATATTCTAGAGGTTGAAGACCTTTGGGATTTAGTGGATCCTGAGAATGTATTGTCAGTGCAACTGCAAGGGCTGACACTGAACGATCAACAATAAATCCAGCAAATACAAGTGCCAGCACTGGAGAAGTGAACTCAGGGGAGTCTATTGGAGCAGCAAGTGCAAAAGCTGGAAGGTCTGAGTATGCAAGGCTTAAGGAAGCTCAAGGGATAATAACTTCAAAGGTAAGTCCCACTATAAGGTTGAAGTTAAGGAATAAATCACCAAGAGAAATGTGGATTTATTTGCCTAAACATTTTGAAGAGAAAACATCTTCTCAAATTGATTTATTGGATAAAGGAAGGAAGGAAGGAAGAAATTTTAACGTCCACGGAACCCAATCGGGTTATGGATGGGACCAGAACAAACAAAGGGGGCATAAGCCCTAACAGAACAGAGGGCCGAGGCCCAAAAAACAGAACATGGGGTCTAAACCCCGTTACAACACACAAATAAAGGAGACTGAACCAAACCAAAAAAACAGGGAGCCTGTGGCTATGCCAAACCGCGTAGGGGGATCACCGGCCACCGATCCCGAATGATAGCCCGGCCTCCCCTATATACACGCCCATTTCCGTTGTAGGCGAAGCCCTCGGCGACTCGACATAGCTCTTCTTTCGCACGCAAAAAGTCTTTGGGGTCAAATCTTCCCAACAGAAGGTGGTTCCCTTCAAATGATTGCCATGCCGTAAGATATGCGGCGAAAGAGCATCCCTCAAAGCAGACCAAGAGATGACGGGCGGTCGGGCCGACGTCTTTGCTCCAACTCGGCCGGGCCGAAAGAATGCCGTCTGCGGTATGTGCATCACCCCGAAAAGAGGCAACCTCATCAGTAGCGGTGAGTTACCGTCTCCTTCGCACCTACAATACGCAAGGTCGTGGTCGACGATGTCTACGTGGCCCTACCAAACTCGTAAGCGGGACCTGCGGCAGGGGGTGGGCAACAAATCCTCGCGAGAAGGTCAGACGGGCATTGAGACCGGTTCATCGGGCCTCGTGCATAGCATCGGGCCGGGCATATCATTCACATGGTCGCGAGGGCCCCCTGTGCTGATTAACCGGTGAAACATTATTGTGATCGGTCGAGCTGTGCCCCGCAGATCGAAAGCAATAACTCAAGAAGTTGTACCCAGCCTTCTAGTGGCAACTGAGCAGATGTCTCTGTGAGAGTAACGGTAGAGCGGACCGTGTGGATCCTGGCAAGTATCCCTGAAGGCAAACACTGGAGATGAGCATCAATCCTGTCCAAGGCCGCAGCTAAAGATGCACCGGAAAGTTGGGTCAGGATGGGACGCTGGGGCCCAAAGAAGGGGGCTGCTTGAAGGTATGGCTCAATTGTGGGGTCATAGGGGTTGTCAAAGCCTGACGCGGGTGCCTGAATCAGGTTCTTTGATTTGCGGGTCTCCCTAGCCATGCGCTTAATCTTCCGGGTCATGCTGACACTTTAGTAGGCCGTAACTGAGGAAGAACAAACACGTGGGGAGCACAGACCAATGTAAATCAAAGAACACCAGAAACCAACAAAGATGAGCAAGAACGACAATTGGCGGACTAGACACAGATGAAATTGGGCCGTTGATGCAGGAGCTAGAATTGCTAGGCCAAATTGAATCGAGGGATGTACTGCCACAGAAAAGGAACCTGCATGAACTGACCTGATGCAAACCTAGCGGATCAAACTCGGGGCAAAAATCAAGCTGGCGGATGCTGCTGTTGCCAGACTGACTGGAATCTTCCGCGCTATGCCCCAAGCTTGCCGAAAATCTGCTGGAACCTGCCGAACTGGGCCTCAAGGATGCCGAAAATCCTGTTGAAGACCGGAGCTGGGCTGGAGACTAAGGGTTATGGAACTTAGAACTCTAAAAATACAAGAAGATGAGGACAATTTGATAGCATTGTTGCTGATTTGGAAGGAGCTGGAGTGGATTTGACTGAAAGATATCAGGTCTTGGCCATAGCAAGAGCTATAGTTGAGAATGAACAGTTGGCTTTATTTATTAGAAATATAGCTAAAACTAGAGATGAAGCAGAAAGTATCCTAAGGACAAAAATAGAACAGAAAAAATTGCAAAAGGGGAGGAAGAATCTGCTGAGATTCTATTCACTGGAAAAAAGGGAAAAGTTGGAGGTGAGAAAAAAAATTGCTACTATTGTCATGAGCCTGGTCATTTTAAAAACAATTGTCCCAAACTTAAAAGGGAGTATAACTGTTATACTTGTGGGGGGAGAGGACATGTAGCTGCCAAGTGTCCAACACCTACAGATTCAGAAAGGGGAAAAGGCAATACCAGTAGGGGCGGAAGAGGATATGGCAGGGGGAGAGGAGGAAAAAGATCAGAAAGAGCTTTTATCACAAAGGAACATGAGGAAGAAGGCAAAACCAATGATGAAGATGAGGTAAAATGTGAACTTGCTGTTCTTGATCAAGAAGCAAATGCTAACAAATCTTGTGATCCATTTGTAGTTGATAGTGGAGCTGAGAAATGAGTAGTCCAAACTACTAATCTGCTCAAGAAGGTGTCAAAAACTCATGCCAAAAATGTTCAAGTTGGAAATGGTGCTCTTCAATCTATTGAAGCAAGAGGATTATTGCAGTTAGTAGACTTGGAAAGGAATGTAATAGACATTGAAAATGTCCGTTGTGTGCCCAGCATTATCAAAAATTTGATTTTAGCCAGTCAATTGGTTGATTTAGGTTATAGAGTCAATTTTGACTCTCAAGCATGTAATATTTATTTGGGAAATGAAAAAAGATTTGAGGCCATACGTGTTGGAAATCTATTTCAGTTGAAAAATCTAGAAGTAAATGCAGTGACCATTTCAGACTTTGCACTCTGGCATAATATGCTTGCTCATACTCATCACAACAATCTTAAATTCCTGGCTAAAAAGGGATGGATAAACTGCAATAACATTGATCCAGACAAGCACTTGTGTGAAGGTTGTATACTTGGAAAGCAAGAGCTCGAGATGTGTTAGAACTGGTACATACAGATTTGTGTGGACCTTTAAACATAAGGGGAAGAACAAAAAAGAGATACTTTATTTCTTTTATTGATGATTACTCTAGGAAATGCAAATGCTTTTGTCTTGAAAAAAATCGCAAGCTCTGAATGCTTTTAAACAATATGTGAATGAAATGAAAAGAGAAACTGGAAAGAAATTAAAGTGCATTCGGTCTGATAGAGGAGGTGAATATTTATCCACAAAATTCAAATATTTTTGTATCAATAATGGCATAAGGAGACAATTGACATGCAGATATAGTCCACAGCAAAATGGGGTGGCTGAAAGAAAAAATAGAACCATAATGGACGCTGTAAGATCTATGATCAAGAATAGTGGATTGCCAAACTACCTCTGGGAAGAAGCTCTCAAAACTGCAATTCTGATCCAAAACAAGCTTCCTTCTTCTAGCATCAAAGGTAATATTCCAGAATTATTGTGGTCAAAAGATAAGACAAGTTTGAACTATGATAGATTTAAAGTCTATGGATGTCTTGCATATGTTCATGTGCCCTGTGAATTGAGAAAGAAACTTGACGATAAAGTTGAAATAGGCTTTCTTGTGGGCTATGATGAAGAAAGTAAAGGATATAGGATTTTTATTCCAAGTAGCAAAGCAATAGTTGTTAGCAGGGATGTTATATTTGATGAAAATATCTTGTACAAGGATAGAAATGAGGAAAAGAAAATTAAACAAGAAAATATTGATCAAGAGCACAGCAAGAGTATGGTTACTGACTTGGATTCTAATAGTGAACTAGACAATGCTGATTATAAAGTGACAGTTCCAGAGGGAAGAAGAAATGAGATTGAGGAAAACACAGAAAGGAATCATATTGAGAACAATGCAGTGGAAAAGAAAAGGAAAAGCCAAGCTGAGAGATTAGTAGAAGAAGCAAGATTGGAAAATGGTCAATATGGTAGAAATGAGCATGGCAGAAGTAGAAGGATTGAAAATTTAACACAGGACTTTGAACAAATTATGGCATTAATTGAGGATGAAGAATTACCAAAAACATTTGAGGAAGCACTGAACAACTCTGACAAGACAAAATGGGAAGAAGCCATGAAGGAGGAACTGACCTCATTTGAGGAAACTCAAACTTATGATCTAGTGGAACATCCTGCTGATAAAAATATTATAGGCAGTAAATGGATCTACAAGATAAAAATTAATGCAGATGGCAGCAAGAGGTACAAGGCACGTTTAGTAGCCCAAGGATACGCTCAAAAAAAGGGAAAAGATTATGAAGAAACCTTTTCCCAATTGTTAAGCTTACAAGTATAAGATTATTGTTAGGAGTGGCAAATGCATTGGATCTTGATCTTCATCATATGGATGTCAAAACAACATTCCTAAATGTTAAGTTGGATGAAAATATTTTCATGAAACAACTACTAGGTTTTGCTAAGGGAGAAAATCAAGTATGGAAATTGAACATGGCTGTATATGGTCTAAAGCAAGCTCCAAGGGAATGGTACCAGTGTATAGATAATTTTCTAAAAGATCAGGGTTTTGAGAAGTTTCAGAATGATGGAAACTTGTACAGGTTTAAAGTAAATGAAGTTTTTTGCATAATAGCTCTATATGTTGATGACTGCATCATGATAGCAAACAGTGTCAAAGTTCTGAATATTTGCAAAAACATTCTGAAAGCAAGGTTCAAAATGTCAGATTTGGGAGAACTTCAACAACTCTTAGGCATTGAGGTGGTAAGAGATTGAGAGAAGAAGACCTAAACTAAAACAAAGTAAACACATTGACAATATGCTTGACAGATTTAATATGAAAGAGGCACCCCATGTCAAAACTCCAGTGGTACCAGGCCATCAACTCACTGCTGACAAGGATATGACAGAACAGGAAGTAAAGGAAATGGAGGCAAAACCTTATAGAGCTCTAATTGGCTGCTTATTATACGTGGCCAACAACAGCAGACCTGACATTGCTTATATTGTCAACATCTTGAGCAGAAGGAATAATAATCCAAGCAGGGAGCATTGGTTGGGAGCTATTTGAAAGGCACAAAGGAGTATGGGATAACATTTAACTCAACAGACCTTAAATTGTGTGCATACAATGATGCAGATTAGGGAGGGGACTTGAGTACACGAAAATCTACATCAGGATATGTAGTTTTCTTGGCAGGTGGAGCAATCACATGGAGAAGTAAAAAACAAAAGGCTATAGCAATGCCTTCAGCTGAAATTGAACATGCAGCATCTTCACTTGTTGCAAAGGAAATTACATGGCTGAGAAGGCTTTTGGAAGAATTAAATTGCAAGCAGGATGATCCAACACCAATCTTGACTGACAGTCAGAGTTGCATAGCAATAGTTAAAAATCCAGTAGACCATGAAAGGACAAAACACATTGAGTTGAATATCCACTTCATCAGGGACTTAGCCTCCAAGAAATACATTCAAATGATATATGTAAATACAGGAGAACAGGTTGCAGATATATTCACAAAAGGATTAGCTGAAGGAAAGTTTGTACAGTTCAGAAATAACCTGCAAGTTTTATGATTATGCAATGAAGGAGGAATGTTGGAAATAATTGATTAAGATCATTGCATAATAAGCATAAGGGTTCAGTGATGTGCAATGCATTGTGCTTAATATTTGTACAGGGGACATCATTGCATATATGTGGTGTAAATGAGCTAAACCATCACGAAATGTTTAAACCAACAAACTATGACTTCATTTAAGGAAAAAACAACTATCTACCAGGTCCACCCTAGTTAAGCACTAGGCCACAACTTTAGGTAATGTTTGATTTATTATTACTGTAACAAGCATATTATCCAACATGTTTAGCCAAATAATTTCTGATACTTCATGAACAGAACTGTTTTACAATATAGCAAAGTCATATAACTTTATTACAATGTATTAAATTTGGTCTTGGATGGATCTCACAGATCAGTCACATTCCTCTTCAAAGATTATCCTCTAAACAGCATTTGATAAACTATAAAGAGAAGTAGACCCGGTTACTTGAGAGAAGTCGCCAGCCACATCAGATGCTTGTCTTTGCTTCTTTGGAATGAACACTTGCTTCTTGCCATAGCTCGACTTTCCGAATTTGCTTAGTGGTAAATTTCCTGCTAGTTGAGCCTTGCTCTTCTTCCCTGGGTGCCGTTCATATACACCTCTTGGCATCTTGAATCCTTTCTTCTTCGATGTTGTGCTTCTTCCTTTTTTGCAAGAGTAGGGCAAGGTCTGTCTATGGTGGTCGCTGGAAAAGGCCAGTCTATTTCATTGCACTCCTGCTAAAAAAACTCTCTGAAACGACCTGAAGTAGGTCGATTTGTTTGTGAAATGGCCGAGCCGATGACTGAAGGTGTCGGAATACCGCCCAGAAAGTGCCGAATCGCCAAAGAACAGGGCACGGCCAGGCCGAATTAGATGAGAAGCAAAACCTAAATCCTCGGACCAGAGAAACGCTCTGGGCTTCGGGCCTAGACCTCTAAAATTTTTTTTCGACCAAGGCTTGCGCATTGTAGCTCTAAAGTTTTTTTTTTTGGAGAATTGTGTCATCAATATATTAAAAGAATGGTAATGTTACAAAGCAAGTGAGGAGGAAGGAGAACTGCCCCAAAGAGACAGCGATACCTCGACACTCCACAACAAACTCACAGAAAAGCTGCAAGTCTACTGCTGTACAAACCGACCATCACCATCTACAACACCCAAGAAGTCCCGCCAAATGGCAAACTTCCGCTCTACTACTCCCGGGAACACCAGAAAGCTTTGAAATAGCTTGTACCTGAGTCGAGGAATCAGAGAGGCCACAGGCTGCTGAATCCCCTGAAAGATCCACAACCGCCGCCGCTTCCAAATCAGCCACACCAACCAAGCCATGCACAGATGCAAGGCTTGCTGCCGCAAGAGCGGCCAAGCACCAGGATACACATGAAGCAGCAACTGCTGGCTAGTCAATCTCACCTGAAACAGAGCCCTAACCCAATCCCAGGTAGCCTGCAAGTGAGGGCATAAAACCAGACAATGCTCCACAGTCTCACGATGAAGGCCACAACAAGGGCAGAGAGGGCTCACACCCGGCCTAAACCGACTCACAAGGGCATTCACCCTGATACAGCGGTGCACCACCTGCCACAGAAGCACCCTAACCTTCGGTGGGGGAAGTGAGCTCCATGTCCACGTCCAAACCGAGCGCCATCGAGAACCCGGAAGCTGCAGAGACCACTTGCCTGAAGGGGGCAGTGTGTCATGAATAGCCAGCACCCAGTAAGAAGACCGCACAAAGCAAGAAGACACAACATCCGGATGAACCTTCCAAACCTGCACCACCACATCATCCTGAGGGACTATAGGTATGTGTAGCGGAATACTCCCCGCCACGTGTTCCCAGATAGCCCTGGCCACGCCCCAGCGAAAAGTGAGCTCGAAGAACTCCCACGGCTAGCTGACCACCCCAATACCAATCCTCCAAGGTGAGCCAAGAGCTCGCCTCCAATGGGCACGCGTCCCGAGCATGCAAATGGCGCGCCAAGGGCAAGTGCGCAGGGGTAGAGGAACCCACAAGAAAGGAGAAGATTGGTGATAAACCGAGGCATAGTCTATTTGGAAGAGCACACACATGATCCCAAGCCCGCAACACTCCTCGTGGAGAAAAGGGGATGCATGTGGGAAAGGCCGAGACCATACAAAAATTGCCTGTGGCAACTCCACATGCATGACGGCTTCCCAAACGCCACACAATGGCGAAGAGACTGCAACAACAGTGCCGCACCAGGAGAAGATGCTCCATCCTGCAGAATGCTCCAAATAAACTTGGAGACCAACACCTTACTATGCAGCGCCAAATCCAGAATGGCCAAGCCCCCATCCTCCTGGGGGCGGAGACACTTCCACCAAGCCACTTTAACAACCGCCCCTTCATCATCCTCGCCCCACACAAAATTTCGAACAATCTTATCCAAAGCCTCAGATCTTACCCTCGGGGAGCTAGCATCGCAGATGTCAGATACACATGAGTGCTACAAAGTACTGACTTTGCAATAGTGATCCTACCTGCCATGGACAACTTGCTACCCTTCCACCAATTGAGGTGTTTCTGCAACCCCTGCAAAATCTCATCCTACACCCTCCCCATGGAAATATCCCTCCAAAGGGAATACCCAACAGCTTAGTACACACATTACCTGGAAGCACCTTCCAAGGGAGTAGAGCCAAACAAGGGGGAGGCGGAGTCAGCTGGGCCCATAATGCGGAGCACTTACCCCAATTCAGAAGAATGCCTGAGGCCAAGGAGAAAGTATCCAACAAACCCTTCACATTTCGCAAATTCCTCTCTTCTGCCACCAAGAAGAGGAAAGTGTCATCGGCAAACTAGTTAATAATCTGCTGGCTACCATCCTGCATCCGAAGCCCATCCACCACTCCCTCCTCCACTGCAGCCAAAAACAACTGAGACAGTGCCTCCGCCACAATTGTAAACAAAAACGGCGCCAAAGGGCACCCCTGACGCACCCCTCTGCCTAAGGAGAAAAAGGCGGAGGGTTCACCCTGGCACACCACCGTAGCCCGTGCTGGCCTATGCAGCTTCATGACTGTCTCTGTAAAGCGTGGACCACAGCCCAACGCCAACATCATGGCAGACAAGAACTCCCAACGGACACTATCATAAGCTTTGGCAAAGTCAAGCTTAAGATAGGCAATGCCTTGACCTGTTCTTCTGGCCCAATAAAGGCCCTCATAAGCTGCGGCAGCATTAGTCAAAATGTTCCTCCCAGGGACAAACCCAGACTGCACCTTACTAATGGAAGAAGTCAACACCGGCTTCAACTTCTCTGCCAGGGCTTTCGCAATAATCTTATACACAGAGGACAACAAGGAGATAGGTCTCCAATCATTAATAGTAGAAGGCTGCTTAACCTTATGAATCAAGGAAATGCATGCGGTATTCAAGATCCTATCCATTTGAGAAGACTGCAGCTACACCTGGTACACCGACTCACCAGCCCACTCCCAATAAGCCTGAAAGAACTCCACAGGGATGCCATCCAGCCCAGGACATTTATCCTTGGCCATGCACATACATGCCGCCGTTGTAGCTCTAATTTTTTTTTAACGAGGCTCGCATGTTTCGGAAGGGTGAAAATCAGCAGAGAAATTATGGCCTCACGATTTCTTTTTCCTAATAAAAATCAACGGTTAAAAATTGATGCACTCTAGAAATACTATTTCGTACGCGTGCCCTAATACAACAACAAAATCATAGAAAAACCATATAGAAAAGCGTATAAGACATCAAAAGGTAACCCCCTATTATTGTGTTATATATTTATCACTTTATTTTTGAAAATTTTTGAATAATTTTTAAACAATAGTATTAAATATCTAAATAATTTTTAGATTGAAGTGTTAAGTACATTTTTGAAAATTATTTCAACAAACACTATCTTATGAACTGCTCTTTTGGCGAAGCCCTTACAGGCCAGGCAGGAGGTCGCTGACATGCGGGCCTGCCTAGACTCTGTGTTCATCACTCTGGACACCATGACACAGGAGAGGGAGCGCAAGAATGCGAGGGAGAGACGGTGGTCTGCGGTGTCTCGGCTTCGGGTGAGAGGTGGAGGCAGCCACCACTATGGCATGGGGAGCGCAGACGCTCTTGCGCATGCCCGCACATAGCCGGGATCTTCGAGTAAGATGGAACAGCAAGCCCGCCCCTCGACGCCAGTGTCTTTGGGGCTCGAAGCACGCCCTCGCTACTCGTGAGCACGGAGCTCTAGTTTGCGGGCAGCCATCCACGCATGCAGCGGGGGTCTCCCTACCGAGGTTCTGGTCACTGGCGGTCGCAGTGGGGAGATGGCCAAGCGCCAGCGAGGCCCCTACAAGAGCCGTGCTTCTCGACTTCTGGGCGAACGGCGGCTGACCCGCTACTCCCCGCCCGCGGCCTCCACGGCAGCCACGCCCCACCACTGCCCCCACTCCAGCCACTCGCCGCCCTCCAGCCACTCCACGCCATCCCAGCCACACTCCGGCCACTCCACGCCATCCCAGCCACCACCACCACCCCCGGCAAAAGAGACCCGCCTCGCCCCAGTTGACTCCGCAGCCCGGAGAACTCCGTGATGCAAAGCGAGAGGCTACAACCGTAGTTCGAGGCATGCCGTAACAGTTAGGGGGAGTCTGCGCCCACAACATCCAACACACATTCTCGGACGGATGACATTCCCGGCCGATTCACATTTCTTCGAAAGCAGCTCCAATATGGGCTCCAGCCCGGTCATGACCGTGATTGTCATATTCACGGTTATGATGCACGTGTGCGTGATGCCATATTGCGCCAGGCCGATAAAGGTCGAAGGGGACATCCTCAGACGCGGACCGACTCACACTCGCGGCAATGAGGCACGCAGGAGCTTGTCGTGGTCGGAGGCATCTCGCCACCGGGGGGTGCCGCAGATTGGTTCGGAGGCAGATGCACATTTTCCGACCCATCGCCTGCGCACCCCGCAGCCCCTTAACTGCAAATGCATCGCCGCCCCCCTTCGCTTCTCCTACCACGGCCCCCCTTCTCTCCTGCTCCTACTCCTCGCTCCCCTCATGGCCCTCGCCCTCTCGGCCACATCTTCGCCTCCGCTCCATCTACTTCTCACTTTCGGCCTCGCTTCCCGTCCTCCCCGCTGACTCAAGTTGCGCAGATACCATCCCTGGCGACAAATAGGAATTGTGTCTCCGGGTGGTCTCATGGAATTGTCGAGGCTTCCCTTGGCGAGAAGGGGCCGGTGCGAACTCCGTGGCGCCGATATGGATCTCATCTTTCTCATGGAGACATGGGAGCATCTTTGAGCCTGAGCTACGATCGACCGGGGTTACCAACATTTCTCGGTCTTCAATACTGCATGCGGGACCGAGGGTCATGGTGGAGTGGCTTGCTACCGGACAACCTTGGCACATTCGGTTACCCTCCGGAAGGCGATGCGGACACACCGGGTACTTGTGGGTTCGTGTGCATAATACCGATGGCAACCCTCTTTTTCCGGCACTGTTGTTATTTCCCTCAATGAGACAACACCTTCTATCGCAGCCACCCCGATGCGGATAGGATGGACCCTTATGTCGATCTATATGATGACATACAAAGAAGACCGGTTAGCTTGGGTAGGGTCGTCCTTCTTGGAGATTTCAATGCACGGACAGAGTAGAGCAGCCCATGCGACTTGACCCCTCACGACGATGTCCCCGGCAGTTTACGCCCCGCAGAAGCAACCGGCCACGAGGGTCGGATGACGCCTGTGTCACTCGCTTTGGCGCAGCGATTGCTCCCCGCTATGTGGCATTTTTGACTTGATAATTTGCAATGGCCTTTTCACAAGTGGCCCGATTCTCGCAAGTGCACGTGCGCATGTGACAATCGTGGGGAGGGTCTAGTGTGGTGGACTATGTGCTCATAGTTGCGCTAAGATATGCATCTCATCGGCCGCTTCCGGGTGGGCACAGATGATCCGGGATGAGGAGGTCGACTCCATCACCTCCCACTTTATTTGGACCTGGTTTGGCAAGCCGCCAGAACCCCCACTATGCCAGCCCCCCCGCCGTCCTCGTTGAGACTAGATTATGAGTGTGCAGAGGACTACGCCGAGATGCTCATGGACGCCCTCAAAGTAGTGCAGACCTCCACACTAGAGCAAAGCCAGAGACCAGCCGACTTCGCTATTACGGGATGCGGCCGGACCGAGGTGCTTTGGCGGCTCGCTGCGTCGCCGCTTCAGTGGGAAAGAACATTCCCGTAAATCATGGTTTGATGCGGAGTGTAAAGAACGCATAGCGGCAGCACAAATCACATTCGGATCCAGTAAAACTGGGGCCCACCATACGCGGGGCGCCCATCCGAAGGACACAAAGGCGTGGTACCTTGCCGAGCATCGAGGGGAGATGTTCTACCTGGCGGACACTCATCCTCGAACCTTTTGCGCAGAGTGCTTCGAAGGCCAGCCCAGCCTGGGGGACATCACACCCTGGGAACAAGATTTGCAAAGATCTCTATGACCCGCTAGGGACGCCAGACGCCCCATACCCCCACGGGATGGCCCCCATTGGTTCTCGTGGACAAGGATGTTGAGGAGGGCCTCGCGAACGGCCGGGCTAATGGGAAGGCGGTGACCTCGATGGTATGCGGGGCCGAAGTTACTCAAATAAGGTGGCAGCCGCTTTGTGCCGGGTCCTCACTACCCCTGTTCAACAGAGCATTGCGGGAAGGTCTCCCCGACAATGGACCTGGCTGTGGTTGTTCCCATTCACAAAAGGCGACCCACATCGTCCGCCATTACCGGACGATCATGGTCGGATTCAAGATTTGCCAAACCGTTATCGGCATTCTCGAAAGCAGCAGCTGACCCATCGGGCGAGGCGGCAGATGTGCGAAGCCCCTCACACAGAGCTTTAGACCCCGCCACTCAACGATTGACCATATCTTTACACCGCGCAATCGATTGAAGACAACCGGAATCATCGGCAGGACTTGTATTGTCGCTTTTGTGGACTTCGCGAAGGCTTTTGATACCTGTTCCCCGAGAAGGCGTGGGCTAGGACAGCGTCAATGGGGCTCCCCGCCTGCGAGTAATGTCATATACAAAGTTGTATGAGAGTTGTTTTGGCAGATGCACCGACGGGCCAAGCATTCACCAAGAGTATCGGGGTCCGCGGGGTTGCCCCCCTCGCCAACACTTTTGGCCTCTACATTGATCGGTTTAGAGCCCCGCCATCGAAAGCATGGGGGATGGCATACGCCTTTTTGCACCGGGTCATCCGCCACTCATCTATATGACGATGTTGGCCGGCTGGCCCACACCCCGAAGCTATGTCTCACCGGATGCCCTAGACACATTTTGTCGCTACTCTGGACATGCGGCGTCAACTGCCAAGACCGGGGTGGTTCTCATATCCTCTTCACGCCACCCCATGCCTCCCCGCACTCACATATCGGGGACAGCCGTGGACGCCACGCCCACCTACAAGTACCTAGGGGTGGAGTTCCCTCCTCGCCTCTGGGGGAGGCGCTCTATCCGCTATGGTGGCAAAGAGGCCGGAAAGTGCTTTATGCCATGCGTAACAACGGGCCACCGTGCAGAGCTCTATGATTGGGGCCATCACCACATCTGCTCCGCACCGGGTCGAGCCCCGGCCCTTTCAGACGGGTCGAGGTTTGGGGCCCTGGCTGCCCTTTGGCTTACCTGGAATGACTTGGAGCGTGTAAGGCATTTTGGCACCGCACTTGGGGTGAAACCTTCAGCCCCCTATCGATTCTCGCTGCAGAAATCGGATTCTACGCGCTTCAGCTGGCAGCCCTTGATAGACACATCGCCTATTTTCGTAAAGTGGTTACTATGGGTGATGCTCGGCCCCAAGACCGGGCTTACACCGTGGGCCATGGGTCCGCGAACGCTTAGGGCCTGTTGGAGGGGGTAAGAGAGATCGTTGGTTCGCCAGATGGAATGTGCAGAGCACGTGTGTGTGGGCACGCGGCCACGATCGCGGGACAGTCAGGGAGTACCTAGACGCTTGTTTCCTTGGCAAGCTCTGGGACCCCGGCGGCTTAGAGCAGGTCAAAATGGCCCATTACAAGGAGGACATCAACCCCGTGTTAGCCCGGGGCCCCACGCCTCTACTGCGTTCCCTTCCTTCCGCCTCGAAAAGCGCTTGGACTCATTGCCTCCATTCGCGACGGGTGCCCACCATCTTCGTGATCGAGGCGGGCAGGTGGATTGGGGAGCCCCGCCAGGACAGGCTCTGTCAGTGCTGTCAAACGGGTGCCATTGAGGATGAGTCTCACACTTTCCAGAGTTGCCCAGCGTTCAGTCAGATCCGGGCCAGATACGCTCCCTTAGTACGGCCGGACTTGCCCTTGCATTTGCTGATGAACACACCGTCAGTACGTGCCCTGGGGTCGTACATTCAGGAGGTACTGGACCTGCGAGGTCACCTTTGCCCCCGCCTGGCTGCCCGCTGATTAGGCACTACGGGTGTGGTGCATGACTGTATATATTTGGGTGTTTCGCAAGATTTTATATGTTAGATTAGCTTTGTCGTCGGTGATTCGATTGTCGCCACGGTTTTTCCCTCGAAAACCCTTCGGGGCGGGGGTTTTTTAATCCGGGCAGTAATCTGCTTGCTGCGTTTTTGTATTGGGTCCCATAGACCGATTGGTCTCCGTGGACGATAAAAGTGCCTTCCTTCCTTCCTTCCTTCCTTCCTTGTTAAATAGCTTGAAACTGTGCTTTAGACGACTGATCATTTTTTATACACTACTTTTCTTATCCTATTTAATTATAATATCCACATTTTTGCGAGTTTTATCCTCACTATCCTGAATATATAATATTTCCAGCTCTTTTTTATTGGTGACATACTATTTCGTTATTTAATTCAACAATAATAAACTATCTGAAGAAAAAAAAGTTATTAAAATATAAACTTATCATCTAACTAATTTCAACCTAAAAGTTCCTTTTAAATATTTTAGAAGAGAAAATTTTAATCATATATAGCTCTTTCATAATTTATAATTTTACTATTTTGTAATAGATTAAAATAATTAGTGTTGACATTTTTCTATTTTTATTTTGACAACACTAGATTTTATTATTCTAGATTTTAGGCATAAGTTTAGTATTTATAATTCAATAGTTTATCAAATATTAGCAGAGGTTTGGTCAGAATAGGAAGAAACAGGTTTAAATAGAGTGTGGAAGGCAAAAACAAAGGCAGAGCAGGTCGTATTTAGACTAATATTGGTTTTATCTTCTTATAGGTATATATTTACACAATGAGGATTTTTTTTATGGCAATATTTATAGCTAGAATCTATAGGTGAGGGCAACTATGAAGTAATAAAGAAAATATAATAACCAATTAGCAAGGTATATTGTAAGAATAGAATAGAATAGAATATGATTTTATCGTCCACGGAGACCAACTGAGGCAATTAACAAGATATATTGTAAACTAATATATTATTCATTATGACATGTGTTGAGAGTTTCTAAATTGTCAAATGCTCATAATAGTATTAAGCCAATCGCTTATCAAATTATCTATTGCCAATTTTAAAAATGAAACTAAAAAAATTACATTCTCAACCTACTTGATATTTGAATTCTAAACAGATTCAAATAAAGATTCGCTTAGAAATCAATTTTATGCTCTAACTTGAAGATATACGTATATAATTGAAACTTATTAAGATGAATAACAAGTTCAAGAATACAAGTAATATTATAATGACATTTTTGAAGTGTCATCCTTTAAATATCAATAAATTTAGATTTTGTTGGATATGTCATCTAACAACTTTCGTTTCTATTTATTCTTCTATAACTTGAATTCTTTATAATAATATGCCTAATTTTCTAATGTACATTAGAGAATTAGGCATACAAGTATGTATTTTAAACCGTACAATGTATAAGCAATTATGCATTGCATTGTTTTTGGAGAAAAGGAAGGGTTTTTATAGCACTCGTATAAAATTACGTCAAAACAACTACAGGTTGTAGACTAACGGGAAGGTGCCAAAAATACAATCTTATGTATAATTTCTAGATACTCAGGTTGACCGAAAAGCTCCACAGCTTTGAACAGTCCTAAGTTATTGCAAGTCCAGAATTAAAAAAAAATCGGGTTCTCCTCAACATCGTCTGTGATTACCAGATTTGTGGCCATCGGGTCAACTTACAAGCCAATTTCATTCCACTTCGAGAAAAAACTAAAGTACAAGAGGGGCGAGTATCAAAAAACATGTGATACTAAATAATTTTTGGATTGAAGTGTCAAGTATATTTTTGAAAATTATTTCAACAAACACTATCTTATAAGTTGCTCCTTTGACATAAAGCCCTTGTTAAATAGCTTGAAACTGTGCTTTAGATGACTGATCATTTTTTACAAGTTACACACTACTTTTCTTATCTTATTTAATTATAATATCCGCATTTTTGCGAGTTTTATCCTCACTATTCTGAATATTATAATATTTCCAGCTCTTTTTTATTGGTGATATAATATTTTGTTATTTAATTCAACAATAATAAACTATTTGGAGAAAAAAAGTTATTAAAATATAAACTTATCATCTTATTGATTTCAACCTCAAAGTTCCTTTTAAATGTTTTAGAACAGAAAATTTTAATCATATATAGCTCTTTCATAATTTATAATTTTAGTATTTTGTAACAGATTAAAATGATAAGTGTTGGCATTTTTTTATTTTTATTCTGACAACACTAGATTTTATTATTCTATATTTTATGCATAAGTTTAGTATTTATAATTCAATAGTTTATCAAATATTAGCAGAGGTTTGGTCAGAATAGGAAGAAACAGGTTTAAATAGAGTGTGGAAATAGGCCGTATTTAGACTAATATTACTTTTATCTTCTTTTAAGTATATATTTACACAATGAGGAATTTTTCGATGGAAATATCTGTAGCTAGAATCCATAGGTGAGGGCAACTATGAAGTAATAGAGAAAATATAATACACAATTAACAAGGTATACCATAAAAGTTTAAGCTTAAACTCAAATATAATTTGATATTACTATTTTTAACTTGATATATTGTAAACTAATATATTATTTATTATGACATGTGTTGAGAGTTTCTAAATTGCCAAATGCTCATAATAGTATTAAGCCAATCGCTTATCAAAATATCTATTGCCAAATTTTAAAGTGAAACTAAAAAAATTACATTCTCAACCTACTTGATATTTGAATTCTAAACAGATTCAAATAAAGATTTGCGTAGAAATCAATTTTATGCTCTAACTTGAAGATATACTTATATAATTAAAACTTATTAAGATGAATAACAAGTTCAAAAATACAAGTAATATTATAATGACATTTTTGAAGTGTTATCCTTTAAATATCAATAAATTTAAATTTTGTTGGATATGTCATCTAACAACTTTTGTTTCTATTTATTCTTCTATAACTTGAATTCTTTATAATAATATGCCTAATTCTCTAATGTACATTATCCTTTAAGCACATCCATGAGATTGGTCCAGTTGCCAATATTATAACCAATCATCTTCAAAACTCTCTTATCTTCATGCAGTAAAAATATGGATGACAGTTTCCTCGCTATGGCCACAAAGTTTGCATTGAAGAGAATCAGCCTTGTCAGGGTATCTCCTATGCATGATCTGATTAACTGGAAGGGCTTGGTGCAGGTATCTCCAGACAAAGGTTTGCATCTTTATTTGTGAATAGGACTTCCAACTGTTGATCAAAATAACATTGAAGTGTTGTTTGGATACCTGCCACTTCATTGGGTAAAGGAATGGATGGAGCAAAAACTTTATGCCCAAGGGCAACTTTATACTTCTCAAAATTCTGAATCTGCCAATCTGGAATTTTAGAGAGTTCACATTTAGCCTGAGTATGAGCTTTCCTAACGATAGTGTCGAAAATGATTTTGTCAATATATCCTCCCCAAATCTATTTGACTTCCTCCCAGTATTTCCATTTACTCCCATCCCATAAAAGTTGGTTGTGTAATACCTCCATGTTTTCCATATTTGAGGATGCTTGATTGCCCAATAGACGTCATTTTCTTTGGCAAAAATCGGGGACCAGAATAAGATAAAGCTAGCACTATCAAAGTTGATATCCTTGTGATCAAAACCTTCTATTGTAAGGAGAGAAGTCTTAGGGGCACTCTTGAATTGATAGTATACGGAGTCAAGAAAATAATGAGCATATTTTTCCATTCCCATGGGTCTATTGATTTGAAGCCAATAATTGATAAAATCCATGGCAGGAGAATTCCACCCATTTATAGCTTTTCAAACATACTTGGCACCAAGGGCCTGATCGTTCTTAAGTATCGATTTAAATCCTAGACCCCCTCTTTCTTACTGTGCGTTATTTTGCCCCAATTGACAGAGTGCATACCTTTCCATAGAAAGTCTCTCAAGCACCTTTCAATTGCATTCTAAGTCTCTTTATTGGCAATTAGCACTGAGAAAAAGTAGATATATGTGCTGGCTAGTACAGCATTAGCAACTAATGCTCGGCCAACAAAGGACAGATTGGGCGCGAGAGAGTAGAGCTTTTTCTTAATCATGGCAACAATATTAATCTCCACAGAGACGAGTTATGGAAGTTCGACAACATTTTCAATGGCATTCTCCTCCACAAAGCTTTGATGCATTGTACATGGTTATGTATCAGCAATGGCTTAAATGACATGCTCTGTTATAGTGGAAAGTTAATTATTTTGTTTTTCTGAAGTCGTGGCAAAATGTACATGGCTTATTCCAAAGGAAGACAATGTTCGCACAATCAATGCTCATTCCAAGAAACTGATGAAAATGTACATGATTTATTTTTTCATGGAAGATCATTATTATTAGTTAGAAGATCAATAACGTAGCCATACATTTTGCACGATCTCAAATTCAACTTCAATGCGCTCATTACCTAAAAAGAAAAAGAAAAGGTTTTTTCCGGAGACCGTTTAATTGAAGTTGCAACTCTTGCTTCCACCAAATAGACTCCTAATGCCTTGTCGTGGTCTATATAGTGCCATCAAGCACATACTATAATGAATAAAAAGTCACACATAACATCGATTCTTGCCACTTGCATAGTCATCACAACGGTGTGAAGATGTTGACGCATCAATTTGCCACTTGCATAGTCATCACAACGGTGCGAAGATGTTCGTCGCATCAATAGGTCTTCCAACGGGCAACCCATTGATGCGTTAGCATCTTGTTTCCTTAGCCTTAAAAACCCAGCCCCAAAATAATTTTTGACTAAAACTTTTTTCCCCACTCAAAATCTTGTAAAAAGCATTTTCCAACGTAATAACTTAAAATCTTCTTCAGATATAAATGAAAAGAAGTTAAAAATATTTGAGATATGGATGATTAATCTGTCGTTTGGTTCTTCAGCCATTATTTATTAAGAGGGTCTATACGACAATATAAAGCTTCCAACATGCCAAGAATAAGATGCCCAGCAACAACATGAGCTAGAAGATCAAAATTCAAAGCAGAGCATTTATTGACACCATTAGAAGGTGAGACACCTTGAGCAATAGAAAGATCATGAACTAATGACTGGGACTGGGACTGAGACTGGACTAGAATCATGAATGAAAATGTGGAGTTGGCCTGCGTCATTCAACTTTGTCTGCCTTTGCCCATCATCAAGTTGCTGCACATTCAAGTTGGAATGGATTTGGTAGCATAATGTTGCAATCCACTCTAACCCTTGCATCACGTCCTTTAGTAGTCTCTCTCTCCCGTGATAAGGATTTCCGTAATGAAGCTATGCCAAAAGTACGATGGGAACAAGCCTAGAGACTGAGATGAGATAAGGGATTCTGTTTCAAAGTATTACAAATCTACGGGCAAGATATCAAAGAACTACGAGCAAGGAACATGTAATATTCAAGAAAGATAAAAATAAATAAATAAATAAAACTATAATGATAACATGGTACGTACAATGCCACGAAGTGCACAAGAGAACAAAGAAACTTGGACAAGAAAGATTCATAACTGACATTGAAGCAAAATGTTCTTTGCAACCCTAGACCTTCGCTATATATAGTGCTTGCATTGTGTGGATTCCAATATGCATGCCCGCCACTTGGACAAGTGCATGAGTGTCACTTGTGGCAGACGTGGAGGTAGCCACTTAGCATATCCTATGTTGGACACTTGGCATGCATACAATATGCCATCTAGCATGACAATATAGCAAAAGCATATAATAATAACAATATGGACATATCCCATGTGTTAGCTTACATTGTTGTCAAGTGTTATTGGGTGTCTGAAAGTTGCTTCTCTTTACATTTTCTAGCTCTTGATTTAACAATGTGCAGACTTGGATCGTTTACCCTTTCCCTTTTTATTAAACGGGGTCTCATTGAGGAACACTTAAAGTCTAACAGAAGCAGGAACTATGTACAGGAATGATTAGTGCAGTAAGCTTTTATGAAGATGTTGAAACTAAGACAGGTAGATTGGGCAGTTTATTATTTTATGGCCCTCTTTTATTCTTTACTTTGGGATATGCACTTTATTCTTATTTTATTTTTTGGAGATTTGCCAACGTTATGGTGGCCGCGTTTTCTATTGGAAAAAAAATCATAAAGAAGGGGGAAATCTTACAGGTGGTGATCAGATAATCTATTCATACTTGACTAGATTGAAATTAATCACCACATATACCATATGTAGTCAGGTGTTTTCCAATTCCAAGAGGCCCTATAGCTACGCGCGTCTTAGTTCCGTCTGTAGAGGTCAGTGGATCTAGCTCTGAGCCTATACAACTTAATCGCGCTGTTATTTGGGACCCCTTGTCTGTAGTGAAAAAGCACACCGAAAAAAAGCTGATTTATGTATTTATTATGGTGAGACCAGAGAGTGTACCTTGTTAAGTGAACTTCAGGGTGGAAAAACCTCAGGGGCCAGTCCGAATACTAGGAATCTCTCGAGGACTGGCCAATATTTGTTAGACTCTTTCCACATTAGATGAAGGGCTTATTCCTTTTGATAAGGTCAGTACGGAACTTTTTGATCTCAATGTCTTCGTAGTCGGAGGTTGGAAAGTAGACTCATTGACGCAACTCAATAATGGCGCAAATGCTTGTTTTTAATGGATAGTGCACTTGCTTTAAGCACAATACTCCAAGAATCAGGCTCAAGCATATCGGTTTTGTTGATGTGATTGATGGACATGAGGTCTTTTCGAGAGCAGTCACATAATGTATTGCATCTGATATGGTGGTGCTTGAGGGAGTGGCAATGCAAGCAAGAGAATGAGAAATAAAGTTATAAATGTTGATGCCAAAGCCTTGAACCAAATATTTAAATTAAATTATCCCATTGAGATAAGTTTTTAATATTAGTTGGACCATCGAGGAAAATAAGGGAGGCCTTTATTATTATTAGGGTGTCGAATGATGGAAGAGAATGTGGTGACCTTTAAATAAAAGGTTAATTCCCATGAATAAGCATGGACCTTTAAGTAAGTTTAGAAAGATATTAAAAGGTGGGCCTTTAGTCTTTATAAGAATTGAATTGAACTAAATGTTTTTTTATCGTCCACGGAGACCAATCGGTCTATGGGACCCAATGCAGGAGCGCAACAGTCATATTACTGCCCAAATTAACTCCCCCTCCCCCGAAGGATTTTTGGGGGAAAAACCGTGGCAGCAATAAGACTGCTAACAAGCTGTACAAATATATATATATATATATGTACATGATCAAGTATTTTCTGCTCATCAAGTGGTTGTCTAAAGGCATATCTGAGCCCTCAGATCCATTATCTTTGGAATATATGCTCCTAGTGATCGCATCGAAGCCGTGCTCAGTATCATGTGTAGCAGCTCGTCGGGCCTGACCATCAAGAGAGCATAGAGTGGCTAGATCTGATCGTATATCGAGCAACTCTGGAAAGTGTGACATTCATGACTCCCATCTGGCAGCATTGACAAAGCCTGCCCTGGCATGGCTCCCCAATCCACCTGCCTATCTCAATACGGAGATGGTGGTCACCTGTGCAAATGGAGGCGATGAGGATGTGCTTTTTCATAGGCAGATGTGAATGCGGGTACCATTGTGGGCCGCACTCTAGCGTGGGGTTTATTTGTTGCTTTTAATGTGCCATTTTGATCTACTCTAGGGCCCTAGGGTTCGAAAGCTTGCCGAGGAAACAAGTGTTAAGATAGATAGATAGATAGTATTTTAACGTCACGCCACTAGGCAGCATCCAACTGGACATGTGACCACACACCACACTACATTGCTTGGTTGGGCCCTGCCCCCAACCACTTTACATTGCGTGGCTGTCGCGATCAGCCTCTGTGTCCACCTGTATGCACCTGTGCTCCTGCCCATTCCATCTGTCTAGCCACTGATCTCTCTTGTCCTTCCAACTGGCCTTGAGCTGCTGCGGTCCCATTTCCATGGTATAAGCCAGGTTCGGGAGACGGGCATTGTCCATATTGACAACCTTCTGGAAATAGATGGTGTGTCTATCAAGGGCTGCCCTCTGAAGAGGTACCTCTGAAGAGGTAAGAGTCCTATCTCCTACAATAGGATTTGATATGGGACTGCGGATTTCACTCCAAGTGCCCGTGCTAAGAAGGCCTTCTACATCTGTTCAAAGTTATTACAAGTTACAAGGGACGCCATGGGCCCAGACCGTGACATCGTATAGATGAACAAACCAGTACCCTGAACAGATGTGACTGATGGCCCAAATCATAGAGCTTTACCAGGTGGCTGTTGTTCTGCATTGCATAAAGCGCTTTCCAGCCTGCCGGCAATCGGATGGATGTGTCCCAACATAGTATGGAAGGAAACTCCACTCCCAAATACTTGTAGGTGGATGTCACCTCCATAATTTGCCCCGGTAGGTAAATGAAGGGGGTCTTGGGTGGCTTGAGGATGAGATGAGGACCACTTTAGTCTTGGTCAGATTGACGCGCATATCTGTGACCTGGCAGAATGCATCCAATGCATCTAGGTGAGACTGCATATCCTCTGGAGTGTGGGTCAGGAGGTCGACATCATCCGCATATATGAGCTACCTGATGACCTATTGGGTACCGCCATCCCCACTATTACCGACTCAGGGTTCCAACTAGTCAAAGTAGCCAAACAGTATTGGAGAGAGAGGGCATCCATGGCAGACCCCGATACTACTGGTGAACGACTGCCCCATCCGTCGCATTTGGCTGGAGCATCTCTCATATAGCCTAAATATGCATTCTGCACATGTATAGGGGTTCCCAGTTAGCGCAATCTTGCCTACAACTTTTCCAGAGGTAAGTGTCAAAAGTCTTCGCGAAATCAACGAAGCAACAATACAGGTCCTGCTGGCAGTTCCTGCTGTCTTCAACCAATGTGAAGATGTGGTCAATGGTTGAGTACCCAGATCTAAAGCTTGCTTGCATGAGGGTCTGCACATCTGTTATCTCTGCCCATCTAGTCAATTGCTGCTCGAGAATGCCAGCTAGTAGCTTTGCAAACACTGAACTGACCATGATTGTCCGGTATTTGGCTGGACAGTGTGGATCTCCTGCCTTGTAAATGGGAACAACCCTGCTTGTTTTCCATTGCTGGGAAAAACCTTCTTGCAGTGCCCCGTTGAACAGGGTAGCGAGGACTGGTACTATAGGCCGACCCGCCCACTTGAGCAATTCTACTTGCATACCGTCCAGGTCCGCTGCTCTCCCATTGCCCAGATGCTGCAGACCCTGGTCGACATCATCCTCTGTGAGTTCTAACGTCAGACCATTCTGTGGGGGTATGGTTGTTCGTGTCCCCGAAGGATCATAGAGGTGTTGCAAGTACTGTTCCCACTGTCCAACAATGATGTGCCTTGTAGGTTGGACTGGCTTTCGAATCACCCTGTGTCAAAAGGTTCCGGAACGACTGTCTAAGAGGTAGAACATTTCCTTTTGATGCATTGCGATGTACCATGCTTTTTTGCCTTCAGGAAAGCACAATAATGCGATCAGGCGAAGTCTGCATTTGTGTTCCTTACACTCAGCATCAAATCATTGGTTACATGGGAAGGTTATGGTGTCTGAGATCCTTCGTGGGCGGGTTCTCCCAAAACATCTTTCTGCTACAATACCTAGTAGCTCAATCAGCTGGCCCATTTGCTGCCCTAGCGTGCGGGCCTGCAAAATTCCTCCCAGGTCCTCTGTGAGCCTCCCGACGTAATCCCCTGTCTTCTCATAGTCCATTCACAATTGAGGTTGGCAAGGGTCTTCGCAATTAAGTCAAATCCCTTAACAGCCTTATCATTCTATACAGTGACCGAGCTAGTCAAGGATAGAGCATCTAAATTGTGGTCTCAAAGTAACCTTACTTTAAACTTAAATCATATTTGAACCTATGGATATTTTAAAATTTTAATACTTTAGATGCATGTAAAGCATGCAATCTATACCTTGTATGTCATTTGCATGTCGGCCATGTATTGCATTTCACATAGCAAAGTCTTGGCTAATATGGAGTGTATGGAAGCGAAGGCGAAGAAAGGTCTTTTATGATAAGCGTATTTCTTCTCAGGTGGTGCTTCAAGAAATTCGTAAGAAGTTGTATAATTGCTTTCAGATCTCCAATTGGCCTGATCGTATTAAAATTCCAATATGGAGTGATCATCTAAAAGTGATTGATGCTTCAGGGACATTTCTTACTTCTGGGAGTACTTTGTAATATTTTGAGTGTATAATATGAAGTAAAACACGTTCTTCAAAAAAAAAAAATAGTATGTATAAGCAGACGTGGATCTTTATATGATATCCACATGGTGACCATAAATACTACAAGTTACAAGCTTTTACAAAACTTTCCTTGTGCCTTAATATTCGGATATGAGTTCTATTTTCACTTTGCAAAATTTTGGCCATTATGCCTATTCTATTCAGGGTCGTATTAGGCTCGCCGCCTATAAACATATCAGCATGATACTTTCTAGTAAAAAAAAGTATCTATTGTAAAACCTTAATATCGGAAGTTGCCATCATTTTGGCAAATCATGGACTAGATATACCATGTTCACGTATGAGTGTATGCCTAAATTTCAGAAGCATAATATAGATACAATCTAGAAACCAGGATTTCGTATCAACCCTTTAGCAGTATGACGAAAATTGCATGGACTTTATGTCCAATCCACATGCACAAAATATGTCTTTGAGTTTTACACTTCAATATTTCTTTGATCTCCACATCCTAACACGCTAGCACATACCAAAGAAGCAAATAGAGCACAATGAGGAGGAATCACCATGTACCTGTAGCCAACCATGCTAATATTAGTGATAAGCTCGGTAATAAAGCAAGGGCCAAAAGGTACTTTGGGCATTTCCTAGCTTATTGCCTTTCACCCGTTGTACTCCCTTGCCAATAATTAGTATTTAACAATCAAAATATGAAAGATTTGCAAAGAAAGAAGCTTTTTTTTAAAAAGGGAGAAAACATGCCTATATATATGTTATCTAAAATTTAAGTGCATATAATAGAAGCTCGGAGTACAGAATCTATCCTAATTTTGACTGCAAGGCGTTAACATGTTAGAAGCTCTGTAATACGTCATATTTCCCCATCTTTATAGAAAGAAATTATTATGGCCTATGATTCTATCTTTTAAGCAACAAAATGCATTGTGTGTACCAGAATCAGTCCTTGTAAGCCATATAACCATCACATATGTATATTAGAGTAGGACAAGCAGGCAAGCATGACATTGCTACACATTTCCCACTATCTACTAGAAATTTGAAAAGCTACTTGAAAATTATCCTCATCTGATGACAGATCGTTATCCATTTGGGTCTCAGGGACAAAATGGTCATTTGAAGCATTTTCCTTGTATTGGTTTCCTGGTTTTCAATTGAAGCCAGTGTTTCCAGATGGCCTCCACTTCCATCAAAATCACGCCTTGGTTCATATCCACGGTCGCTTCCTCTTTTCTCCATAGTCAGTGCTTCTAATCTAACAAAATTTTTGCACCACAAGAGCTCCCTATCTAGTTCACTCTTGGGCACCAAATTTTCTTGGCATAGCACCTGTCATGTCTAGCTACTGCCCGTGTTTCACCTGAAGCGCCATTCGACTGGGTGAAGCCTGCGTCGCCCGGAATCTCTAGAAAACCATGTTCAAACATGGCTCTTTCTCAAAACCTAAAACTATTTCACCACCATCAAGCTTATCAGCTGCCTCCTCAACCATATTAAAATCTCTAAGAAGCAACCACGCAATATTGTCCCCCCAACTTTTCATCTTATTTCTCAAATAGGCTCACATACTAGCTCTGTGCCTAGGCACATTAGAGGCATAGACATTTACAATGCCACACTCAGTGCATCCTGTTTCCACTTGATCACTGACCATCTGCCCCATTTATCTTTATCTTTTGTCGCCAATCTAAAATTGTCCTAGGCTCTTTGGCCTTTGGTATTAAGGTGATGATGCCGGTGTTGAGAATCCTATCTAACTATTGCGACTGTAGCATATCCTGATATGGGTGCCAGAGCAATTCCAATGACCACTCCCAGGAGAACCTGAAAAACTCCATAGGGATACCATCCATACCTGGGCATTTATCTGCTACCATGAGGAGCACTACTTTTTCAAGATCTTGAATGGTGAGTGGAACTTCTAATTGTTATTGTTGAGCTATAGAAATTATCGGATATACTTTCAATAACATAATGTCTTGCACTTCATCCTCAAAAGGAAGTGATTTCTTTGCAAAGAAGGAACTGAAGTGCGCTGAAAGGAATTTCTTAATCTGCTCTGGAGTGGAGATGATATTACCATTCTTACCCTCGTAGAACATAGAGAGGTACTCTGACACCTCAAATGAGTCGCCTTGAAAAAGGCCTTCGAATAGTTGTTGCCATCTTTGAGCCAACTAACAATATTCATTTGGAACGCAATGGATCAAGCATATCTTTTTTTCTTCTCCTCTTTGAAGCATTATACGCAGGTCGAATGCACTGTCATAGACAAGCACTGCGAGTTGATCAGCTGGGCGCATCGCCACGTCGCAATCAAGGGGGGTATCTAAGCCAGATCCCAAGTCGTCCCCGTCATCAACAAACCCAGTGGTACTGTTAACCTTATATGTCCAACTAAGATGCTGAGTGCACTTGTGCTGTCTAGAGCAGACTTCAGTCCTCTCATGTTGCTGAAGTGGAGGGGAAGATGGAGTAACAACTAAGGACTAAGGAGGCGTTTGACTTGTTTTAGGGGGGTTTGAGAAGATAGTGTGTTGCCAGAGGAAGGGCAAGGGTGAGTGGCCACAGAGTGGAAGGGGGGTGCAGATAAAGGGCCTTTGAAGGAGCAGGCAGGAGGGCAGAAATGGTTCTAGGCGGAATAGAAGCTGGAAGTTTGAAAGAGGTAAGAAAACCAACGGGAAATATCAGCCGCGTTTAACAATCGAAGCTTAAAGCGGGAATAGAACGAACTGCTTTCAATTACCACTTATTTAGAAATCTCCTTATCCACTGAGAGCGCGACACGTATCTTGGCACCACTAGATATAGAATGTGCGACGTGGATCCCCAGAGCATTGGCAATTGCTTTCAGGAAGGTAGGCACAAGAAGTTCAAGTGGCAGATCAAGAATCTGGAACCAACATGGGATTTTTGCCTTGAGGGGCACATCTATAGAAAACCCGGGAAAATAGTTCTGAAACACAGTACCCCCCATCGTGTCAACTGCTTTAGCCACTAGCTTATCAACGTCTTCCATAGCTTTGAACATTATGATAAAAAACCCCTTCCTTAGGAGTCCACTCAACCACCCAGAGATATTTTTTATATCAAAATTCGCTGCAATCGTTGCTGCTCAGAGAAGCGTCCAAGAAGAACATAGCATCATCCCCGCTTGTTCTCAATCCTAGGGGCCTTGTACTCCAAAGCAAGGATATTTTGATGCATCAGTAGGCTCTGGGATCCTCAAATTTTCAGTTCTTTGACATGTATCATTTCGAGAGCTTTTTGACTACTTTGGATCATGCAGACTTCTGGTTATGAGTGGATGGAGTAATATGTGCTTTCCAATAGTATCATCCATCAGAGCAATTGTGGGCATCACGTTTATTTGCTTCTAGAACAATTAATAATTTTTTGCAAATAGGGGATGACGATGTTGAGATTACTCCTGTAATAATCCTTTGTTAGCATGAAAGTGTACTTGGCAATTGAACAAAGGCAGCATTTTATCTGGTTATTTGCTGTTGTTCTCTATTGCAGTATCTCAGAAAGTACAGTTTTAACGTACATACCAAACAATATACCAATTCAAAACTTCACAAGCCTACCAATTACAGCGCTCCATCCCTGTTTCTTGGGATGCCATTTCCAAAGTAACTGTACTTGATATTATGCTAGAGTATAACTCTACCCATTTGCTTTACCTGGAGTAAAAGACAGAAATTGTTTGAGATAAAGGAATTGGAAGCAAAGTATACTTGCCTTTTGAGCTTACCATTTGCACAACATTCTCTACCATCTCTGGTAGCAGTCGCTACTACTTGAGCACTGGGAAGACCATCAGCTGGAACAAAACAGCCTGCCCATTTTTTTGTTCCTTCTTACAGATCAAGCATTCCACCAAATGTTTAACTACAACACAAAATACAAAACCCACGATAAATCAATAATCTTAAACCCACCTTTTACATCATAAACCACTTATTCACACACATCAGAACCCTGCTTACCCATCATTTTCGTGGCCAGATCCACGGTTAAAGAAATGCCATTGTGTTGAAAATGTTATGCTTGACCGTCTGATAAGAGAGCAAAGATACAGGACGCGGTTATTTTTGGAGACATTCTTTAAATTGCATATAGGCATGAAAGTGGAGGAAGCAAAGGAACAAATCTTGAGAGTACCTCTAGACATGAGCATTCGAGATCGGCATTGCATGTTTTTCCAAGACCATTCTAGGGTTATTGGAGTAAACCGAAGAATGACATATTCAACAAAACTTAGACTTATTCAGATTTAATAGATAGCACTTCAAGGACTCCATTATAAGAATATATATATTATTTAATTCTTCTTAATTGTTATAATTTTTATGAGTTTTAATTATATAAGTTTATCTTTAAATTAAGGCCTTAATGACTATAAAAATTCAAAATTACTTTTCAGACTAATTTTCACTTGAACTTATTTAGAATTAGACATTTCCAGAATATAAAATTTTAATTTTTAGTGATTTTACAAATTTAAAATTTGGCAATCCTGATAATTTGCAAATGAAATCCGATGGTTCGATAAACGATTGACTTAAAACTATTATGAAAAATTTCTCAATTTACAAACTTTTATACTTTTAAAAACACGTTTAAGAAAGTTTTTAGGTCGAAATCAATTAAATTATAAAGTTAATATTTTAGTAATAACTATTGAATAATTTATTATTAATGAAACAAAATATATTGAAACTTAATCAATAATAAATTATTCAATGTATTTACAGATAAACATAATCCAAAGAAGTCAATATCTCTATAGTATATTATAAACATTGACTTCTTAGAACTCTTGTGCAATGTCTTCGCATGCCTCATAAAATTTTAACTTTAAGAAAGGTAAAAACTTACTATAAACATAAAATTTTAACTTTAACAAATATAAAAAGTTACTATAAAAATGAAACTCATATGATTTGAAAACATGAAGAAGCTTCAAGGAACACGGGTTATACCTATATGCTACAAACACTGCATGAAGACCTCTCCAGGTCGCAGAGTACACCCCCGCATACTCGTGTTTGAGCTCTCATTTTCTCTTGGCCGGATCTACACTCCTTTCTATTACGAGCTGCTTTGACATTTGGATAACGACAATCCACGTTGTAAAGTGACCAACATTTATTACAGTACCATCAGAGCTGGTCAATGGATGGCCCACGCTTAACCTCTCGTGAATTGCACGTGCAGTTGCATATATTATTATTTTGCAATCTAACGTCTCGAAATAAGTTCTCAAATATTGAATAGCCACAGTTGCGAGCTCACTTGGGTTTGGCTGTCCTGGCAAAGATACATCATTCGAAGCATCTCGTAGACTGCTTTGAATGATGTCTTCCGCTAGTACCTCCCATCTTGCAACAAAACCACTAGTATGACATATTCAACAGAACTTAGACTTATATTCAGATTTTATAGATAGCACTTCAAGGACTCCATTATAAGAATATATATATATTATATTTAATTCTTCTTAATTATTATAATTTTTATGAGTTTTAATTATATAAGTTTATCTTTAAGTTAAGGCCTTAATGACTATAAAAATTCAAAATTACTTTTCAGACTAATTTTCACTTGAACTTATTTAGAATTAGACATTTTCAGAACATAAAATTTTAATTTTTAGTGATTTTACAAATTTAATATTTGGCAATCCTGATAATTTGCAAATGAAATCCGATGGTTCGATAAGCGATTGACTTAAAACTATTATGAAAAATTTCTCAATTTACAAACTTTTATACTTTTAAAAACACGTTTAAGAAAGTTTTTAGATCGAAACTCATATGATTTGAAAACATGAAGAAGCTTCAAGGAACACGGGTTATACCTATATGCTACAAACACTGCATGAAGACCTCTCCAGATCGCAGAGTACACCTCCGCATACTCGTGTTTGAGCTCTCATTTTCTCTTGGCCAGATCTACACTCCTTTCTATTACGAGCTGCTTTGACATTTGGATAATGGCAATCCACGTTGTAAAGTGACCAACATTTATTACAGTACCATCAGAGCTGGTCAATGGACGGCCCATGCCTAACCTCTCGTGAATTGCACGTGCATTTGCATATATTATTATTTTACAATCTAATGTCTCGAAATAAGTTCTTAAATATTGAATAGCCACAGTTGCGAGCTCACTTGGGTTTGATGACATATTCAACAAGACTTAGACTTATTCAGATTTAATAGATAGCACTTCAAGAACTCCATTATAAGAATATATATATATATTATTTAATTCTTCTTAATTGTTATAATTTTTATGAGTTTTAATTATATAAGTTTATCTTTAAGTTAAGGCCTTAATGATTATAAAAATTCAAAATTACTTTTCAGACTAATTTTGAGTTGAACTTATTTAGAATTAGACATTTCCAGAATATAAAATTTTAATTTTTAGTGATTTTACAAATTTAAAATTTGGCAATCCTGATAATTTGCAAATGAAATCCGATGGTTCGATAAGCGATTGACTTAAAACCATTATGAAAAATTTCTCAATTTACAAACTTTTATACTTTTAAAAACACGTTTAAGAAAGTTTTTAGGTCATAATCAATTAAATTATAAAGTTAATATTTTGTAATAACTATTGAATAATTTATTATTAATGAAACAAAATATATTGAAACTTAATCAATAATAAATTATTCAATGTATTTACAGATAAACATAATCCAAAGAAGTCAATATCCTCTATAGCATATTATAAACATTGACTTCTTAGAACTCTTGTGCAATGTCTTCGCATGCCTCATAAAATTTTAACTTTAAAAAAGGTAAAAACTTACTATAAACATAAAATTTTAACTTTAACAAATATAAAAACTTACTATAAAAATGAAACTCATATGATTTGAAAACATGAAGAAGCTTCAAGGAACACGGGTTATACCTATATGCTACAAACACTGCATGAAGACCTCTCCAGGTCGCAGAGTACACTCCCCAAGATACCGTGTTTGAGCTCTCATTTTCTCTTGGCCGGATCTACACTCCCTTTCTATTACGAGCTGCTTTGACATTTGGATAATGGCAATCCACGTTGTAAAGTGACCAACATTTATTACAGTACCATCAGAGCTGGTCAATGGACGGCCCATGCCTAACCTCTCGTGAATTGCACGTGCATTTGCATATATTATTATTTTACAATCTAATGTCTCGAAATAAGTTCTTAAATATTGAATAGCCACGATTATGAGCTCACTTGGGTTTGATGACATATTTCAACAAGACTTAGACTTATTCAGATTTAATAGATAGCACTTCAAGAACTCCATTATAAGAATATATATATATATTATTTAATTCTTCTTAATTGTTATAATTTTTATGAGTTTTAATTATATAAGTTTATCTTTAAGTTAAGGCCTTAATGATTATAAAAATTCAAAATTACTTTTCAGACTAATTTTGAGTTGAACTTATTTAGAATTAGACATTTCCAGAATATAAAATTTTAATTTTTAGTGATTTTACAAATTTAAAATTTGGCAATCGATAATTTGCAAATGAAACCGATGGTTCGATAAGCGATTGACTTAAAACCATTATGAAAAATTTCTCAATTTACAAACTTTTATACTTTTAAAAACACGTTTAAGAAAGTTTTTAGGTCATAATCAATTAAATTATAAAGTTAATATTTTGTAATAACTATTGAATAATTTATTATTAATGAAACAAAATATATTGAAACTTAATCAATAATAAATTATTCAATGTATTTACAGATAAACATAATCCAAAGAAGTCAATATCCTCTATAGCATATTATAAACATTGACTTCTTAGAACTCTTGTGCAATGTCTTCGCATGCCTCATAAAATTTTAACTTTAAAAAAGGTAAAAACTTACTATAAACATAAAATTTTAACTTTAACAAATATAAAAACTTACTATAAAAATGAAACTCATATGATTTGAAAACATGAAGAAGCTTCAAGGAACACGGGTTATACCTATATGCTACAAACACTGCATGAAGACCTCTCCAGGTCGCAGAGTACACTCCCGCATACTCGTGTTTGAGCTCTCATTTTCTCTTGGCCAGATCTACACTCCTTTCTATTACGAGCTGCTTTGACATTTGGATAATGGCAATCCACGTTGTAAAGTGACCAACATTTATTACAGTACCATCAGAGCTGGTCAATGGACGGCCCATGCCTAACCTCTCGTGAATTGCACGTGCATTTGCATATATTATTATTTTACAATCTAATGTCTCGAAATAAGTTCTTAAATATTGAATAGCCACAGTTGCGAGCTCACTTGGGTTTGATGACATATTCAACAAGACTTAGACTTATTCAGATTTAATAGATAGCACTTCAAGAACTCCATTATAAGAATATATATATATTATTTAATTCTTCTTAATTGTTATAATTTTTATGAGTTTTAATTATATAAGTTTATCTTTAAGTTAAGGCCTTAATGATTATAAAAATTCAAAATTACTTTTCAGACTAATTTTGAGTTGAACTTATTTAGAATTAGACATTTCCAGAATATAAAATTTTAATTTTTAGTGATTTTACAAATTTAAAATTTGGCAATCCTGATAATTTGCAAATGAAATCCGATGGTTCGATAAGCGATTGACTTAAAACCATTATGAAAAATTTCTCAATTTACAAACTTTTATACTTTTAAAAACACGTTTAAGAAAGTTTTTAGGTCATAATCAATTAAATTATAAAGTTAATATTTTGTAATAACTATTGAATAATTTATTATTAATGAAACAAAATATATTGAAACTTAATCAATAATAAATTATTCAATGTATTTACAGATAAACATAATCATTTAATTAATTCCAAATCTAAAACTTTCTTTACCTATTCTGAAAAAATAACATTCCAATTATATAGCATTTATTTTAAATAATTCTAAATAAATCAAAGTGAAAATTAATTTAGAAAGCAATTTTATACTTTGGTAACCTTCATACTTTTGATCTAAAGATAAACAAAACAAATGATTAAAATCAATAAGAGTTAAAAATACTATTGATCTTATTATGACATCCTTGAAGTATATATCTATTAGATTTGAATAAGTCTAAATTTTGTTAAATATGCCATAAGAGGCATTTCAAGTGCTATTACATCTTGTGGTTTTCTTCTGCTTGCCTCCATTGTAAACTCCGTGAGCAACCCTTGATGCACGCTGCATGTGTTGGGAAATGAAGATCTGTGTAGCATGAAAGTCCTATAGCAGCTGGAGCATTTAGATTGGAAACATGCAACATGCCAGAACATGCAACATCGGGACAAAGGTTGCCTCTTTCCCCTGCCACCGGACTGCATCTGCACTTCCTCTTCTTCCAAAATAGTTCCTCCAGGACTCTAGTGCAGGTAGATGCATAGGCGAAACTGTGACACCTCCATAGCAGGGCTGCGGCTAGGGAAGAACTCACCTTGAGCCTGGCTTCGGAGGCCCATTAGAAAGTGGATCTGAATCTGCCGACTCTCGAGATGGACTCTGCACATAGTAGATTGGATGTCGTGGTGGCGATGGCGGAGGAGATTGACCTAGACTTGTCCCCTCTGAATCAAAAGAAGACAGCATTTTGCCATACCTTGGCATTCTTGAAGCTCATGCGCAGTTCCTTGCTACACTCGAAACCTTAATCCTTCGATTTAACCAATCTAACACCAAACCTGACTTAATGCCGAGATTGCGGCTTTGTTCGAGAAGGGATTGCTTGCAGAGGAAGATTCCACCGAGCTCTTGGATTGCAGTGACGGACAGGGGAATTTGTCCCTGTTACATGTTCAATCTTTTTTCTTTTCTTTTTAAATTTAGAAAAACGGGGGAAAAAAAAAAGCGTACGTGTCAACTCGAGAGCCGAACTAGCAGAACTGCAGGGTTGGGAAGAAGGCTAGGCAGTCGGGTTCGCGTTGGTTTTTCTTCCGTGGTATTTCGAAACGACTTCAAATGATAAAAGTCCAAAACAACATTTGAACAATGATGTCATACTTCCAGGCAATGGCATAACTTTCAGGAGCTCATCCATTTGGCAGGAGCATAACTTTCAGGAGCTCCTCTGCCACAGAACGCAAGCTGTTTACGCTGCAAAATGCCTACATTTTGGGCGTGCACCAGAGATAGCATTGACTCTTCCATTAGAAAGCAATACCATGAAGATTTCTTATTGATTTCTCTTTCCTTCCCATTAATAAAGTCACTCTGCATAAGGAACATCAAACAAGATGCAGCATTAACCTGCACTAATCCACATTCATCAAACAAAGAACCAATAAGTAGAATAGATGCCACATCTTTGAAATCCAATTCCGTAATCAGATTATTGTCATGCAGTTGTGGTCATATGAGTTCTAGACAATAGGATGCAATAACTCTTAAGAACTCTGCACCAGAAATAACTTCTGCACCAGAAGCTCAAGACCATAAATAAAATTTTTAAATGAAGCCTGAAGACTATAGAGGATAAGCCATCTAAGCATAAGAATGTCATGCTTAAGCAGATTTGATGCAATGTAGTAACAATGCAATGTAGCGACAATGATTCAGGGCTTGAGTTAAAGCAATACTTATTTTTGCTATGTCATGAATTACCATGTTCTCACTGGTATTTTGGAGCAGGCATGCAAAAATGGCTGCAAAAAAGGTTTTTTTTGCCAATGAACAACATAAGAACCTTGTATTTGCATCGGACCAGAATGTAAAAAATTATGAAATGAGACAATGCAATCATACTTGTAGTACAAGCAGTAAATAGAGAGCTATTGAAAGAATAGAAGGAAATGCTCAAGTGGTGCCAAAATATGGATGTCCTCCACAATTCTACATTGAATACTGTTACTTAGACTTTAGTTAGACGTTACTTAGACGTTAGTTAGACGTAGACAATAAAACATGAAACATATATATCATGATAATCATATCGGTCATTATATATGTAACTCACAACAACTGCAGATTTACTGAAAGCAAGTTTTGTATTGCAACTAGTCAAGAAGAGTATTTTCTACAATTCTTCCTATAGCTATTCCTAACATGCTGCCAACAAGTGCACCTAAAAACTGAAATATGGCTTTCCTAATTTCTTGTGAGTAAAAGCGAACATTTACTGTCATAAAAAGACTGGTCCAAGATGAAGATACAAGGTTCTCTGCAAACTCCAGAGAAACCGTCTCATGGGGGCATTGCAGAAAGAGTGCACAAGTGATAAATATTGCTTCCACAGTCTCCTCGTCATTCGATTGATCCAGACTTGCAATAAATGCTGAATTTTTTTTCCCTCCAAATAAAATCCTAGAGAGATTTTGCAAATTCTCAAGACTAATCTTACTTTAGCACAAGACTTATTCTTCTTCTTCTCGCACAAGACATATGCTTCTCACAGCACATGATTTTGTTGGCACAAGACATATGCTTCTTGTAGCACATGAACTGAAAGCTTCTTATAACTCCAGGACATATAAAAGCATACGAAAGACATATCAGGACATTATTAGCAACTAGAAAGAAGCATATCAGGCAAAGACTGGATGTTTGCACAAGATGCAAGTGTGCAGTTTTCATTAAACAAGCAGCTATCCACTAGATAATTGCAAGTCTTCAGTCGTATTTGCTTGGTTTTGCACTTTCTTCACAAGTAGCCGCAGTATCTGTTCATCCTTTTTGACCTTTATGATTCCAGGGCAATTTAAAATAGACCGAAAAGCAAATGTAAGAGGCTGTCTTGGATTGGATAGAAGAATACTTCCGTTGAATGCTGCATGATGTTAACAAGTGCATCGAGCCTTGTCAAGAGAGTCAATTCTAGCCAGGAAAAGATGCAGGATGCAAGGGCGACATAGTTGCAAACTTCCACGATTTATGCATCTGTGCATGATTAATAAACCTATTTTTTCTTTGTGACAAAGCCCGGACAGGAGCATACCTGGTTCATACGAAGGACCAAAACGGAGTTAAAGAAGGAAAATACGGCTCTGGATGAACCGTAGTGGATCCCTGGTGTGATCTTCTGCAAACTAATTTTGGCTTCCCTTGAAGAACTGAAAGCAGAAACTGCCCATCCTTGGGTCCAAATCCATTTGAAAACCATACCCTATTCTGCCAGATCCTCATCCCGTTAAAGCAACAAAGTTTTTTTTTTTTCAATCCAATGATAGAGCTTCTCGATCCTTCTCTCCTTCCATGTATTTTTGAGGCAAGAAGATCCGAACAGAAATAAGAGATAAGCAGAGATTCGACCAGAAATAAGACCGGAGTAGGATGGCGAGCATCCGGGGTCAGGAACAATGCGGGACGTTTCCAACAGATATCGGCTTGGGCGATGGCCATGAGGCCGAGATACGATGACGGATTGCCGTCGCGAGAATTTTCTTTACTTTCTAATTTTCCTAACCGTAGATGCGAAAATAGACAGATCTAACGGCATAGAATCAATTTGGCCTATGTGGCATGACATGTGGCATAGCTAGAAACGCAGCAAAGTGGGCAGGGCGGGTTAGGCAACCCTGCTAAAACATATTTTCTCAAACTAAAAAATAAAACTAGTTTATATATGTTGTGATACCACGATTTACGATTAATATAGGCATCATTTTGGTACCTCGTTTCGTTAGAAGCCACTATTGTTGCTTTATGTTGTTATCTTTCATGTTCAAAACCTGATTTTCTTTTTATGTTATACCACGATTTATAATTACTTTGGCCAATTTAATCTCGTCAACTAAGTGAAAAATTCTATGGGCATCATTTTGATACTGCATTTAATTAGAAGCCACAGTATTTGTACTGTCCACATGTGCCTCATGGATGGACAAACAAATTTATTGGCTCCTTGCTAAAATTTCCAAAAGCAAACTATTAAGAAGTCTTGCTTAAAGTTTCTCCTTTACAGCAAGACTTATACATAAACATAAAGACAAGGTAGGAGCAGTTTTGCCCTCCCATTGAATAAGATCTTGATATGTGGCGGTTATTCAATCCAGGAATTGACGCAATTTCTTCCTTCAGTTGTTCACAAGAATCTACCTTGCAGCAGAAGAAGGATTAGATGGCATTTTGCATAGTCATATGCAAACTTTGAAATTGTATGAGTATATTACAAGTTTAAATATGATTGCGCTGCTTTGCCAGTGGGTATCAAAAAAACGCGGCCCCAGCACTTAGATCAGCACCCTGGATGTACTATTCTATCATAGTATTCCACTTGTTATTAGTTGGAGTTGTTACATATTTCTATTGATTACCTAATTACCATGTGCTAGTACCAGTAACACCTTAAACAAGCTGCCATATGGGGTGCTATATGAGTGCTGTCAGCATGTGTCCGGACGCCTGCTTTTGATACCCACCAGCATACTTTTGCCCCAAATATATTAGAGGGCAGACTACATTCTACTTGAAGTATAAAAAGAGTTCTAAAATGCTTGCTTGAACCAATTCTCTCTCTTTTTTGCCAATCTATTATGGGCCCCGGCTGCTTTCCTTCAAATAATTCGTGTTTAGCACTGCAGCATTGAAGAACCAATTCTGGTTGAAGCGAAAAGGGAGTTTCATTCTCCAGGAGCATGAAAAGAGAGAAAGGAACATACCCGTTGAATGCAGATCAAATCGGAATACTAGGTTCCCTGATTACCTAAGGAAATTTATGTACTTTGATGTCGAAATGCTCCAGCATAACCAAGAATAAGCCGTTCTCTTCTCTCGTAGCTTCGTAGCCATTTTAGGGGCATTTTGACAAAATTGCAAAATACAAGGGCATTTATAAATAACCCAAAATATAAAGGTATATTTAAAATATTCCCTAAAATTCTTCTTCATTCTTTACAAACTTCTAATGATCTCTTATCAAATAAAAAGGTGTGTATAACTTACCTCATTTTCATGGAAGAAAGAGTCTTCCACATACTCAAATCTTTTTTTACGATGAAGTATGTTACGAATCCAAAATTTTAGTACCAAAAATTTTGATTTGTATTTACATCAAACCATCAGAGTGCACAGAACAAGTACTGCCTCCCACGAGGCTATATACATGAAAGCTACGTATACAGATAACAAGGTGACAACATAAGATAACTATACACATGCATGCTCCGCCAGCTATCAAATAGCCTGCACAAGCTTCCACGTGTTAGTAACATGCATAAGAGTTATCCAGTAGTGTCAACACGAAGCAATGACTAACGGACTACAAGCACACACACATGGAATCCACCACACGCACCATAGCATCTGCAAAGCAGACACACCCCGCCATATCTAGACAGTACGTCGTCTAGAACCCCCGCGCTAGTGGATCCAGTATAGGAGAGAAATTGCAACCATCACAAGAACCTAGGCCGTCGGGCTGTTGGCTACACCCATCACCGTCCGCTACCAGTGACGGGTTTCACCTCACCAACGTTCCCACGATTCTTAATTAGACAAGCTACGCTCATCTAATCATACTTGCATAAAACCCTCTCGGGTAAGTACCTATGTACCTACCCCAGTATCCAAAAATACTCGAATAGTGAAGCATGGCTCCACAATAGATGTCTTGCTTTCACATGGCTGTTGGTAGACATAGGATATTGTCCCATACCAATATCTTTCGCCCACCTCACCATTCACAAGTATCCGGGTAAATAAACATTAGATTATTCACAGAAGGAATGGCTTATTCCAGAGGCTCAGCCTTGTAGCCGCTTGGCTCTTAAGCTACGCCAGTAATCACCAGCCATAGCCAATCCTTGCACTTATCCAAGGCAGCCAAGACCATAGCTTGGAATTAGCTCCAGCTCATTCTACAAGGTTTCACGAGGAGTGGTTCGGTGGTTCAAGGAAGGCATCATACGCATCATTCTAAGGCAAGCCCTTTATTCTTTCAGAGAGCCCCTCTGCAAGAACCATACTGGAACTTCTATATTTACACAGGTATTTGTTTAAGGCTGTTGTTATACAACAGGCCACCACCATGGCCCTGCCCTCCAAAAGGATTCAGCCAATTCGTGGCTTACCTGCAGCAAGAGCTTCCCTTGCTACATGAGTAGCGATTGTTGCTTGATGCTTCACTCAAATCTCGTCCACGTCTCCTTGCAACAGACGACACCTCCTTCCTTCTCTTACAGCCTTTCCGGCCGCCTCCTCTGATGTAATTGGTCGCCGCCTTGTTTGTTCGTTACCCCTGCCCACCTGACAGGGCCACGTGGCAGCATACCGGCAGCAGGGCGATCCTGCCGGAACAGATCCGGTGGCCCAGGTCTCACTCATGCCAGCCCGCCAAACGCTGCAGAAGGAACACGTAGGTGACACCCCCAATTTAAGAGGTGCTCACCTTTTGATCTTAATGGTTTTTAAACCATTCATATAACTTATTTTTAACTCAATGGGTTATTCTCCCATTAAGGTTGCCTTGCCCCAAATTATAATCTCTACAAGGCCACCTTGGCAATTAGAGTAGTTACATCTAGTCGCCCCCTAGTCCTAATTGCTCCCGGGCATCCCACAATCAGACTAGAACACGTGACCCCAAATGTCTATGGCCCATATACCATACACATTCCGTTACGCCAAACATTAACATGCATGCAAATATAAAACAATGGTCGGCAAATTTATTTAGGCATAACATTACTCCCCCCTGGGATTCTTGTCCTCAAGAATCGGCTCCAGACCATTGAGCCATAACGTCCGGATATTGAGTCATGAAACGAAGATTCTCCCACGTCGCCTCTGAGACAGGTTTATGTTTCCATTTCACCAGAAATTCCATCTGGTCTCTTTGGCGGATCCGCACTATCCGAGAATTCAATATTCTTTCAGGGGTAGGAATTCTATCCAACTCCACCATGTGTTCCTGAGAAGGCACAACATTCGCAGCTTTCCCTAGAGCTGGCCGCAACTGGCTCACATGGAAAACTGGATGAATGTCCATATTCGGTGGAAGTTGCAACTTGAAGGCAACATCACTATATTTCTTCAAAATTTTATAAGGACCACTGTCTCTTGGGAAGAGCTTTGGTTTCTTTCGTGCAAGCAATGGCAATATTGCTTTTCTTTTCAGATTTGCAGGAAAGACCACGTGAAGGTATACCATTTGACCCTCATGCAGCTCGATCGGGGCTCTCGACAAATTGGCACATGCCCTTGCCCGATCCTGGGCCTGTCTCATATGCAATTGACACAAACCAAGTGTCACATCCATGCCTTCAAGCATACTTATAGCAGCATCAGTTTTCAGCCCATCAAAACCAAGCGATACAGGTCCTGGGATTTCTCCCAAACATAGCCACAAACGGGCTAGTTTTGATGCTCTGTTGGAACCCGTTATTGTAAGCAAACTCCACAATTGGCAAATAGTCCTCCCATCTAGATTGCTGAGTGGCCACATAAGATCTCAGCATATTCTCCAGAATTTGATTCACTCTTTCAATTTGCCCATCCGTTTCCAGATGATCTCCACTAGAGAACTGAAGAGTGCATTTTAATGCAGAGAACAATTCACGCCAGAAATTCCCCATGAATTTCACATCTCGATCGCTTAGAATAGCTTTGGGTAATCCAAAAATAGTAAATACATGCTGCAAATAAGCCTTGGCACTGCCAAGCCATCAGCATTCTTGGTCAGAGGTATAAAGCGTGCATACTTCGTCAACCTATCCACAATGACAAGTATCTGGGTATAGTGATGCACAGTATGAGGCAACTTCACAATGAAATCTATAGAGATTTCACTCCATCTTTCCTCTGGCACAGGCAGAGGTTGCAGAAGTCCTGGAGTCTTGCCTCGACCCGCTTTAACCTGCTGACAAGTCTCACAAACTTTCACATATCCTTGTACATCTTCTTTCAAACTAGGCCAATAAAACATTCTCTTGAGCGATTCATATGTTTTCCACTCACCCCCATGTCCAGCATAAGGTGCATATGGAATTCGCTCAATAATTGCTTTCTCAAAGTGTCCACAGCAGGAACATAAATACGTCCCTTATGATAGGATATCCCAAGCATCCGGTAACTTGGGTAGATGCTGCATACTCAAAATATAGGCATCCAAGTCATATGCTTGCTTAATCTGTGACACCAAAACAATTTCACATTGAACCATCACATTTACTTCTCGAACCGTAGAAAGAGCATCAGCAACAAGATTCTTTTTCCCGGGAAGATGTTCAACATGAAAATGAAATTGAGAAAGAAAGTCCAACCATCTTGCTTGCCTTGGACTTAACTCGGCCTGGCTTTGCAGGAATTTCAATGGTTTATGATCGGTGTAGACCACAAACTTGCATTTGTTACGGAGATAATGTTTCAGACTTTGAGCGCATGAACCATTGCCAGTAACTTCCTGCTCATAGGTGGAATAGTTCTTCTCAGCAGCATTGAGTTGGCGGCTTTCATACGCCACTACTCTACCATCATGCATGAGAACAGCACCAATGGCATAACCACATGCATCGGTGTAAACCTCATAAGGTTTACTCATGGCTGGAATTAATAGAATAGGCGCTGAGGTCAGCAACCTCTTTAGCATATCCATTGCCTGCTGCTGCTTCGCCATCCATTGCCACTGGACATTAGTTTTTAACAACATAGTTAGAGCAGTTGCAATCTTGACAAACTTCCAGACAAATCTGCGATAATAACTGGCCAATCCCAAGAAACTACACAACTTAGATACATTCTTCGACGCAGGCCAAGACTGAATTGCCTCCATCTTCTTGGGTGTGACGCTCCCTGCTAAATATACGGTGCTCGGCCGTACACTTGGCAGGAAATCCCCCGTCCGGCTCGACAACCGCACAGGCCCTCCGTCTATCCCGCACTCTGGAACCTCCATAGTGCGGAAAGGGGACACGAAGGTGTCTTGCGCGCCCTTCCCCTATGGGCTCCTATCACAGCGGAAGCATAAACACGTCAGAACTAGCAATACAATATGCTACCTCGAAGGGTAGCTCATCCGCGTATCTATAGATGCAAAGAACATAATCGAATGCCATAAAACATGAGAGCTCCTACCCGTGGCTCCGACACATAAGGTAGTCGACTGACTAGATAGGCCTCAAGATAGAGCAGACCGAGTCATAACAATGGCGGGGCTGGCATAAGACAATGGCTAGGGTTGACCACTCCATCCGCCCCTCCTGTGCATACTTTGCAGATGGGCTAGATCAAGCTGTGGCATGACTCTAACCTTCCGGATACGCAGTCCCATGGCATCACCCGTCGGGACTGCTCCAGGTTGCATCTCCCTGGTCCGACGAGGTAGGAAGGGTTGCATCTCCCCTTCCCGGGGTCTAGAGGCTCCACGGGCGGCTAGAGAATCGTGACGACACACGATTCGTACCCGACTGAACCCCCCAAAACAAGAGCCAAGCTGACACTTGCAACTCTTGAGAGACAGAGCGACACCATTGCCCCAGGAGGTGTCGGACCCATGCTCGGCCCATACGAAGTGACCGACCATAAGCCTAGCTCACTATGGGATCCCCCGAAGCCCCCACTCGGCAGGGATCCACCCTCCATCTTGCCTCTAGCCCCGTTGTGTAGTGCTGAGTCACATCATAGCTTCCATAGCCCGATGGGTTCCTATGCACAGGCTGCAACTAATAGGAACTAAGGGATCTACACTAGGAGCATACTACATATGGCCCTAGGCCTCTACCCCCCTTCCCAATACAAGAGGAGCACATGATCAACCAATAACACATACATCACATCATGATCAATATCAATATCATATGAACATCTTAACCTAATCATACATAGCTAACTAACAGTTAGGGTTCTTTGATTAGGGTTCAAGATGTTCAACAAAGGATCTAGGGTGGCTCTACTCTAGACACGAATCACTAACCCATCTGGAGTGCTAACTTCCAGATGAATTAACATGAACTCTGCTCAACCTACCTCCTCCAGAAGTGCTTCCTCCCATCCCTGGCGTCTCCATGCTCCTAGACGTGGTTCGAAGGCTTGCTCCCTCTACGATCATACACACCTTCCAGGGGCTGCTGCCTGTGCTAGACTATGATTTAACGGTGCTCAAAGCGGGTTTCGGGCACGTGGGTGAGAGTTCAGGTGCTAGGTCAGGGGAAAGGGTCTAGGGTTAGGGTTAGAGCCAATATATGTGTGGGTCCACATGGTATGCCACGTGGCACCACTAGGATGAGGCCGTGTGGCGGTTGCCCCAATAGGATAAGGCCATGTGGAATTGGGCCTTATCCTAAGGTTATCTAAGTTAAACAATTAACTTAGATGTGCACCCCTTGCCACTTTCTGAGGTATACAAGGCCACCTAGGTAGACTTGTATGGTGACGGGTCCAGGAATATACGTATTTATGGCGTATATTCCCCTGGAACGTCACATTCTCCCCCCCTTAGGACAATGCTGTCCTCAGCATTGCGCTAAGGTGACGAGCTTAATCTATCCTGCAAAACAACACAAGAACATACACTTAAATTTAAGCGATCAACTTCCTATTAAGAGTTAAATGTCAAAATTTAGGCTATATTTGTACTTATACAAAATTATATAGCCTTAACAAGGTTGCTTCTTACAATAATTCAAAACATTATTATAAGAGTTATTAGGGTTCATAATCTAAATTATGGTTCCCCCATCTTCTCGTAATGCGCTCCACCTCGATGCTCACTTCTCACTTTCCTGCACAAGGAGCACATTACGTTAGTTTAATTAATAAGTTTGTGGTTTTAGGGGACCACCCCCCTTACCAATACCTTGCACTCGATCATGGCCCTTTCGGATTTGAGCTTAAGGACCATTTAAGATGATCCCATCATTGCCCATGATCAAGTGCTACCTTGTACTCGGTTACCCGGTGCCGAGTACCCCTAGTGCATTATGCACCAAGGGTTTTAAGCTAGGGAACGTCTCACGATCCCATCATCGCACATGATCACTTTGACCTTCACCATGACCCCCCTATGGCCAGGTGTGCGAGCCCCGCATCGTGGCATAGGGAGCATCCGATCGATGTTCCATCATCGCGCCTAGAGAACGCCTTAAAGGCTTATCTCATCATCGCCCACATGTTCCAAGATTCTGGCATATGTATTCCACTAGCTAGAATACATCTGCCAGAGCTAGAGGCTAACTAAGAAACATACTAAGCTAACCTCCTGGCAAGTCGGGGTCGACCAAGTCGGAGACGACTCGCCCATCAAACTCCTTCATAAATTCTGGGTATTGCTTCTCCAAATCCTGCTTCAATACCCATGTCGCGTCTTCCACGGGCAAGTGTTTCCACTTGACCAAATACTGGAGGAATTGAGACCTCCTAGTCTTCTTGAATGACTTTTCAAGAAGTAGCTCAGGCACAATTTCAACTTGTTCCTCTGTCATTTCCAACAAAGTTGGAGTATCCAAGACCTCCTCAGGGTTAGGATTGTGCCTTTTCAATAAACTTACGTGGAAAACCTTATGAACTTTGAGATGGGCCGGAAGATCCAACTTGTAGGCTTGGAAGCCCACTCTCTCCAAAATCTTGAACGGACCAGCCCATCTAGGGGCAAGCTTCTTGCAACTCCCAATCCGAAGCTTAGCTTGCTTGACCTTGATCTTCAACCACACGCTATCGCCTACCTTGAACTCTCTTACGGTCCTGTGCTTGTCGGCTACACTCTTCTGCCGACTTCTTGCTGCTAGGAGGTAACCCCTTACTTCTTCCACCAGCTGCTGCATATCTCCGAGCATCTGCTGGGATACTTCAACCTTTGACACGGGATTGTGCCAAGTGTCCGGGGTTAAGCACTGGTACCCGTAATTTACCATGAAAGGAGACATCTGAGATGACTCCTGCTTGGCACTATTGTAGGCGAATTCCACCAAGTGGATGTACTCATCCCACTTGGACTGCTTATTCCACACAAAGCTTCTAAGCATATCTTCAATGATTCGATTCGTCCTCTCCGTCTGACCATCTGTTTGGGGATGATAAGTTGTGCTCATGGAGAGCTTCGTCTGAATGGTGCTAAAGAGGTCCTGCCAAAAAGCACTCATAAACTTAGAATCTCTATCAGATATTATCTCCCGAGGCATGCCATGGAGCCTAAAAATCTCCTTCACAAATAGCTTGGCAGTATCTAATGCTGTGTCGGTAGTTCTACAAGGCACGAAATGTGCCATCTTAGATAATTTGTCTACTACGACCATCAATGCATCCTTGCCTCGAAGAGTCTTGGGAAGGCCTGTGATAAAATCCATACTTACCACTTCCCACTTCGCGTTCGGCACTGCTAGATGTTCCAAGGCTCCTAGAATTTGAAGCTGCTCCGCTTTGGTTTGCTGACACAACTGGCACTCACGAATATATCTTGCTATCTGCTTCTTCATTCCCGGCCAGAAATCGCTACTTCGAATCTTGAAGTAGGTCTTCATAAAACCTGCATGCCCTGCTATTGGACTGTTGTGTGTGTCATGAAGGATTAGCTTCCTTATACCTGACGATTCGGGCACACACAACTTATCTTTGTGGTACAACAAGTTGCCTTCCTTCTTATAATGCTTGAAGGCTTCTCGTTCCTTATCTGTTCTAGCCTCCCTAGAGAGGCTTTCCCATACCTCCTTGAAATCACCATCAGATGGTAATGTCTCCTCAATTTTCTTGCCATACCCACTCGAAAGAGTTGATATAGCATTACAATGTGTTCTCGTCTCAAGGGGTCTTCTAGAAAGAGCATCTGCAACCACATTCAACTTACCTGGCTTATAAGCAATCTCAAAATCATACTCTTCTAGGAATTCCATCCATCTCCTTTGCCTTAGATTGAGGAGCGGCTGGGTAAAGATTTATTGAAGGCTATGGTGATCAGTGTCTAACTGAAACTTCCTCCCAAGCAAATAATGCCTCCAAATACGAAGAGCTCTCACAATAGCTAGAAGTTCCTGATCATGGGTTGGATAGCGCTGCTCGGTGTCGTTCAACTTCTTGGAATCATAAGCTATTACTTTCCCTTCCTGCATAAGGACTCCACTTGTCGCTATCTTACTTGCATCTGTTGCTACTATTTTGTCCTTGTCCGGATCTGGCAGAACTAGCACAGGTGCTGTTGTTAAGGCCTCCTTAAGCTTTTCAAATGAAGCTTGGACATTTTCTAACCAATGTGTTCTCCAATCTTTCACCTTAACACTCTTAGTGAGGTCCGTCAAAGGGGACGCCCACTTGGCGAAGTCCTTCACGAACTTCCTGTAATAACCTGCCAGACCTAGAAAGCTTCTTACCTCCGCCACATTCTTTGGGGCTGGCCAATCCACTACTGCTTCAATCTTTGCGGGGTCGGTGGAGATCCCTTCCGCCGATATGACATGGCCCAAGTACTCCACTCTTTCGGTAGCAAAGTGGCATTTGGAAAGCTTTCCATATAAGCGATGCCGCCTCAACTTTTCCAACACCTTTCTCAAATGCTGACTATGATCTTCAATGGACTTGCTGTAGACTAGAATGTCGTCGAAGAAGACAATGACAAACTCATCTAGGAATTCCCTGAAGACGTCGTTCATGAGGCGCATGAAAGTTGCTGGAGCATTCGACAATCCAAAGGGCATTACTGTAAACTCAAAATGACCGTACCGCGTTCTGAAGGCGGTCTTATGGATATCTTCTTCCTTTATCCTTATTTGGTGGTATCCTGACCTTAAGTCAATTTTTGAGAATACCTTTGCTCCTTGGAGCTGGTCCATCAAATCATCTGCCCTTGGCAATGCATACTTATTCTTTATCGTCTGCTTGTTGAGCTGGCGATAATCTATGCACATTCTTAAACTGCCATCTTTCTTCTTCACGAAGAGTATGGGTGCTCCAAAAGGAGACACACTTGCTCTAATAAAGCCAAGCTCAAGCAATTCCTGGAGTTGCTTCTTAAGCTCTATCAACTCCGGTGTGCTCATCCTGTATGGTGCCTTGCTGGTAGGCTTAGCATCTGGAGCTAATGTGATCTCACACTCCACACCCCTATAAGGTGGTAGCTGCCGGATTTCATCCGGAAATACATCCTTGAATTCCGAAATAAGCCTTGCTACTGGCTTGGGCAACTGCTTCCCCTTTTTGTCGTTTCCATCCTGCTTATTGGGCTCAATTGCCTCTAACCTCAAAATATAATCCACCTTATTTCTTTCTATATTTTTCCTTAGCTGCTTCAAAGAAATACACTGCATGGAGGAAGCTGCCTTCTTACCTCTCACTATGAATTTGGTGCCGTCCGGTGCCGTCATGGCGACTTCATTGCGGTCACAGTCGATCATGGCTTTTGCTGGCTTTAGGAACTCCATTCCTACTATAAGGTCATACCTTCCAATCTCCATGACCTCTGCCCCCATCGGCCACTTACTTCCACTAAGGTCTATGTCGAATGTGATCCTCCTCCCCTTAGTATGCCGAGAATGGCGCCTTTTGCCATAGCAACTGGCCTTGGCTTAGACTTCAATACCTTGTTCTTCATTAGGGCAGCCAGCCTAGGAGAGGCGAAGTTGTGAGAGCTACCTGTATCTATGAGGACTACATATGGGTTGCTATCTATGATTCCATCAGCCGCAATGACTGTCGACTGATTTTCAATGTCACCTGACTCAATATTTGCACAGATATGGCACTCACCATCTATGAAGTCCTGGGCCTCATGCTGGTCGTCATCTTCATCTGCTTCTGTTGGTGAATCCCAATCCCCAAGCTCTGCCAAGGCTGCCTGCATGACGAATGGGCAATCATGTGTTCGGTGCCCTGGCTGGAAGCACCTGAAACATAGCTTCTTCTCGATACACTCCTGTCTCTTCTCCTTTGTCAGACTGTCTAGAAGACGCTTTAGCACGCTGCCCCCTGATGCATTCTGCGGCTTACGGTCCCCAAAGTTCTTACCCTGAGCTCTTCCTTGCTGGTGGCCTCCTGATGGCGTAGCTGCTGATTGCTTACTCTGGTATTGTCCCTGGTACTGCCCTGTTGACTTTCCTTTGAAGGCCGACTGTTTCTCCCCTGGCGTTGGTGGAGCTTCTTCCAAACTTATGGCTTTATCCGCCTTTTGATGTTGCTGTTCAATCCCTCAATGTAAGTTTCAACCGCTTGCCTTTCCGAGACTCCGGGAACATGGAGCCTGAGTCGCATGAATTCCTCTGTGTACTTTGCTACTGATAGGGTACCCTGGTTCAATCTATAGAATTGCTGGATCTGCCTGCTAGTATGTGACCTAGGCAGATAATGTCTGCGAAAGGCCTTGCTGAAGGTCTTGAATCTGCAACTGTTTCTTTTGAGCTTGTTGGACTTTGCGTAGCCTTTCCACCAGATTCTAGCTGCTCCTATCAAGTTTGCTATAGCAACCTTCCCTATATCCTTATCCTTCATGCCATAAGAGTTGCCAAACTCCTCCATCTCGTCAAGCCAGGCTTCTGCCTCCATACCTGACCTGTCCTTCCCTGAGAACTGACCCAACTTCCTAGTCTTCCACACATTGCTCATAGCACTGTCAACTTTCTTTTGATAGTCATCTGCCTTCCTTGCCCTGGCTCTTACCTGTGAAGTATCGGACTCACTTTCTGAGCTAGAACTGTCTTGGCTGTCTGAAGTGTCTGATGAACTGGAGCTAGGTGGTGTTGGACTCCTCCTGTTTCTTCTTTTCCTCTTCCTATCTCTGACATTTCCCTGATTGTCCTGCCCCTCCGGCTGTGGACCTTCCTCGATGCCTTGCTGAGGTAGCGGTGGAGGTGGAGGTGGAGGTGGAGCAGGTGCATATTCTTGGGCATTCATCAATGGGGTGGCCCAGTGGATCAGCTGATGCATCTGGTTCCTCATCTGGACGAGTCTTGCGTTGATTACTTCCGGCGTCATTTCGTCATTGTTGTCATCTTGATCACGTCCAAATAGGTTTCTGGGTACCCACTGGTGATGTCGGCCTTGGCCTTGAGAACCTGAGCCTGTGTTCCTTGCTGCAAGGATTAATCATCAATGCTTGTTATTTAAGTTACACACTAATCATTCTTGCTTACAATTGAATTGTTGTTAGGTACAAAAGAAATCATATGAAAATTCCACTTACAAGGACAGTTTATAGTCATTAATACATAAAAGTTACATGGTAGGATAGATATGTGCTGGCACAATAGGGTACAAGAAAACATTTAGTACAATTTAAAAACTTAAAGGGAAATTTTATAACTTCAATGGCCTCCAGAAAGCTTAAAGAAATTCTTGACATCCCTGAATCGGAGGCCTTTGCCGAGGTTGCGCAGGATGTTTCTTGTCGACCCTCCTTCGAGTGCTCGGGCCATTTCCGGTTCCGGGAGTTCTGGGGCAGTTGCTGCTACTACTGAAAGTGATGCATCCCTGAGGTGGCCCCTAGCAAAGTCAAGGCAATGGAGTGCGACGGACCTCTTGAAAAGGATGACGTGATCTGCATGGGCGTATATCTTCGAATGCTACCCGAAGCCCGAGAGTGCTATGAGAAGTGCCACGGATTCTTCCCCCCTTGGGCTGAACTCCTTGTGGAAGACTACCATTTGCCCTTGGCTGAGGGCTGGAAGATAGTAGCGAAGTGCCGTACCTTTACCCGTACCTCGTGATCCGGTGCCCTTCCTTTGAGCCGCTCCGCCATAGGCATCTACTGCCATAAGATCTTCATGATCTCTCCACATGCTGGTTGCATTGTCCAAGTTGATGCTGCTGGACGCTTCTCTCATGCTCCTGGCTCGAACTGCCCGGCTTGAGCTTGGCCCCCCCCTGGTTTATACAATGTGCTCTGTATCTGCTGGAATTCCTCCTCTGAGATGATAGGTTCCTGCTGTCGATAAATCTCCCTTATCTGCTGATAGGCTGCTATGTCTGACATTGTCTCCCCAGCATAGGAGTGTCTCTCCGCCAGCTCCCTTGGAATTTCCTGGTATGAATAGTCGATGAGGTCCGTGCTTTTCCCATGTGCTATCATGCCTAAGAGCTCGTCGATTCGAAGCCCCTGTTCCTGGTAGTACGGTAAGTTGAGGATGTCGTTTGCTAAAATATACTCCTCTCCGTCGATGACTATCGGGGACAGAGCTGTGATGCCGATCGGTGGCTCGTTGGCTCTTCTGATGTCGTCGTTGTGCCTCGACATGTATCTCTGCATCCTTGTTGCCTCTCTGCTCTCCCACTCCGGGTTTTGCTCCCCTAACTGCTCATAGTCTTCCTCGATTTGCAGAACTGGTGGCCCTGATGTCGTACCATGGTATTCATACGCGGAGGAGTCTATGTTGAGGATTTGATCCTGGACCCTACGGGTATCAAGTGGTGCTAAGTCTAAGGGCTGAATGGAAGGTTCTCCTACTTTGTTGATTGACTTATAGTGCATGAACAGGGCAAGGGTTGTCTGAGATGAAAGGTACCTATGCCTATTATGTCTGCATGTCATGTAGTCGGGCATGGTTCTAGTCCTATCCCATAGCTGACTCTTGCCTTTGGATCCTCCCATTTCTCTCGCTAAGGCTTGGGTGAGTGTCTCAAGAGAAACCCAATTCCCTCCCCTAGGAGGTAATCTAACTTCCCAAGGCAGGACCTATTGGTCGTATGGCACATGATATCTGTGTAGTATGGTGTTCTAGTCAATGTTGCATGAAGATCAAACAAGTGGTCAAACACAGAGAAGGCTTGCTCGGTAGGGAGCTGATGGATATGGTTTGCAGCATTGTACCATTTGACAAAGTTACTGGGCGCCATTGAGCAAGGAAGAGTGCAGAAAATGGCTTGCAAGAATCAATGAGGAGTCCGAAAATCGCCTAAGTTACTGGGAGCAGTTCTGTTGAAGGGGAAATGGCAAATGAGGCCCTTTTTTATAGACTATGGTTGGCCTCGGGATTCGTGCAAAAGGTTCCTAGATGGAAAAGACCTTTGTTCTATGGCTATGGGTGTCCAAATGAGCTACCATGGAGTGCGAATTTAAGTAAAACAAAGCAAGAAACACTACGTGGCAGTTTGTTGGGTCAAATTTGGCTAACTTGGGTCAAAAATGGGCTGACCCGGGTGAATCCGCGCGAATGGCCTCTGCGTCGCGAACGCAGACGCATTTGGCGCGGTCTCACCCGGTTGGCCTAATTTTGAGCTATTTTTGGTCATTTTTAAGAATTGGAAGATGCTAACATGACTAATTGGGTCAATTCTAACCTAGCTATCAACTTATTTTGAGCAAAACTGACACTTGAAAGCAAGTTTTTGGCGCACCCGGGTGAATCTGCGCGGATGGCCTCTGCGTCGCGAACGCAGACGCGTTTGGCGCGGTCTCACCCGGTTGCCCCACTTTTTTGCTTTTGATGACATCTTTTTGCCAAAATTTGTTGTAGACATGGTTTCTAGACAATTCCTAAGCATGCTATAAGAATTCTATTACAATTTGATTTAATTCTCTATATTTCAAGCATCAAAAAATTTTTTCTTACCGAGAGAAAACAAACTTCTATATTAATAAGGAAAACACATTTACATTGAAAACTTAACTGTTTAACAAAATTTACAAAATTGATAGGGCCTCTCCCTGCGAATCCTCTGTGCTAAGTGTATGTCCTTCGGCATGAGCGTGGCCCTCTTAGCATGGATGGCACAGAGATTCCCTTCCTCAAAGAGCTGTACCAGCTCTGCTTCAGTGGCCTCTTGCAGGGCCTGGATCATTAGAGGGGTAACCTTATAATCGGTCCGGAATTCCTGCATAACTTCCCGAAGGAGGCGTTCAAAAGGCGCCTGCCTTATCAGGAGATTTGTGCACATTTGAAAGTGCTTGATCTCCCTGAACATACGGGCGTGCGGACTGTTTGGCCCGTGGTGAAGCCTTTTGGGCTTCTCCGGTCTAGGTGGGGGTGGCTTCGGCTGGTTTTTCTTTGGCCTGCCGCCCTCGACGGACTTCTGCACATTCAGACGGCAGTACCAGTCGTTGTACCTCGTCCAGCGACGGAGGTACTCTTGGTATGCCTTCATCTTGCGCATGAATTCACGATCCTGACGGAGCGTGAATTCTCGCTCTCCCACCTTCTGCTTTTTGACCACCTTCGGTGGCTCAGGCCACTTAGGGTAAGGTGGTCTCGCGTCGGGGTTGGAAGACTTCCCGGCGCTCCGCTGCCCCTCCTCCTCCTCTTCGTCTTCGTCTCCTTCTCCTGCCTCCTCTTCATCTACCTCGCGGGAGCGAGGTTCTTCGATTGTGACGTCCCGCAAGGCCGGTCATTTCTCTTCTTCGTCCTCCTTTCCTTCTCCTGCAGCTCCCTTTCCCTTTTCTTGCGATCTGCTTGCTCCTCTGGCCACTCCTTCACCTTCTGCTTGCCCTTCTTCTTAATGGAAGAGGGGCCTGGCTGCTCGATCTGGTCCCGCTGCTGCTGCTCAGGCTCTTCCTGCCGGCGCTCCACCCCCTGGTCGGACAGATTGCCGAGGTCATGGGTTTCGTCCGTCCGCTGGGTTTGCTCGGACGAACTACTCGGAAGCTCCTCCTCTGCTACATGGAATGTCTCGTCGGAAGAAGACGCGTCCGCCTCGCCTGGCTTGGGCCTCAGGTGGGGTGGTATCTGCTTCCCATGGCCGCCTGCTGCTGCTGCCGCCATCGAGGGAATTCGCCTAGGGCTAGTCTTCCTGTAGGTTTGTTTTGTGTGTGCCATATCTTACGGTTCAGGAAATTGATGATGTAAGGCTGATCAAGAAAGAGATGGTGGAGGAAAAGGTTGGAGGGAAATGAGGTGTCAGGGATGTTTAAAAAGGAGGGTCCCTGGGAATATTCTTCTACCATAATTAGGCCTACTTATTAGCCCCCCTTATTAATTGCACCATAGTACCCTTATTATTAATATATATTTAATTTCTAATACACCTGTTTAAATTCGTATTATACCTTTAGAATTTCAAATTTCCTAGTAGTTTGAAGTATTAATTATGGATTTGCGCCATTTTTCACCCAGGTCTCCGATTGGCATGATTCTTCGACCCATTTTAGGTGAAATTTGATGCAGATGCATAATTTTCACCTCAATTTTACTAGAAAGTGAATTTGACTCATTCACTTCTTAACCTAATTTCGGACCCACTACCTAGGGGAAAAATTTTTCCCCTATTTTCGAGGTTCGATGGTGGAAAATTTTATTTCACACCCCTATAGGCCTGTTAGACTACTTTCATGGTTATGGTCAGTGCTAGTTCCTGGTCAACCAAGAACATAGCTCTGATACCATTGTGACGCTCCCTGCTAAATATACGGCGCTCGGCCGTACACTCGGCAGGAAATCCCCCGTCCGGCTCGACAACCCGCGGGCCCTCCGCCTCTATCCGCACTGGAACCTCCATAGTGCGGAAAGGGGACACGAAGGTGTCTTGCGCGCCCTTCCCCTATGGGCTCCTATCACATCGGAAGCATAAACACGTCAGAACTAGCAATACAATACAATATGCTACCTCGAAGGGTAGCTCATCCGCGTATCTATAGATGCAAAGAACATAATCGAATGCCATAAAACATGAGAGCTCCTACCCGTGGCTCCGACACATAAGATAGTCGACTGACTAGATAGGCCTCAAGATAGAGCAGACCGAGTCATAACAATGGCGGGGGCTGGCATAAGACAATGGCTAGGGTTGACCACTCCATCCGCCCCTCTTGTGCATACTTTGCGGATGGGCTAGATCAAGCCGCGTGGCATGACTCTAACCTTCCAGGATCACGCTAGCCCCATGGCATCACCCGTCGGGACTGCTCCGTGTTGCATCTCCCCTCGGTCCGACGAGGTAGGAAGGGTTGCATCTCCCCTTCCGGGGTCTAGAGGCTCCACAGGCGGCTAGAGAATAAATAACGACACGCGATTCGTACCCGGTGAACCCCCAAAACAAGAGCCAAGCCGACACTTGCAACTCTTGAGAGGCAGGCGACACCATTGCCCCTGGGAGGTGTCGGACCCATGCTCGCCCCCACAGTGACCAGACCATAAGCCTAGCCCACTATGGGATCCCCGAAGCCCCCCTTTCGGCGGGGATCCACCCTCCATCTTGCCTCTAGCCCGTTGTGTAGTCTTTGAGTCACATCATAGCTTCCATAGCGGGTGGGTTCCTATGCACAGGCCGCAACTAATAGGAACTAAGGGATCTACACTAGGAGCATACTACATATGGCCCTAGGCCTCTACCCCCCTTCCCAATACAAGAGGAGCACATGATCAACCAATAACACATACATCACATCATGATCAATATCAATATCATATGAACATCTTAACCTAATCATACATAGCTAACTAACAGTTAGGGTTCTTTGATTAGGGTTCAAGATGTTCAACAAAGGATCTAGGGTGGCTCTACTCTAGACACGAATCACTAACCCATCTGGAGTGCTAACTTCCAGATGAACTAACATGAACTCTACTCAACCTACCTCCTCCAGAAGCGCTTCCTCCCATCCCTGGCGTCTCCATGCTCCTAGACGTGGTTCGAAGGCTTGCTCCCTCTACGATCATACACACCTTCCAGGGGCTGCTGCTCCAGGCTAGACTATGACGAACGGTGCTCGAAACGGGGTTTCGGGCACGTGGGTGAGAGTTCAGGTGCTAGGTCAGGGGAAAGGGTCTAGGGTTAGGGTTAGAGCCAATATATGTGTGGGTCCACATGGGATGCCACGTGGCACCACTAGGATGAGGCCGTGTGGCGGTTGCCCCAATAGGATAAGGCCATGTGGAATTGGGCCTTATCCTAAGGTTATCTAAGTTAAACAATTAACTTAGATGTGCACCCCTTGCCACTTTCTGAGGTATACAAGGCCACCTAGGTAGACTTGTATGGTGACGGGTCCAGGAATATACGTATTTATGGCATATATTCCCCTGGAACGTCACATGGGGATCCACAGCTACGCCTTCAGCAGATACAATGTGGCCCAAATTCCACCTGTGCTTTCAAAAATTCACACTTTGACATCTTTGCATACAACTTATGCTGTCTGAGGAGAGTTAACAAAGAGCGCAAATGATTCAAATGTTCCTCTAAGGTTTTGCTATACACCAGGATATCATCTAAAAATACTTCAATAAAAGTATCAAGACATCCTGCAAAAACCTCATTCATCATTCTGGAAAAAGTAGCAGGAGCATTCGTTAGTCCAAAAGGCATCACCAAAAATTCAAATTGACTAAAAGTGGTCCTGAAGGCAGTCGTATGTACATCTGTCTCCTTCACCCTTATTTGGTGATAGCCACTACGCAAATCCAACTTAGAAAAATATTTAGCTCCTGTTAACCTATCCATAATTTCGTCAATTCTAGAAAAGGGTACCTATTCTTGATCGTGATCTTATTCAAGGCACGATAATCAATGCACATCCGCATTGATCCATCCTTTTTCTTGACTAGAATGACAGGAGCACCATAAGGGGATTTGCTAGGTCTCACAAACCCTTTGGCTAACAGCTCATGAACCTGCTTCTTTACCTCCTCTTGTTCCAATATGGACAATCTATAAGGGCTTCGAAACACAGGTTTGGATCAGGCTCTAAACCAATCTCATATTCAATCTCTCTACTATGGGGAAGACCTTCGGGCAGTTCCTCAGGGAACACATCCTGAAATTCATACAACAGATCCTGCAACTCTTTTTGGCCTTCTGAATTCTCTCACAAGGCACCCAAAAATAGATGACAACACTTCTCCATGCCATAGTCATATTCAATACTGAATTAAAGCAAATATAGAGACAATTCAACCAAACCAACACAAACAACGGAAAAGGAAACACGACCGGTTATTTCCAAAAGTTGTACATGTCCAATAAAAAAGGCTTAAGAAATGCCAAATCTATTGATTCAAGCCCATATTGGAACTTTCTAAGCATTTTTGGACCTTCTTTCCTCAGAATCAGCCCTTCTAGAGACTTTCTACTCACTGGTTACCTTCCATAGCCTTATGAGCCTTCAATAAATTCATAATTTATCATATTCGCATGCAAAAATCATGTACAGACTAATCATGACAGCTCATAGCACCTCGATTGATCAAATAACAAAACCCCACGTGAGAATTTCTTCATGCATAGATCTCTGGACCCGTTTCCCTTGCTTGTGCCTCAAAAGATCGCCTTCTAGCTCCAAAAACAAAACTGAAGAATACGATATATAATAGTGCAGTCAATTCTGATCTAGCATCACTGTTTCTGTCATAACTCTCTTATACGGATGAATTTTTGGCTGATCAGACCCATTCTGGAAAGCTAATTCAAAAACTTTTCAAAAAAAAGAAAAATCACCTAAAAAGGATCTCTAGTAGTCGAGATATGATGCTCCAAAATTCGGGCACTAAAAAATTGCTCCTTCTACCTTGATGCTCTGCAAAAGCTCTTGCAAAATTCTTTTTCAAAGAGGCAAAACCCAGGCAGAAAGCAGTTTTGATCCTGTCATATTTGACTGGCCCTATCTTTCTTAACAGACTTCGGATTTACATGTGATTTCTTGTGTCATTTTCCTTATCTCGTGTAGAAAAATATCATGGTAATTAAAAATTTAAAAAATCGTTTTATCGAGACAGTCTGACTCCGTTTCTGTCATTCAAAACAGAAAAGCTCAAATCTTCCTGCCAGATTTAAACAAAAAAGCCTACAGACATTTGAGCTGCCGATTATACATAAAACATAGATGTACATAAAAAATCGTTGAAAATAACCTATGCATCTTTGTGGGTTGATATCATTAAAAACATTGCATGGCTAAAGTATGTGGTTTCTTTATATGCTTTATTAATGTGGTATTCTTACAAAGTAATTATCAATGGTTCAGTTATGGTATTCAATGGTATGGTTTTCTAACATGTTTATTCATTGTTGTATAATATCGTGGTTCATGTGTATAGTTTCTTAATATGGTATAAAGTGGTGGTAATGAGACTTGGTTTGATATGGCGTTATATAATGTGGTTCTTAAAGTGCAAAATTAGGGTGGCTAAGTATTGTGATAAATTTATATGGTTTCCATTGTGTTAAAATTAAACAAGTTGCATATGGTTAATGGTCTAAAGCCTTCCCACTTTTATGCGTGCAAACGATATAGGGTTAAAGTGCAGCCATATAGGATTGAAATGACTAAAGCCGGATATGTTTTATAGTCTAAAGCCTTCCCATTTTTATGCATGCAAACCATATAGGATCTTTAGTAGAATGCATAATGCATTCAATGTTATAGATCACTAGTGCTTTATCTACCAAAGCATTTTAAGTTAATTTATTAACACCGTATAATTCTATATGATAGCATGCAATGGTTCTTAGTGCTAGCATGTAGCGGTTTCTTAGGCATAGTCTCTATCATTGGTAATTAGGAAATTTTGCCGATGTCATAAAATCCAATGCACCAATAGAAATTGCCATTACAAATGGTATTTTTCATAACAAAAATGAATAAAAGAAGCTCCAAGGATTCGAACCTTAGTTAAACCATTATCCCCATGGATATAAATAGCACAATATCTCTAAAGAAGCCACTTCAGAAATCATCTTCAGCTTTGAATCCTCCCAACAATTTTCAGAAAACTATTATATGTTACTTCAATTTGAAGCTCCAAAACTTAACAAGAAATAAATCTGCACTCAAATTTGCATTTGCCACCAATTCATAAAACTCCAAATCCCATATGCATATACTGCTCCTGAGTGCTACAGCTCCAACAAAAATTCTAGTATAAAAGAAGCAAGGGCAAGATCAGGTACAGACGATGTCAAATCGATGAAATCTGATCTCAGGGATAATGAACTGAAATGAATTTGGGCAGAAAATCTGCTATGCCTGAGCTTATTTATTGTGCCACGGCTTATTGACACATACAAACAGCTATATACATAAATGGAAGAGCCCATTTATTGTGCCACGGCTTATTGACACACATACAAATAGCTATATATATAACTGGAATTAATAAATTGCTGCTTGGAAGGAAAAAGTTGGCCAATAGATCCATCACTTTGATTCCAGCATTAGACTCCATGACTGATTCTGCAAATATTATAATGCTCCGTCAAATGACGGATTCTGCCAGCAAACTCCAACATTAGACTGCCAATATATTAAATGTTCCACTGTAATAATATTACTAGAAATTTAGACAAAATGTTCAGCCTGCATCAAGTCTTCAATATCAAAGTAATCCTATTTAGGCATTCAACAGATAATGTACAAGCAGCAAACATAATTCAACAATAATATTCTTGTAGAGCCTAAAATTAAGACTTTGGCGTTCAAGTTATAATATACAATCCTGGCTAGATGTTACAACAAGATGGCTAATGAGGAGGGTAAAAAAAAATATAAGAAATACTAAGATAAGCTAGCAGCCAAAATCCACAGCACAGGCATCTAAAGAATAAAACTTAGAATATAAGCTGGAAATTTTTTTTTTTTTTTTGAAGAACTGTGTCATCAATATATTAAAAGAATGGTAATGTTACAAAGCAAGTGAGGAGGAAGGAGAACTGCCCCAAAGAGACAGCGATACCTCGACACTCCACAACAAACTCACAGAAAAACTGCAACTCTACTGCTGTACAAACTGACCATCACCATCTACAACACCCAAGAAGTCCCGCCAAATGGCAAACTTCCGCTCTACTACTCCCGGGAACACCAGAAAGCTTTGAAATAGCTTGTACCTGAGTCGAGGAATCAGAGAGGCTGCAGGCTGCTGAATCCCCTGAAAGATCCACAACCGCCGCCGCTTCCAAATCAGCCACACCAACCAAGCCACGCACAAATGCAAGGCTTGCTGCCGCAAGAGCGGCCAAGCACCAGGATACACATGAAGCAGCAACTGCTGGCTAGTCAATCTCACCTGAAACAGAGCCCTAACCCAATCCCAGGCAGCCTGCAAGTGAGGGCATAAAACCAGACAATGCTCCACAGTCTCACGATGAAGGCCACAACAAGGGCAGAGAGGGCTCACACCCGGCCTAAACCGACTCACAAGGGCATTCACCCTGATACAGCGGTGCACCACCTGCCACAGAAGCACCCTAACCTTCGGTGGGGGAAGTGAGCTCCATGTCCACGTCCAAATCGAGCGCCATCGAGAACCCGGAAGCTGCAGAGACCACTTGCACGAGGAGGCAAAGTGTGTCATGAATAGCCCGGCCACCCGGTAAGAAGACCGCACAAAGCAAGAAGACACAACATCGGATGAACCTTCCAAACCGCACCACCACATCATCCCGAGGGACTATAGGTATGTGTAGCGGAATACCGCCACGTGTTCCCCGTGATAGTCCCTGGCCCCTCGGGCAAAAGCGAGCTCGAAAGAACTCCCACGGCTAGCTGACCACCCCAATACCAATCCTCCAAAGGTGAGCACGATGGCTTCGCCTCCAGCGGGCTTTCGCGTCCGAGCATGCGATGGCGACCAAGGGCAAGTCTTGCTTGAGGGGGGTAGAGGAACCCACAAGAAAGGAGAAGAGTGGTGATAAAGCGAGGCATAATCTATTTGGAAGAGCACACGCACATGATCCCAAGCCCTTAACACTCCCCGTGAGAAAAGGGGATGCACGCGCGGGGAAAGGCGGAGACCATACAACGGTGCCGGGGCAACTCCACATGCACGACGGCTTCCCAAACGCCACACAATGGCGAAGAGACTGCAACAACAGCGCCACACCAGGAGAAAATGCTCCATCCTGCAGAATGCTCCAAACAAACTTGGAGACCAACATGTTAGTCCTGTGCCTCCTGGTACAGGACTATTTATGCATACGACGGACCAAGTCAAGGCCAAGGATCCACAGGTCGAGGCCGCCGGGTCGGTCGTCAAAGGCCCAATAGAAGACCAAAGCGGCCGGACCACGCGGTCAAAGCCCGTCACGCTACTACCAAGAGGAGGCGCCGGACAAGTGGCGGCCCATCCGCCCGGTCGGCGTCGGCGTGATTTCGAGCACTTCAAGAGGCACCGCCAAAGATTCCTGCAAATCAGGCCTCCTTCCGTGAGAGCTCCAAGACGAGATCGGTCTCGAGTGTCTATATTGGGCCAAAGGCCATTGTACTATATATATGAGTAGAGCTAGCACATGAGTTTTTAGATGAGTTTTGAGTCTTGTCTCACATCCGCTTTCTCTCTATTGCGAGAGCTCATGTATCTTCATTGACATCAAGGAAGTTGTTCTCATTCTTGTGATCTCATTGTTCTCTTTTTGTTCTGTTCTCCTTTCCTTGTTCTTTTTGCAAATCCCGCGTGACATAGCTCCCGGATTCTCCTGTTAGATCCAAAGGTCCTCACAGAGGGCTGTCTTGCAGGAGTTCCCGAACCCAGACCCCAAACACTGGCGCCGATGCCGGGTCTGATCCTTCTTCCATCATGTCGGCTCGAGGTTTCACTCCTGAAGAACTTCTCTGCCAAACGGCGGCTCGCCTGGAGCGCCATCAACGACGCGAGGCTGTTCGGGATATGTATGATTCTGCCTATGACATTGAGGGTGGTTGTATCCGCTCCCGAGCTCAGTCGGCCCCTCCTACCCCTCGTGCTCATTCTCGACCAGGGTCTCCCCCTGTGTGTCGGCATTGTTCTCAACCTCAATCTCCACAGCATACCCCTGTTCAGCCCACGCCTCACTATTTCCAGACTCCTGACAGCACCTATATCTTCCATCACAACCTTCTTCACCTCCTGGTGGGATGGGCTACCATCAAGTGTCTTTTGGCCCTACCCACGTTCACGACTTTCAGTCTTCTCCATCTTTTGAGCATGCTCTTCCTGTTTACCAAACCACTGATCTCAAGCCCAATGAGGAAGGCTCCAAGGCCCTTCCCCACCAGATGCTGCTTTCGCTGGACCACATGTTTTTTCCGTTCCACCTCCTTGCTCTCAGTCTCAGACTATTCCACCTCTCTATGCTTCTGCATATCCTCCACCACATCCACCTGTCTATGCGCCTGTTCCACCTTCATCTCCAACTCATAATTTGAAGCTGACTTATCCCACCTTTGGTAACACTAAAGGCAAACCTCTGGATCAGAGTGCTCAAGCCCACATGGAGGAATTTGAAGCCTTGGTCATTCTGAACGGTCATGCGCAGCCGCAACTCAAATTTCATATCTTTTCAACCACGCTACGAGGCGCCCCTCATCAGTGGTTAATGGCCAACAAAAGTCACTGGAAACAGAGTTGGCAAGAAATGAAAACTGCCTTTCTGTCTCATTATGGCACCACGGACGATGATCAGTTACTCCTCAAGCAACTCAATGACCTTCAACAAGAGCCCACGGAGTCAGCCAGGGATTTTGCGGACCGTCTTCACATTCTCGTCAGTAAACTCCAGGAGTACCCCACGCAAAGCCAGATCCTCGTCTGGTTTCTGCAGGGCCTTCCTCCTGCCATTCGACTCATGACAGAATACTTGCGTCCCAAGTCTCTGGAGCAGGCCATTGAATTGGTCAATCACTCGGTCAATGTTTCTTCTCGGGGTGTTGCTCTCCAGGAACTCCCTTTCATGCCCCCCGTCATAGTTCCTCAGAACTCTGTTCAGCCTCAACAAGCAAATCCACAACGCGCTCACATCTGGTGTACTATTTGTAAATATCAAGGTCATCTGGCAAATGAATGCAACTCCTCCAATGGACCTCCTCATTGTAAACGATGCAATATGTGCAATCACGCCACGGAAGAATGCACTCGTTCTCATCCTACACCTTTTCGCAATAAAATGGTCTTTCAAGTCCAGACCACGCCTCAACAACAACCGTCATATCAGCCTCAGCAATATCAAACTCAACAACTTCAGCAATATCAACAAACACAGCAGCAGCCACGGGGACAAGGCAATCGTCCTCCCTTTGATCCTTCAAAGGCTCAATGTTATCATTGTCATGAATGGGGTCACACCACCACGGCGTGTCCTCAACTTCCTAAGTTCAAGTCCAGCTCCCAGGTTCCACTCAGCCTGCTTCTGTACGCCTCACGGCTTATCAACTGTGGGTGGCCAACGGTAAACAAGGCCCCCGTCCTGTTCTGAGGAAGCCCCCACGGCCGCCTCAACAACAGCGCCCTCAGCAAGTTGCATCTACCTCCAATCCTATGGATCAACAAGCTCAAGAAGAGATTTATCAGGCTCTCAACCCTCCCGTTCAACAGTCCAATTGGGTTGGTCTTGTCTCACGTTACACACGGGCTTCACGCCCTTTGACCATCATTCCTCATGGCACGCAACCTGCTTTTGCTGTGGAAACAGTCCCCCATGACGATGATAAAAAAGTTCACTTCGCATCTGATCTTGACAAACTCATGCCTCACGTCATGCCTAAAGTGAGACAAAGTATTCTGAAACTCATGCAGGCTGCGGAAGGTCGAACCTTGGCAAATGTTCACGCCACCACTCGGGCTCAGCAGCGTCAGGCAGAGCCGTCATCATCCACCAGCGCACGCTCTCAGCCATATCCAAATATTGCTGATGAGGTCGAGCTTCTCAAAGAAGTCTCCGCTTCCTTACCACAGACTCCAGCTCCACTAGACCCTGCGGACCCTTTTTCACATGTTCCCTTGGAACTTCAGGAAGAACTTGCCAAGATCAAGATTCCTTTGAGCCTGGCCACCATTTTGAAACTCTGTCCAGCTCTCAAAGATCAGTTACCTCTTCCCACGGTTCTGGTTGGAGCTGTTGCAACTTCAACACCCACGGTGCATGCCACGGTGGGCAATCAGCACATCAATCATGTCCAAATTGATGGTGGTAGTGCCGTCAATCTCATTACTGATAAACTCAGGAAACAATTGGGCATCAAACAATTATACCGTGCCCCTTATGACATCAAGTTGGCAAATGGCCCTCAAGGTGTCACTCCTCTTCTCCATATCAGCATTGGTGATCTCAAATTCCCCTTGGAATTTGGTGTTTGGAAAGCTGGAGAAGATCCTGGTGACTATGAAATGCTACCTTTTCTCCGACAGGCCAAGAGTATTCATTACTGGGCCACGGACCAACTTGTTATCACCGATGGCCATCTCAATGCCACAATGGATCTGGAAACTGGCCAATTGATCTCTGTCGAGAATGCTGAACCTTCCATCTCCGACACTGACTCTGAAGAAGCACAAAATATTTATCATGTTCAAGCTCCTCCAGCGGGTCTCCCTCTCTCATCTTACCCTGAGTATGCTGATCCTTGGGGTGACATGACGCTCGATCAGGACCAGGCTGCGGCGGCTCTTTTGGACCCTTACCTGGCTTCCTGCAATCGCATTCAACGTCTTGACCATTTTTCTGACCCACTTTCTTCTTCGGAGGCAGTCGATGTTCATGCCGTCATGAAGCAACCCTTGCTTGATGACGCTCAGCAGCCTCTTTTCTTCACCACGCAAAATGCTGCTCCTCCCGTCATGCTTCAGCCTCCTGCTCATCAGGTTCAGGACACGGAGGTTGTTCCTCATATTCAAACTCCAGAAGTGGAAATCGTGGACATTGGCAACAATCAACCAGTCCGCTTAGCTGCTAAACTTCCACCGACCTATAAAGCACGCGCTGTGACATTGTTCAAGAAATTCAAACATATTTTTGCTTGGAGCTACAAAGACCTTCGAGGTATCAAAAAAGAGTTGGGGGAACTCACCATTCCTACCAAATCTGATGCACGCCCAATCTAGCAACGACAATATAGGCTCAACCCAAATTACCGTGACCGCGTCAAGGCTGAAATTGACAAACTCTTGGCTGCTGGCCTGATTTATGAGGTCAAACATTCTGAATGGGTGAGCCCCATTGTCATTGCTCTCAAACACAATGGTAAGATCCGCGTTTGTGTGGACTACCGAAAACTCAATCAAGCCACGGAGCGTGATCACTTTCCGCTTCCCTTCACTGACTAGGTTCTTGAAGAAGTTGCTGGTCATGAAATGTACTCTTTCATGGATGGTTTTTCGGGGTACAATCAGATTTCTATCAAGCAAGAAGATCAACTCAAAACTACCTTCACCACCCCATGGGGCACTTTTGCTTACAAGATCTTTCAAGATGAGTTTTCAGCCTACAGCTCCATAGATGATCACTTGGAAAAATTGGAGCTTGTCTTTCAAAAATGTGATGAATCTGGCATTAGTCTCAATCCTGAGAAGTGCACTTTCTGCGTCACCTCAAGCGTTCTGTTGGGTCATGTGGTCAGTAAAGAAGGCATCACCACGGATCCCGCTAAAATCAATTGTGTCCTGAAAGCTCAAGCACCGTCTAATATCAAAGAGACACACTCTTTCCTGGGTAAGGTAAATTACTATTCCACCTTCATTCCTGGACTTGCAGCTATCGCTGATCCCATTCATAAACTCACGGGTGATGAATCCACTTGGGCTTGGAATCCCCAAGCGGAAGTTGCTTTTCAGAAGTTGAAGCTGTTACTTACTCAGGCCCCGGTCCTTGTTCCTCCTCAATGGGACAAGCCTTTCCACGTTCATGTTGACGTCTCTGCTTTTGCCATTGGTGCTGTTCTTTCTCAAGCCTATGATGAAACCACGGATAAACCCATCCGCTATGCCAGCCGGAAACTCAATCCTGCTGAGCGCAACTACTCTGCCACGGAACGAGAAGCTTTGGGCTTAGTTTTCTGTGTCCAACGTTTCCGACATTATTTGTTGGGCAGCCAGATTAAGTTCTTTGTCGATCATCAAGCTCTTCTTTATTTGATCAACAAAGCCACGCCCACGGGTCGAATTGCTCGTTGGGTCCTTCTTCTGCAAGAATTTGCCCCCTTTGAAATTGTTCATAAGGCCGGCAAGTCTCATGTGGTACCTGATTATCTTTCATGCATACACACGGATGATCCCTCCACGGGTATTTCTGATGCCTTTCCAGACGCTCAATTGTTCCTGGTCACGGCCACGCCCCATTGGTTTCATAACTTTCAGCAATATCTTCTCACTGGTGCTCTTCCTCCCGCCGATCCGACGCTCTCTCCAGAAAAGCTTCGCTCCCGCCACCGTCAGTTTCTCAGAGAGGTCCGTGACTATACCATGGTTGCAGGCCATTTGTACAAACGAGGCAAAGACATGGTCCTCCGTCGTTGTGTCCTCCCTCACGAGGTGCCCGATATTGTTCGACAAGCCCACGATGGGCTTGGTAGTGGTCATTTTAGTGCTGACGCCACGGCACGCAAAATTCTTTTGGCAGGATACTTCTGGCCCACGCTATTCAAAGATGCCCACGCTTATGCTCGCCCGTGTGACGTCTGTCAGCGTGTGGGAAAACCCACGGCCCGTGACACTCTTCCATTGACGCCGGTCGCCACGCCCCATCCCTTCAGCAAATGGGGAATGGATTTTGTGGGGCCCATGGACCCACCGGCGCGGCACACCCGTGCCCGCTATATTCTGGTCATCACGGATTATGCTACCAAATGGGCGGAAGCTTGTGCACTTCCAGACAACACTGCTGCCAGCACAGCCAAGGTTCTCTACACGCACATCATCACGCGTTTTGGTTGTCCCACGGAACTTGTTAGTGATCGTGGCGTGCATTTTGTCAATCATACCATTAAGGAGCTGACGGACTATCTTCACATCCAACACCGGAAGAGTACACCTTATTGTCCTCAAGGAAATGGATTGGCTGAAAGTACCAACAAAACTCTCATCACTGTTCTCAAGAAAATTTGTGACGCTTCTCGCACAAATTGGCAAGACAAGTTGCCTACTGTTCTTTGGGCTTACAATACTAGTTTCAAAATTGCTACTGGCCACACTCCTTTCAAACTAGTTTATGGTCAAGAAGCTCTAATGCCTTTTGAATATATTCTTCCAACTCTCCGTTTTCAACTTGCTACAGCACATAATCCACCTGCTGCACTCAAGGACCGGGTTTATCAATTGGAACAGTTGGATGAACTTCGGCGCGATGCTTACATTCGTGTTCTTCACGGACAACAGTTGCAGAAATCATTGCATGACAAACGACTTAAGACAAAAACATTCCAAGAAGGTGATTTGGTTCTTCTTTATGATTCTCGCTACAAAAATTTTCCGGGCAAGTTAAAGTTCAGATGGCTTGGTCCTTATCAAATTATTCAAGTTGTTCAACCCAGTGTTTTCAAGCTCGCTGAGTTAGATGGCACTCCATTATCCACATTGGTTAATGGCTTTCGCCTTAAACAATTTCATACAGACGTTACCGACAGTTCTACTCAAGATGCAACACAAAGTTCTGACCACACAGACAGTGACTAAAAGGGGCATATTTATATTACTAGAGGCAAATTTACAAAATGTGAGCCGAAGCTCACTATTTTCCGCTATGAGCCGAAGCTCTATTTACAAAATCCTAAAGAGAAAAACCCTCTACTCCGGGTTTGGAGCAGAGGTGATGCACAGGATGTGGTAGTAGTTCTGCTCCGGATTCCAACGCAGGTGAATCACCACCTCAATCCCGTTGGTGTGGGGATCAGGATGCTCAGCCATCCCTGCACACCACCCATCCATGGGAATGCCACGGTTGTGGCACCTCCACAGGTCCAAGCAGTCCATCTTGCATGTTATCCACTCCAGGCAGTTCGAGGGCATGGTGCACTTGTCGTGAAGTCCTGCAGCAGACATACTGAGCGCCATCGGGTGTCTCAGCTTCACCCACTGTTCGTCTTATATAGCCACCGGAGAACCTTCCTGTCGACGTGGACCAATCAGAAAATTCGCCAACGTGTTAGCAATGCAAGGCTCTTTCTAATTCCAACATCTTTTCTCCCGCCGCATATCTAGCCATGGTACCTTCTGACACCTTCGTTTTAATGATATCCCACTTGAGTTGCCAGCATTAAATGACATTCCTTCTTTTCACGCCCGTCGAACATTAATGAGTGTCCTTTCGCCAGCTGTCACATCAGATCATTCCCTTACCTCTCATCGCCACCGTTCACTGCTTCTCCCTTTACCGTTTGGGGACTTAGCCAAAATTTTGCCTCTCAATCGCCTCCTTCGCATCTGTCGCCATCTGGCATCATCCACGGTTGCCGGTTCATCATGCCCCTTCGCCAACACTTGTGCGCCCTAGAATCTTTTCGCCTATCTGCGTTTTTGTCTTCCGCTCTCCGCTCTCCGCCTTCGCACCACAGTTCTTCCTGTTCCTTTCCGACGCTCTTCGCCATGGCTGCACCCAAATTTCCTACACTTCAAGCTTCTACTCCAAGGGATCCGGCTCTTTTCGAGTCTGTGTCTTTCTTGACGCCCACCTTTCGTGAAGCCCTCGTTGGCCCGAGTCGTGAAGTCGCGGAACGCCAGAAGCTTTATGAATTCTCACAGATGGACCTCCCGGCCCCAAATCCGGAGCAATTGAAGCAGTTCATCGCTCACATCATCAACAGCCCGGAAGGATATGCTACTGTGGTCGATGGCACCACCATCTTGCTTACTCAGCCCCTGATTTCTGAGGTATTCCGTATTCCTTTGCAAACACCTTCTTTATCTTGGGCTGCCTTACAGGACATAGATGTCACTCAGTTCAGCGCTCCTTCTTATCAAGCCAACATGCATCGCCTCACCAATATTGCAAAGTCCCACGACACTTTTGTCAAGTTTTTGTGGCGCAAATTGCTTGGGTATTCTATCAAGAACACCCATATCAATAAGCCGTTCTATAATATGGTGATCACAACTATCCGCTCCAATCACCATATTGATTGGCCACAGCTGTTGTTCTACCGCCTCCTTCATGAAGTCGACCGCATTCGGGCTGCCCCCTCCTCTGTCTTTGAAGCCTCAGTGGGTGGCCATCTTCAAGCCCTCATCCGTCATTATCTTCCTGTTCCTGTGTCCCCTTCCATTTCTCATGCCTCCACTCAGCAATCTCTGCCTTCACATCCTCAAAACCAACAGGCTGCACCTTCACGCCATACTTCTCCTGGTCAAGTTCAACACCAGGCCACGCATGTTACTGTCTCTTCTTCCTCCACAGAAACCACGCCCTCCACTTCTCGTCATGTCTCTCAGACATCACAAACGCGGCCACAACAAGGCCCTGCACCTCCACATCCTCGCCAGCTTCTATATCAATACCGGCCGGGGCGTTCCTGCCGCCGCTCTCAAGTTGCATGAATCCGGGAAATTCTCATGAATGGGGTTCAAAGCGCCCCTCGAGACCGGACGGGCCTGGCGCTTCCACGAGACCTTCAAGCTGCTAACACGCAAGTTCACAATCTGGAGGACAAGCTTCAAGAAAAGCACGAGGCTCTTTTACAGGCCCGTGAGGATCTAAAGACTGCCAACGATCAGAACAGCCTGCTTGCTGATCAACAGGCTCAATTGCAAACTACCATTCAGGAATTGTTGGAGCAGGTCAAGGCAAGGGAGACTCTCTTGGTTGACAAGGATAAAGACATTGCTAAGCTTGACACGCTGTATACAGAACTTTCTCGGAATTATACCACTCAGGCACATGCCCTTACAGCGCGTGACGCTCAAATAGCCTCTTTAGAAGCTCAGCTTTCCACGCTGACCAGTCAGCTCACGCCTCTCCAGAATCAACTCATGGAGGCCCAGAAGCAAAAGATACTTGATGATGCTGAGATTGCAAAGCTTCGACTCCATACTCCTGGGCAATCCTCTTCACATGCCACGCTTCCTCAGAAACGGGTCCGTGATCAGTCACGTCTTCTGTTAGAAAAGGAAAACCGGATCCGCGATCTTGAACATCAGCTCCAGCAAGCTGTCCAATCTGCCGAAGAGGCCCAAACTAAACAAGAGGGCTACATTAATATCGCTCTCCACCAGTCGGTGGATTTCTCTATTCCTTCCAGTTACCTTGATTATGTGGTTGCCCGACGCCACCTCTTTCTTTTCAAGTGGTATGCGGCAAATGGTCAGGTTGATGCCCACATGCGCACTGAGGATTTTCTCCGGATTTGGCCAGACCTCTCAGTTGAAGACAAAGGCTTACTCTGTGCCCTCTTAGTCTTCGACCTCATTCACTGTGAGGACCCTGATTTAATCACCTTCAGGATTGTTCGGCCGATGGCGTACATCTTTCATGACTTCTATCTGGCTGATACTCAGGACAAATTTCGTGATGGGCCACATCAGAACTTTCAGGGCGACTCACAGGCTCACTGGTTGTTATTAGATAATAACCCGTATCTTAAAGATCATGATCGGACTCACACTCTTCATCAGGAGTACATGCCTGAGCTTGCTCAGCATTTACCTCTCTGGCAAGCTGAAACGCTGGAACAGGTGCGAAAGAATCTTGGGCATCCTGAGGATCTTCCGTTTGCCCAAGTTTATATGCAACATTTGGCAGGCTACAATCAATTGCGTGCCCTTCTGGATAGCAAGACAATACCCACGGGCTGGGATAGTCCTTCTGTCTATACTCAGCTCTCTACTTCTGAGTGGGATCAGTGGTGCAAAGCTCTTGATCCCTACCTTGTACGTGAATTCAGGGAGCAGGCTCAGCAGCCCACGCCCACGGACATGGCTCCCTCTCCATATGCTTCACTGGGTGTCCCTCCACGCCCCCGGTTTCTCACCTCCGACTGGCGTCTTCCCTTTTGGACGAAGGTCATGGATGGCCACGCTGGGTGGACTCCTCCCCAGATCTCGACGGATCTTCGGTGGGATCCCCGTTTTGTCAGACGCTCTGAGTGGGAAGATGGTGCCACCTTGGATCACACTACAAATTGGATCTATATTGCTAATGAGCGTGGTTGGCAACGACCCGCTGATGCTCTTCATGGCCTTGATACCTTCTTGCAGAATGCCGCCACCTCACCAGACCCTTCAGTTCACCGTCAAGCTGGCTTCTGTGCTGCTCTCAAATGCATCCTGGTAAGCTCCTTAAATCGGCAGCGTCCCATCTTTTATTGCAACCCGAATGCCAGCGTCAGTGCCTTCGGTCTTCAGACCTGTCTTCTCATGGAGTGCCAGTTCGTTCCTTCGGAAGCCCATGCTGCCCTGGAAGACATGGTGCGCTCTCAATTCCTCATTGATGCAGATCTGGCCCTTGGGCTCAACACTCCTGACGCTCTTCAAACACGCCAGGACCTCATTGGCACTTACCATAATGGCGCCCGTCCTCATTCCCGTGAGGATCACTTTCAAACTGTTGGATTCCCGCCATCGGAAACACTTCCTCCATTTCTTCACTCTGAGTGTCGTTTGGTGGGGGGGAGTGTTAGTCCTGTGCCTCCTGGTACAGGACTATTTATGCATACGACGGACCAAGTCAAGGCCAAGGATCCACAGTCAGGCACGGGTCAGTCGTCAAAGGCCCAGCAGAAGACCAAGCAGCAGACCACGCAGTCAAAGCCCGCGTCTGCTACCAAGAGGAGGCGCTCAGACAAGTGACGGCCCGTCATCGCCCACGTCAGCGTCAGCGTGATTTCAGGCACTTCAAGAGGCACCGCCAGCATTCCTGCAAATCAGGCCTCCTTCCAGGAGTCGGCACCGAGATCAGTCTGAGTGTCTATATTGGGCCAAAGGCCATTGTACTATATATATGAGTAGAGCTAGCACATGAGTTTTTAGATGAGTTTTGAGTCTTGTCTCACATCCGCTTTCTCTCTACTGCGAGAGCTCATGTATCTTCATTGACATCAAGGAAGTTGTTCTCATTATTGTGATCTTATTGTTCTCTTTTTGTTCTGTTCTCCTTTCCTTGTTCTTTTTGCAAATCCCGCGTGACATAGCTCCCGGATTCTCCTGTTAGATCCAAGGGTCCTCACAGAGGGCTGTCTTGCAGGAGTTCCCGAACCCAGACCCCAAACACAACGGAGACACTTCCACCAAGCCACTTTAACAACTGCCCCTTCATCATCCCCGCCCCACACAAAATTTCGAACAATCTTATCCAAAGCCTGTATCTTACCCTCAGGAGCTAGCATCGCAGATGCTGTATACACATGAGTGCTACAAAGTACTGACTTGGCAATAGTGATCCTACCTGCCATGGACAACTTGCTACCCTTCCACCAATTGAGGTGTTTCTGCAACCCCTGCAAAATCTCATCCCACACCCTCCCCATGGAAATATCCCCTCCAAAGGGAATACCCAAATATAAGCTGGAATTGGTCTCCACCAAACCAATTTTTTTTACAGATGATATTTGTCGGACCTGAAGGAGACGCTTTATGCCCTGTAGGATCACAAGCAAAAAATGTTACAATGCAAGATCAGAGCATACGAGCTCCCCTTTCCTTGATAAATTACAATAAGGAGGAGGAGGGGTTTGCCACAAATTTGCAGTTTAACTCCTCTTCTTTTCTTCGCTTCCAGTTTCTGGGGTTTTTTAATCCGGGCAGTAATGTGACTGCTGCGCTTTTTGTATTGGCTCCCATAGGCCGATTGGTCTCCGTGGACGATAAAAACAATTCTATTCTATTCTATTCTATTCTGTTTTTGCTGCAATAGCACAAACGGATTTAATAAAGAGGAGGACAGACATGCTCATAATAGCACAAATGCATGAATAGAGTACAATGCATCATGCATATTTTAACCTATTGCTACAAAAGACAACAGGTTACCTAATTTCGAATTTGAAGCAGGATACTATGGCACTTGCAAGCAGATTGGAGATCACTGTTCTTGAGCTTCGAAAGCTTATTGAAGCTTATTGCTTAAATCTGAAGGAACAGGAGAGGTCTTTAAGGAAAGATTTCAAACACCCCCCAGAATTACTCTGCTGCTAGACTGTTGAGGGGGCTATTGCAGAGAGTAAAAGCAAGGCGATGTCCAGCCCCTTTGTTACGTCCAAATCTGAAGAGGTCATAGAGGCATACAATTGGAGGTTTGAAAAAACCACTGTAATAAAATTGCCCAGCCATGCGAGCGTACAGGGTGCAGAGCGGCAGGCTGTCCAATCCTCGCTAACCCTCATGACCATAGCCCTGCAAAAGCAATGCCCTGCAGGTTGGCATATCAGACCCACCCATGCTGCAAAAGCTTACTATAAAAAGTGAAAAATGCTCCTCTACTTTTGCACCACTCACCTGGTCTGGGATCAAGGCTTTAGAGATAGACTTTCAAATGTTTAATACAACTGGGTGGGCCAGATCGCCAAGCGCTCCAATTTTCTTGTCTATTTGTACCCATGCAAGATGGAAAGACTGCAAGCACAGCACATGTTTAATAACATACACCTCTTCATAACTAAACCATGCAAGCAGATAATGTGTATTTCTAAGGCCTTTAATCTGCCTATGAATCTTCTTCATGATTTAAAGATTACCTTAGAAGAATGCTGCCAATAACTATGGCAAGAAACAATCAAAAGAATCAATGCTTAAACATGAGCTAAAAATCATATATAAAAGGAATTGTGCAAAGCTTAGGTTTACTCAAGAAAGCAAAAAATCAAAGATGTTCCACCTTCTCTGGTAGAAATCAAAGCCAAGAACTGGCTATAAGGCAAAATCCGGCATCTTGGCAGATCATGAGCACATGAACACATGGGATCTGGCTCACAAACATGACCAGAAACTGGAGGCTCTAAATAGTGCGTATATCTTAACTTTTTCCGCTTCCAGCCCCACCTCTGGAATCACCATTCCAAGCATCTACCATGGCTAGGAAAAATCCAGAAATAATTAAGAGGAGAAGGAACTTACAGAAGCAGCAATGCCTTAGGTGTGGCTCCCTTTCATGTGAGATAAATCGGTTATTTCCAACGCTTCAAGCTCCACCTGAATTAATGAAAATAGCAAAATGATTCAACAGGGGTACTTGAAAAAACATCGTTTGAAGACTTTGCCTATGTTGAACAGATCCTATGAGCTGATTGCGACCTCCTAATCTGCAGCTGGGTCCATTTTTTAAATCGCATGCAATAGAGCTTCAAGCTCTAAGCTCCATCGGAAGTAATGAAAATAAAAAAATATTTAGCAAGGGTATCCGGAAATGCATTATTAGCAAGCTTTAATAACCTTGAGCAGATCCGGCGAGCAAAATTCCATCTCGAAGTGGCCTGTGCATGCTAGGCTCTAGAAGGGGTCGTCAAGGTTTTAGGGCTCGATCGATTCAAAGGGTGTTCTGGCCGGATTGGAATGAACTGGGGAGGAAGCAACACTGAAAGGTAGAATCTGGACCGTCTAACTCGAAGATAAAATCTGGGCCGTCCATTTTAGGGCGTCGTGCACAACGGACACACCCTAAAACATTATCTGGACCATCTAACTCGAAGATAAAATCTGGGCCGTCCATTTGTAGCAGGCACCCAACTTCGAGCCTGCTTAAGAGCACAAATAGAACATAGTTTTAAATGCTGCAAAAATCCAAGAACTCTTTTCACGAGTCCCCTACCAAATTGGCAGCACCACATTTGAGAAGCACCATGCTTTAATTGATAAACTCAACAAACATCTCATAACTCATGGTACCAGCTACAAGCAACTCGAAGGCCAAGACAAGCATTCACAATCTTCTTCTATCTAACCTGGTAGAAGAAATAAAATACATGGTCTTTAGTTTTAATGAAGAAGTTCAAAATGGCATTCCGTGTCCCATAGTTAAAGCAGAGCCATTGAAACAAACTAACTATTTCCTGGCTATCTATTACCACTGAACCTGGAACAAATAAATAGGAATCATCCCTTTCAAAAAGAAGCCCAAAAGCTTCACTAAAAAAACAAGGAAAATTGCGACAACCCTGCTAAAATCCGGAAAGCTTCATAAAGAAGCCGAAAGGCTTCATTGCCAAAACAGTTCGCAAGGGCTCAGTTCAAATTGAAAAGCCTAGCTCATCCTTTCTCAACTCCGGCAAGCTTCGTGCTCCACTACCTCAGCGTGTCGCACCCTACTCCTCAAGATGTCCTGGTGTTGACCAAAGCTAACTCTTGAACAAACCAACTACAAAAGAAAAAACAAAAGAGCATTGAAAACTTACGCCAACTTAATGACGTCAACCTGAATTTAGAAGTTTCCATTAATCCCTAAATTCCTCTCAAATTACCCAATCTGATGGCATGCCGGAGTAAAGTCAATGCTATGGTACGTTGCCAGATCTTGCATCATGGGTCTGTTTCCTTTTTTTAATCCATGGCATGGCCATGCAGAGCTTCAAAATAACATGCAAATGCCCAAGGCATTTAAAAGGGAGAAAATGCATGGTTATGCAAGGAAGAGACATCATCACAAGGTAGCTGTAGTTGAAGCTATCTTCAATCAATTTAAAATTAAACAAAATCCTCTCAAAAATAATTCCCATCTTCTTTCAAATATCATTATAGTAGGACATTTTTCTTCTTAATACAAATTTAAGCATGGGAAATTAATTAAATTGCTATTGAAAAAATGAAAGCCATATTATAAACCTTTGCTAGAAAATGTAACAAGTGTGAATGCAAAAACACATATAGTTCTTGAAAATAACTATAGTATGTGCTAAAGATGCAAAACAAATTACAAAAGACCAAACAATAACAAATTGCACAAAAGACACCTTTGTATTTTCACATGTACTAGTTTTCTTGATATTTAAGTAAAGTATAATGTCCTTCAAAAAATAGAAAATACAAAAGACCATATCCATAATGCTTTCATAGCCGTTAATTATGACAATTGTGTTTTGGGTGCCTTATGATTAACCACTATGAATATCCACATCCTATTAGGTGATAACTATGAGTAATTACCATGACAATAATCTCGATATTGAAAACCATGCTACAAACCATGATCATTATAAAACATGCATTTTTATATTAGAGAACTAGCACGATTAAACACTATGGTATTTAAATTTGTATAAAAAAAACCACACTATAGAATACTTCAACTTCTATAAGCCATGTGACAATGAATAGAATAGAATAGAAAACCAACACAAACACCATTGCCATATTTAAAGTGATGTCAAAAACCATGCTAAAAGCCATTGTCGATTTAATAAATCATGCTACAGTAGAAAACCAACATCAATAACCACCATTGATACTAGAAACCATGTAATAAGCTAATATTGTTTTTAAGAAACCACACTATAACATAAAACTAATATGAATAACCACGTATGGGTTATAAAAACCACTATGTTATGTGGTTTTTACTAAGAATAAATTTTTTAGCGTAAGAAACCACATCTATAGGGGTTTTTCAATGGTTTATTATAGTGGTTAAATTTTTGGGTGCCTTGTACTCTATGACCTCACTATTAGCACTCATATGACAGCACTCAAAAGTAGGATCACATTCATCAATAAATAGAAGAAAACATTGAATGAAAGATTTATGTACCAGTTTCTTGACCTGAAGCGACGACACGATCTTGGAAGCTCCTGTTAAAGGACTCCCTTGCAGATAGATCTTACGTCCATCGTGCTTCAGCGTCACCTGGTGAGTGTTCCAATCTATTGCAGTAGGTTTAACCTGCTGCAACCATGTTATCCCGCACCACATCATACCGGCTGACATCCAAGAGGTCAAAATCAAGCTTTTCCTGGTAGCCTTGAATACACAAAGGCACTCCAACAGGTTTACGGTCCTCCACCCGAGAATCGTTTACAAAAGGCCCATCTACCTTGTATTTATTAGTCTTTACACAAGATAGGTGCAATTCTTCCACCAACTTAGAAGAGATAAACATGTCAGAAGAGCCACAATCCAATAACACAACAACGTTTCGGCCCATGATTCTGCCCAAGAATCTAATAACCCGTCCAGCAAACATATCCATGATGTCCTTGCTTGCAGGCTTATCCAGCACGCACATCTCTTCCATGGCAATGGCTAAAACCGTCTTAGATTCCAATACTTCTTCAGCCTTTTCAGTCACGTTTGCTTTCTTGTTATCATCTTTCTTGTTCTGTGGTTGAGAGCATTCACGACTAATGTGCCCTGGCTCCCCACACCTATAGCAGAAAATCCCTTTCCTGGGACCACCCGACTTAGCGTCCGCCTTACGCTTCTTGGACTCCCCACCTGCAGACTTAGGCTTAGGCTGCTCAGACTTTTTCTTCTTGAAAAACCTGTTCTTCTTCTTTGAGAACTTTCGGGACGTCCTCTTAAAGGACTTATCCTCTTCCCCAAGCTGACGAGCCAACATCGTTGCCCTCTCAAAATCCTCGGGCTTCAACCCGATTATCTGCTTCTTGAGAGTAACACTGGATAGACCACCTAGGAAGAAATCAACCTGTCGAGCCTCGGACAAGTCTCCAACCCTGTGGATATAACCCCGTACCTTATTGATATAAGCACTAAGAGAACCTGTCTGCTTACAGTACCGTAGCTTCTCAAGCGCATCACGAGCATCATGCTGAGATGCATACTTTCCAATAAAGTATTTCTTGAAATCTGACCAGATATTCACCTCCTTCTTCATGGTAGGGCCATTCCATCAACTATAGGCGTCCGATTTCAGCCGCATCTGCGCAATGAACAACCACGCCTTATCACCTTTATTGGTAGCCTCAAAGAAGGTCTCTAGCTTGTCAATCCAAGCCATCGCCTCCTCAGCAGTGCCTTTCCATCCCAATCTGGGATCTTCGTGCGCTCGAGACTGCGTATATCCTCCTTGCTCAATCCGAAACTCTTCAGTGACTGCTCCACAGTAGCACTAGCACTAGGTACATCCGGGTCCACCACCACAACTGCCCTCCGCGGACTTCCCTAGGGTATCCGTGCTAGCAAGGGTCTCCAATACAGTTCTCATAACAGTCTGAGTGTCTAATACAGCCTTGAGGCTTTGCTGCACACCCAGCAAGTCCTCGCCCTACTTCGTCTGCATGGTCTCCAGGTTCTTCTGGGTTTCCTGAACGTGAGCAGCTAGCCCTCGTACATCAGGTTCCTCCTCCATAGGAGTGGCATGTCCGGCCACAGTATGTGCGCCTGCACTAGTCTCGTCGTGCTCCATCTCAGCTACTCAAGGTCCAAGCCGCAACTTAGGCTCTGATACCACTGTTACGAATCCAAAATTTTAGTACCAAAAATTTCAATTTCTATCCACATCAAACCATCAGAGTGCACAGAACAAGTATTGCCTCCCACGAGGCTATATACATGAAAGCTACGTATACAGATAACAAGGTGACAACATAAGATAACTATACACATGCATGCTCCGCCAGCTATCAAACAGCCTGCACAAGCTTCCACGTGTTAGTAACATGCATAAGAGTTATCCAGTAGTGTCAACACGAAGCAATAACTGACGGACTGCAAGCACACACATATGGAATCCACCACACGCACCATAGCATCTGCAAAACAGACACACCCTGCCATATCTAGACAGTACGTCGTCTAGAACCCCCGCGCTAGTGGATCCAGTATAGGAGAGAAATTGCAACCATCACAAGAACCTAGGCCGTCGGGCTGTTGGCTACACCCATCACCGTCCCATACCAGTGACGGGTTTCACCTCACCAACGTTCCCACGATTCTTAATTAGACAAGCTACGTTCATCTATTCATACTTGCATAAAACCCTCTCGGGTAAGTACCTATGTACCTACCCCAGTATCCGAAGATACTCGAATAATGAAGCATAGCTCCACAATGGATGTCTTGCTTTCACTGGGTTGTTGGTAGACATAGGATATTGTCCCATACCAATATCTTTCGCCCACCTCACCAGCACTCACAAATATCCGGGTAAATAAACATAAGCTTATTCACATAAGGAATGGCTTATTCCAGAGGCCCAGCCTTGTAGCCGCTTGGCTCTTAAGCTACGCCAGTAATCACCAGCCATAGCCAATCCTTGCACTTATCCAAGGCCGCCAAGACCATAGCTTGGAATTAGCTCCAGCTCATTCTACAAGGTTTCACAGGGAGTGGTTCGGCGGTTTAAGGAAGGCATCATAAGCATCATTCTAAGGCAAGCCCTTTATTCTTTCAGAGAGCCCCTCTGCAAGAACCATACTGGAACTTCTATATTTACACAGGTATTTGTTTAAGGTGGTTGTTATACAACAGGCCACCACCATGGCCCTGCCCTCCAAATGGATTCAGCCAATTCGTGGCTTACCTGCAGCAAGAGCTTCCCTTGCTACACGCGTAGCGATTGTTGCTTGATGCTTCACTCAAATCCCGTCCACGTCTCCTTGCAACAGACGACGCCTCCTTCCTTCTCTTACAGCCTTTCCGACCGTCTCCTCTGCTGTAACTGGCCGCCGCCTTGTTTGTTCGTTACCCCTGCCCACCTGACAGGGCCACGTGGCAGCATACCGGCAGTAGGGCGATCCTGCCGGAACAGATCCGGTGGCCCAGGTCTCACCTAGGCCAACCCGCCAAACGCTGCAGAAGGAACACGTATGTGGCATCCCCGATTTAAGGAATGCTCACCTTTTGACCTTAATGGTTTTTAAACCATTCAAATAACTTATTTTTAACTCAATGGATTATTCTCCCATTAAGGTTCCCTTGCCCCAAATTATAATCTCCACAAGGCCACCTTGGCAACTGGAGTAGTTACATCTAGTCGCCCCCTAGTCCTAATTGCTCTCGGGCACCCCACAATCAGACTAGAACGTGCGACCCCAAATGTCTATGGCCCATATACCATACACATTCCGTTATGCCAAACATTAACATGCATCCAAATATAAAACAATGGTCATGCATGCAAATATAAAACAATGGTCGGCAAATTTATTTAGGCATAACAAAGTAGCCCCATTCTATTCTAAGGATTTAATGTGCGCATAAAACAAAAACTTATGCCTAAATTTTTTACTGTTTTTGGTTTTAATGACATCGGTCTCATTTATCAAGATAGTAGAAGTGCCAATGTCTACATAACTGTGTTCAACTGGTTTAATCTTGAACAAGATCATGAATCTTCAAGCACTATCAGGTGACCACAGCACTAACATAGAGAAGCCAGTTGTCCATGATATCTGCTTTCTTGGGAAATTGGTAAGCATTTGCTAACTCTTCTGACATATTTTTTCCAGAAGTAGATTTACCCAGTTTGCTCATGTTTGGCTGTGGCTCCGTGGTTCAACTAGAGGTGGTGCCTGCCGTTGATCGGCACTAGAAAACTTACCTATTATTCTGGAATGGGGCACAGATGATTCTCCCCTTGCTAATGCAACAACATTTTCTAAAAAATATTTCTTTGGAAGTCTCCCCACAATGTTCCCTTCTTCGTTTCCTTGACTATCCAGAAAGGCAAAATGCGGAATACCCTCGACCCCAAATTCATCCAGCTCTGGTTCCCACTTGCTGTTGTCAACATTCAACATGACAAAGTTCACACGGTCCCTGCATCACCCAATCCACATCAGAATGCATACAATTTACATTAGCAGAACGTTGATACCCAAAGATTAAAATTTCATACTTATATTCCTGCTCAATTTTGTATACATCTGGGGCCAGTTCGCGGCAGACTTCACACCAGTCTGCATAAAACTCAACCACTGTTGGTCGTCCATTTCCAAGTGCCTGCAGAAGGTAATTGTGGATCAACAAGCTTACTAATTTTCGTTTTTATTGTTGTTTATTTGATCACTTTTTGCAGCTGTATATCTATGTCTTCTTTTCAAGCATTTGTTGGAAGCAAGAATGCTCCAGACATCCACACCTTTATTTCCAGTTTTGATTGCCAGTTAAATAACATACTCTAACACCCCTCCCCCGGGTCCCCCCCCAGTGAAGTAAGATAAATACAGACATGTTGTTGTTGCACTTGAGCATCATCTTATAATACCTTGCAATCCCTTCCCCAATATGTGCATGATGGTGCAAATAATAACCGAAATGGTATAATTTACCTCTTCATATGGTATAGCGTTTTCTGCAAGTGCACTTAAGCCAGGACCTCCTCCAATGCCATGACTGGCTGCAAATAGTCCTAATGCAGCAGCAACAGATGCCACTGCAATCATCTGATTCAGTTTCTTGGTTGGACCTTCCGGTGTGCTAGCAGATTCAGAAATATTCACTGGTTCTCTAACAAGATCCTGCTAAACATCCAATGAATAATTTTAAGAACATGAATAAGCTCTAAAACTTAAGAAACGGAACATAAGAGAATTTTACATACAGGCCTTGTACTTTAATAACCAGGGTGGTTCTTTAAGGCATTTTCAACGTGCACCAATACCAGAACAGATTATTATTAAAGTGTTTTCCTGTGACAAACATTCCCTGGCTTTTGCCGGTTGACACTATTTCTTTATCCCCTTGCAGCTGAAGTGATAAAACAATTTTGCTTTCTATGATGGTTGCGGACTTTCTTATTGAATTAACCAGGCAAGTACCTTACCATTGCTTGCTGCTATGATTTTTCAATAAAGCTGCTTATTCTCAATCAGGCACAGGGATAGAGCTTCTCCACCATACTATTTCCAATTGGAAACTGCTTTTTAAAAACATTGTAAACTTCCCATGGCCACAAATCAGAGAGATGCATATTGATGCGACTTTCAATGTTGTTCAAGGATGTAAATCCAATGAAGTAGTTATAAACAATGGTATTTTTATTGGTCGATCAAGGCTAATAGAGCCAGCAAAAAGTGAGCAGTCAATAACTAAAGCCTAAAACAATAAGTTGTAGACCCCTAATATAGGCGAGCAAAAGCTCTAATATTTTTAGTAGCATTCCATCTAGAAATGAAGCATTAACGTAAAGAAACTTTGTCAACAGCTGATTGGCGTGGCTCAATATGAAGAGGGAGGTTAATAAAATATAAAATTCCTCTTTGAGGCAGATGAAGAAAATCCATATTTTCCTACCACATTGATAAGACCCTTCTGCAAGAAAGATTCTAACCTCTTTTTGAACGGAGCCAGATGTTTCTGCAGTATCTCGACTTTCCTCAGTCATACATCTTAGAACACCTCCATGAAACTGCTTAGCTTGAAAAGCTGCACGTTTTCTTATCAATGCTCCACCGTACTTCTGCTTTCCACAGGGTTGCAAATTATAAGCGATTTCTTTAGGGCAGAGGGCCGGAAATGCAAGGGATGCCATTTCTGGCTCTGACTCTGACTCATCAAATGAGAGCTATAAAAGACCACGACATATCTTGCTCAAATTGTGCAACGTGGAGGAAGGTGAGCATTTCTAAAATGCCATTTATTTCTTTGTACTTTTTAGATTATGCATGTACATTTTGTATAAGAGAAAGCCCTTTTACTGGGCTTTCTGCATTGGAAACGCTGCCGACGCGCGTTAGCGTGGAGGCGGCATTGACAACGCAGAAAGCCCAGTAAAAGGGCTTTACCTTAACGTAGAGGACGGCTGGACCCAATCCAGCCGTGCCACGTGTCATGCCCAAGAAAAAAAATGTAGGTAAAAAAAACAGAATCAGAGTAAAACGTGCAGAACTGCAGGTAAAAGTGCAGAACGGGCAGTAAAACTGCAGAATGCGCAGTAAAACTTTTGCACGAAGTTCCAGAGTTTGAAACAGCGACACGTGTCGCTGTAGCATTGGATGAGACGGCTGGATTGGGCCCAGCCGTCCTTTACGGTAAGGTTATCGTTCAGATAATGCAATTTCTAGCATGCTTACACTGATGAAACAGTATAAAATGCATAATAATAGAACCTCTCTTCAAGCCAATGGAGAGGAATTTTGCTTAAATTGTAGGGGACGGTGCACGGTCTGGACAAAGTGAGACAGTTGAGAAATAAATGGGACAAATTACAGATAAAAATTAGGGATGAGAAAGAAGCTTCCCAAAGAACGGGGCAGAACCATCTAATTGGCCATGGTTTGATGTAATGGAAGATCTTACGCATGGAGGAACAAATGACACGGACATATCTGGTGTAGGAGATGATGGGGAGTTTGGATCAGAGGCATTTGAGGATGTTGGAATGTACCCAAACACATATATGTCTTATGCCTTTTATGAGACAATTGGAACAAATGTATCCTTTGAAAAAGAAGAGTTTATAAACCTTGCAGATGACACCCCTGTTACCCCTATTGCTAATGAAAGAAACAGCAAGCAAAGATAACTCAAGTGGTCAAGAGAAGAATTCAAACAAGGACACCTCCAGTACATGCAATCCTTCTGATACCAGTCCTAGGTCTGCCGCATGCAATCAGCCTGGGGTTAGTGGTAAGCCAACAGTCAAGGAAAGGTCTCGGGTTGCATCTGGAATTTTTAAAATGGTTAACAGTTTTGGAGAGAACAAGAAAAGGAAGCTTGATTTCATGAAAGAAGAATCTGTTAAGAAAATGAATTGATCAGAGAATTAAAGTCGATGAGATCAGCCAATACCTTAAAAATTGTGCAATCCATGGCCATTATGACAAAAAGCATCTATCAGATGACAAAGGACACTCTTCTAAAGATTTCAAAGCTTGTTGCATTGAAACAGATTAACTAATCTCACTTTCTAAGGTACTCTTCTCAATTTTTAAAAATGTTGTTGCTTTCACTTTTTTTTGTTCTTCTGCAAGTTAGTTAGGATAAGACTTTCCTATCTTACTATTGGAAACTCGTCATTGGAAGTGGTAAAAAATTGGCCCTTTCAATTTTGGGGTTGAGTGAATCGGACACATAGATAGGATCTATGGGAAGGAATTTTAATGAAAGAGTATGTATATTCCTTTGTCTAGAATTTAATGCCAAAAAGATATCGTATGTTGTCTCTTGAAATTCCATAATTGTGTCTCGATTCCTGTGCTGCCCATTTCATTACAAGTTTTGCATGATTGCAAGGCCTAAGGTGCTAGTCCGGCGGAATTTTCCTGTAATTTCTTCAAGCTCCTCAAGTGAAGATTCGGCTATAGCAGTTGCAGCAAGTTCCTGCTCCAACAACCTAACTGTGGAGTCCGCCAAAGTAGAAGAACTCCATCATAGGAGTTTCCATGCTAGTTTAAGCCAGAAGGTGATCCTCGGCTACTGGGCTATGGGGGATATCATTGTTGAGCTTGAACTGATCGCATGGGCTGAGCAAGCCCTTTTCAAGCAGAGAGCGCATGTAGAGCTTGTGCATGTCAAGCATCATAGGAGATGATGCCTTTGGGAGGTTAAAATCCCAAGAGTTACTTGTGAGAAATGCCTTGCCTGATGCCTTCTTCGGCTCCCTTAGTTTTTTTTTTTTTTTTTTTTTTTTTTTTTTTATAGTTATACAAGTCTATATGTCTACAGCATGGCATTTCTACTAAACCCTGATATTAAATAAGCATTTGCATAATTAGGAGGTGCTCCGTTTTTTAAGGGGATTTCCTAATAATAAAAAGGAGAGCCCTTTTAATAACCTACTCTATTGGTGATAAGTTCCATAGTAAGGGTTCCAATGGGGCTCTACTGGAATTTATTTAGATAGGACCTAGATGGGCAGCATGAAATTATTTGTGTAAAGGAAAAAAAATCCTTTCTTTAAAGGGGAATATATTTGGATGGTTGAACTTATGAAATTGTTAAAGGGAATTATAAAAAATAAGTGTCGTGTTCAAGGTTGCTAGGGTTTCTGACTAATCACACTAGGCATGGTACAAACCCAGTTTTGGAAGATGGGTTCCAGCGTTGAAAGTTACTAGCATTAGGGTTTCCCACCTAACTCACAGAAGGGGATTTGGCTCACACGAACCTGGATACTCCAAATCATACCGGCGCTTGTCCTTCTTTCGGAATCTCTGTGTCTGCTACACTTAAATGGGCCTCTCATATGGATCCTATTGTTTCGGTAAGTGCGGCTTTTTGCATGGTTTTTATAGCAATGACTTTTGACTAGACAAATATAGAACATTTAGCTGGTTATTTAGCTGGTTGGAAACGCGGACGGCGGATCTACCATGCAATCTTCCACATGCTGCAACAGTGGTATACCGTAAGAGCCTTTATGTTCTTCCTATTTCCCGGGCTTTTAGCTTTAGGGCCTGAGGCTGGAGGAAATAAAGGCATGGATTATGACACAGATGGAATGTTTTACAGCTCTGAGTCTGAAGATGAGCGTGATAGACTCATTGAGGAAGAGTGTGTTTACTATCTGAATAGTTGGGAGATTAGTGAGCGCCATTGCCATAGCGGCCGATTCGCGGATGGCACGTAAAAGGGGAAAGGGAGATGCTCATGCAGAAACAAGCAGTTCAATGGGAATACCAAGTGGCCAAGAAACAATAACTACTGATCCAGAAGTGGACAAGATGGCTTTGTGCCCGAAACTCGGCTGAAGAGGAGTTAGGGGGTCCGATCAAGACCTAAATACGTGTAATATGATATTAGCTGTGCTTAGTCTTACCTTAACACTCCAATAAATCTTTACAAATGATGAACGGGCTGTGATTTACCTTTCTACTTGAATGAAGGCTGCTGCCTTTATCATAGGTTTGAGAAAGCTTGTGCTTGCATTTTGCACCTATTTCTGTTATATTTCTTTCTGCTATATTCCTTTCTGTTTTTGTGATGAATTTATGCTGTGCTTGGACAAAAGGTACAAAGGGTAACAGGCTATAAGCCGAGATTACCCAAGGTACCTTTTGGCCCTTGCAATGTCACCCATTTCTTGGCTAACATTGTATTATTCGGTCGCAGAATACGGGTAATCTCTTCCCTTTGTGCTTTCTATTGTCCTGGATGCAGCTACATGTTGAAGTCAAGGGTTTAAAAACGAGAAGACAATGGGAATGATCATTAGGCCACTGTTAGGTCTTGAATTACAACAAGTTTTCCATAACATTATATCACGGTAAAGGGTTCCAGTTACTATTGTTTGATCTATTTTATTTAAGGATGCATAAAGCAGATGCCTTAAGACTATATGCCCAATTTTGAAACATAAGGGCTGGGCTTTTTTCAGAAATACTTTCTAGATAACCAAGTTTACTTTTAAGGTTCCTTCCGGAGTAGTTTTCTTGAGATTAAAGAACATGTTGCTACTTTGTTGAAAAGCTTGGATTTATGACATATGTAGTCATTCTGATTCAGATTATATTTGAAAGAAAAGTAGTAAGAAAGAGTTATTTTCTTGAAACTCAGCTATAAAAACATGATAAAAGGCTACAGGAGTTTGGTCTAAGAAAATAGACGATGGTTTAAATATGGGTTCATATTGTACTGCACTACTATTGAAAAGTTTGAACATATGAGTTAGGTGGTCATTCTGATTCCAGATTATTTGCTGTAACTTATTTACTTTGGGATATCCATATGGTAGTTCACATTAGCTTCTGAAATAGCTCGATCTACAATATGGTTTACTGCACTACTGTTGAATGGTTTAAATATATGAGATATGATATCATTCAGATTCCAGATTATATGATGTAATTTCTTTCCTTTGGTATGCCCATAAGATAGTTGAAGTTGGCATCAAACATAGCTTGAATCTTTAGCATAAGGTATAATACATCAAATTAAATGGCTGGCCTAATAAATGGCTAGTAACTACTGCTCAAAGGTCTGGAAAATCAGAGGGCTAAAAAGGCTTCATTAATGAAGAAGGAGAAAGCATGGAAGTCTTATTTAAGATGCTTCTTATTACAGTTTGAACTATTTTATTTTAAAGATGCTCATTCCAGATTTTTTGCTGTAACTTCTTTCCTTTGGGATATCCATATGGTAGTCTACATGAGCTTCTGGAATTGCTTGGAATATCTGTAGAATCTTTAAGCATAAGGTTTGAAACATCAAATCGAATGGCTGGCTCAATTAAAGGTTCATTACTGCCACTCATAGGTCTCGGAAACTAGGTAATAAAATGGCTTAATTAAGTATTTAAGTAATAAAAGGAAAAATTTCTTGGAACACAGTTATAAAAAGCAGTAAAAGCTACTCTATAGAAACTACATAGTTTGGTCTAAGATAGTAGACAAAGACAGAAGCAGATATGCTTAATAACATTTGTATGGAACTTGATGTGCTTAAAAACATTCGTATGGAACTGAATAGCTTGGTTTCTTACAGATCATAAGACTTATGAAGAGTGTTCGATAAGAGTATTTATTTGGATTAATGTTTAGATCTGTTTGTGACCTTGACTAGTATAGACAGAAAGTTCATGACTAGACAATGAAATAGTGGTAAAGACACGTCTCTGACCTAGGATATTAAGTACTGATGTTGTTATTGGCCTGAACAAGATCAGGATGCTAAGACAATTATAGGGATTGACCTTGATTGATGTTGGGACTAGTATGGGCTAGACTCGACCGGGTTTTTTTTAGACATTTCATCATATTGGTTCAACCAGTATTGCTAAGTGTCTTATGGTCAATCTTTTATCTAAGGCTGAAAGGTGATTCCGGGAGGCCCTTAGGCTGATAATACTCAAATTTTGGATGAAAGACCCTTAGAACATAGCACTGACCTAGCCAACCACAGCTAGTATCAGAATGATAAGACAATGAGGGGATTGACCTGAATTGATGGTTATGCTAACTAGACACAGTCTGAGTTAGTGTAGTCTGTTAAATTATTATAGACATTTCATTCCATTGGTTTAACCAGTGTAGTCTATGTCTATGGGTCACTCTCTTGACGTAGTGGTATATCTGAGCATATTATGTTTTTTGCTGGCTAAACTGACTATTTACTTACTACCATGACAGGATGAATATGACAATACAGTGGTAGCACCGATTTGGAACAAGGAATTAGAAGTTCTGGGCTATGCCAGTAGCAACATTGAATGCCCCAGTAATGCAGTACAGACCATGCTATGCTGCCTCAAAGATCCCATGGTACACAAACTGATTTTAAAGAAGGAGGCTTTAAGAACAGAAGAAGAATATTCTGCAGTGGCCCATTTAGGATTCAGTGAATGGCTTATGCAAATCCCTATCATCAACAAGCTGACTGGTGGCATGTTGAGTGATCACATCAATGAATTGTACGATTCTCTACCACACAAGATCTACAATTGGACATGTGAGGAAGATGAAGCCAAGAAACAATACTTCATTGGGCTGGCGGCATTAGAAGGCATTAACAAGATCAAACCATCATATCCTTTGGGGGATACACAAGTACAGAACAATAAGCAGATTAACACTACTGAAATTGAAGAGGAAGACCCATTCGGGGATATGTTATTATCTGAAAACGATAAGGCACAACTAAATACAGAAAGTGGAAATTCTGGTAATGGCAATACCAGTCAAGATTTCTGCCTTACCCTGCATAATACACACAGGTTCCCATACATACCAGAAAGATTGGTTGAGTCAGATGCTTTTATGTGCAATCAGGGCCTGTGGAGAACCAAAAACTATGGTGCCCTGGCAGCAGAAAAAATGGAGAAACTAGTCAAGAAAGAGCAGATCAAACTCAACATTGATACAAGGTTCTTTGACAAGAAATGCAATAAGAGCGAGTTTGTTTACGTCAGCCAAAAGGGCCACATGGCCTATCCGACTGAATACAGGAATGATTTCTACCTTAAGAAACTGTGGAGGACAATGTGTCCTTATTTCAAATGTATCTGTGAACCCATCAAGGGCAAGAATAAGGAATGTGGTGACAATATGACTTGGCTGGACCATGGCGTCTGGTATATGTTCAATCATCTGGATATTCTGTACCCTAATATGTCCACTGCTGCACGCTTTGTTACCTTCAGAAATTTTCTCATGACCAAGATGAAAACCAGCATCATGGCTTATTTTTCCTACCTGGAAGTCAGAAGGGTTTTATTTGAAATGACGTTCCAATTGGCTGCAGATCCCTGGGCAGATTTCAGGGTGTCTAGGCCCAAATGCAAAATGAACGATATTTGTGAAAAAACAATTAAAGGCATTGATTTTTTGAAGTCTATTGAAGCCACTCCCAGTACCAGCAGCAGAAGATTCCCCAGAAAAGCTAGAACTAGCATATCTAGCAGTCTACAAAGCATGACTAGTGTACCACGTATTACTTCAGCACCACTGGCCAGGATTACTACCAGCATGGAGACAACATCAGTAGAAGGCATTGCCAGTCCCCATGACATTGAGCATTCTGTTACTAAGCAAAAACCTGAGATCGGGGATCATAAGGGAGATACCCTGGGCACCAAAATCAACTTTCAGAAATAAGGTATGGATACATTTACATATAAAAATACATGCATGTATAACATCAGCATACTGTTTTCATTTTCATCAGTTATGATTTAACTTTGATTCCGGTAATTTAATGTTTATCATAGATACCTTAGTATATGAATGCCACTAGGCAGAAATTACTATCTAGACGCCTTATAGGCCGGATAAATACTTACTCCAGACAAGAAATTCGAGATTATTACATCTCAATTGACTGATCCTAAACTTTGTGTATTTACACAAAGGACTGCCACTTGGCTAAAAGCAACCCTGTTCACCATGTATTACAAGGTGAACTAAGAGTTTTAGTTTTAGTGGATTAACATGATTTATGTGTATAACAGAGAAGCATCGACAAGGATTGCCTGGGAAGAAGGCATCTAATCAGTGGGGTAAAGAAGAACAAAAAGAAGATTGTACACTGTACCTTTCTGTCTAAAATATTAGATAAGGTATGTGTACCAAAGATCTTCTCGGATGTTTTTAATAACATTCTGGGAGAAATCGGGCTGGACATCATGGAAGATACGATGTTTGGGTGGAGGTATATCGAAAACCTTAGAGATATATGCTACCAACCATTCCTTACTTTTGCCAGTAACAGGCAGCCTGTCTGCCCCTGCTCAAATCCTACACTGGCCAAGTTCATTGACCCTAGAATTGGGCATATCAGAACCACTGATATTGGAATTATCCACAACAAAACTCTTAGAAACCTCTTTACAAAAGGTCTGAACCATATACCCGACCGTTGTCTGGATTTAAATGAGTTCAAAGAAGACTTATACTGCACTGCAGATGCTATTTTTGAAGCACATAGATTCAAATTTGCTAACATTGCTGAGGTTGACAAAGAAAGGATTAAGTTGGAGATATGGAGTATTACCTCTGAAAGAATTAAAGAAGCTTACAAGTCTGATACAACTAGGAGTTTCCCTCTTAATGACCCACTGGTTACCAATAATCTGGAATGGCTATGCAAGAACTTCTACATTGCTGGGATTGATAAAGCCACCAATAACCCCTCGTTCATCTGCCCTTCTCATATCAGAGCAATGGCCATGAAGAGACTTGAAAGCACAGACTTCCTTAGAATTAACAGTTCAGTTGAAGAGATCAAAGTTAAAACACGGTCTGACATCCAAGAACTCATAGGAATCATGAATATTGAATCAGACAGTCTTCCCTATCTGCTTGGCATTTACAAAGCGCACAAGCATGACTACAGATGGATTACCAATGCTCATGGTACCATTTTCACTGAAATTTCCAAAATTATCACTTCAGGGCTTAACAACATCATTAGCTTATGGCCAGATGTAACACGAGCTCTATGTGATAAGATCTGTACCCTTTTTCCAGGGAAAATCAATACTGACTGGATGGTTGAATCCATATATGATGTTGTTTTAAATCTGCCCAGTCACATCAATGAAGTGTTTGTAGCAGACATAACACGCTGTTATGAGAACATACCATTACAAGGTGAAACAGGTATTTGTCAAATTATAGAATTGGTTATTAACACTTCCTGGAAATACATGAAAGAGAAAAACAAAAGGCATGAACTCTGGGTTAAGAAAACCACGGATGGGTCATACGTGGCCAAATGGTTTAAGTATACACCACAGGGAAAATGTTGGATCTTTTTAGGAGCCAGCAAATTCATTAAGATAAATGTCTGGTTATTGACTAACTGTTACATATGCTCAGAAGATAAAATCTGGAAACAAACCTGTGGGATACCCATGGGATTCTCTTGCAGCCCTTGTTGGTGCAATTTGTATCTGGCCTGGTATGAGATGTCGTTCATCAAAAAGCTGACCAACCAAGGTAGATACCATGAGATTATGCAGTTCAGGTATACCTTCCGTTATATGGATGACCTCTTAGCCATTAACTGCCCCACTATCAGGCAGTTCCTGGGCGAGCTAGTGCATAACAATAAAGAAAACCTCCAGATTTATGATCTAAGCAAGATAGGGATCAAGGAAGAAACCCAAAGGAAAACTGAGCAGAATGGTGTGATTTCACACGGATACAAAGCCAATTTTCTAAATCTTGTGATTGAAGTATTCAATAAAACACGGGGAATCTACCATACCAAGAGATATGACAAGAGGGACATACTTCCATTCAAGGCTATCAAATTTGTGCATGCAGTTAGCTGTAGGCCATACCACCAAGCTAGAAACGTGATTGTTTCCCAGATCCTTCCATACATGTATGTGAATTCAAGCCCCATGATCGCCGCTATGGATATCATGCTACTAATGCGTAATTTCATCAACAACGGGTTTGACCACAATGGTATTAAGAGGAAGGTCATCCAATACATCTGTAATAATGAATTTCGTGGCTGAAGTATGACACAAGTGGTGCGGTACAAGAAATCCACAAGAACTTTTAACAAGGTAAATCTCTTCGTTTAATGATAGAATTTGGGTTTTTCATACACAATAGGGACGGGTTGACCTCTACTGTAAACGTAGGGGTCAACCCTCCCCTAAGTTTACAGTTTAATGGATATAGAGAGCTAACCCTCACCTACGGTAGGTGGCAGGTTTTTTTATATAGTTATACAAGTCTATATGTCTACAGCATGGCATTTCTACTAAACCCTGATATTAAATAAGCATTTGCATAATTAGGAGGTGCTCCGTTTTTTAAGGGGATTTCCTAATAATAAAAAGGAGAGCCCTTTTAATAACCTACTCTATTGGTGATAAGTTCCATAGTAAGGGTTCCAATGGGGCTCTACTGGAATTTATTTAGATAGGACCTAGATGGGCAGCATGAAATTATTTGTGTAAAGGAAAAAAAATCCTTTCTTTAAAGGGGAATATATTTGGATGGTTGAACTTATGAAATTGTTAAAGGGAATTATAAAAAATAAGTGTCGTGTTCAAGGTTGCTAGGGTTTCTGACTAATCACACTAGGCATGGTACAAACCCAGTTTTGGAAGATGGGTTCCAGCGTTGAAAGTTACTAGCATTAGGGTTTCCCACCTAACTCACAGAAGGGGATTTGGCTCACACGAACCTGGATACTCCAAATCATACCGGCGCTTGTCCTTCTTCTGGAATCTACTGTGTCGCTACACTTAAATGGGCCTCTCATATGGATCCGGCTGTTCGGTAAGTGCAGTTTGCATGGTTTTTTATAGCAATGACTTTTGACTAGACAAATATAGAACATTTAGCTGGTTATTTAGCTGGTTGGAAACGTGACGGCCAGATCTACCATGCAATCTTCCACATGCTGCAACAGTGGTATACCGTAAGAGCCTTTATGTTCTTCCTATTTCCCGGGCTTTTAGCTTTAGGGCCTGAGGCTGGAGGAAATAAAGGCATGGATTATGACACAGATGGAATGTTTTACAGCTCTGAGTCTGAAGATGAGCGTGATAGACTCATTGAGGAAGAGTGTGTTTACTATCTGAATAGTTGGGAGATTAGTGAGCGCCATTGCCATAGTGCAGCCGATTCTGTGATGGCACAGAAAAGGGGAAAGGGAGATGCTCATGCAGGAAACAAGCAGTTCAATGGGAATACCAAGTGGCCAAGAAACAATAACTACAGTCCAGGAAGTGGACAAGATGGCTTTGTGCCTGAAACTCAGCCTGAAGAGGAGTTAGGGTCTGATCAAGACGAAATACAGGTAATATGATATTAGCTGTGCTTAGTCTTACCTTAACACTCCAATAAATCTTTACAAATGATGAACGGGCTGTGATTTACCTTTCTACTTGAATGAAGGCTGCTGCCTTTATCATAGGTTTGAGAAAGCTTGTGCTTGCATTTTGCACCTATTTCTGTTATATTTCTTTCTGCTATATTCCTTTCTGTTTTTGTGATGAATTTATGCTGTGCTTGGACAAAAGGTACAAAGGGTAACAGGCTATAAGCCGAGATTACCCAAGGTACCTTTTGGCCCTTGCAATGTCACCCATTTCTTGGCTAACATTGTATTGACTGGCTGCAGGTACGGGTAATCTCTTCCCTTTGTGCTTTCTATTGTCCTGGATGCAGCTACATGTTGAAGTCAAGGGTTTAAAAACGAGAAGACAATGGGAATGATCATTAGGCCACTGTTAGGTCTTGAATTACAACAAGTTTTCCATAACATTATATCACGGTAAAGGGTTCCAGTTACTATTGTTTGATCTATTTTATTTAAGGATGCATAAAGCAGATGCCTTAAGACTATATGCCCAATTTTGAAACATAAGGGCTGGGCTTTTTTCAGAAATACTTTCTAGATAACCAAGTTTACTTTTAAGGTTCCTTCTTGAGTAGTTTTCTTGAGATTAAAGAACATGTTGCTACTGTTGAAAAGCTTGGATTTATGACATATGTAGTCATTCGGATTCCAGATTATATCTTTGAAAGAAAAGTAGTAAGAAAGAGTTATTTTCTTGAAACTCAGCTATAAAAACATGATAAAAGGCTACAGGGAGTTTGGTCTAAGAAAATAGGCGATGGTTTAAATATGGGTTCATATTGTACTGCACTACTATTGAAAAGTTTGAACATATGAGTTAGGTGGTCATTCTGATTCCAGATTATTTGCTGTAACTTATTTACTTTGGGATATCCATATGGTAGTTCACATTAGCTTCTGAAATAGCTCGATCTACAATATGGTTTACTGCACTACTGTTGAATGGTTTAAATATATGAGATATGATATCATTGATTCCAGATTATATGATGTAATTTCTTTCCTTTGGTATGCCCATAAGATAGTTGAAGTTGGCATCAAACATAGCTTGAATCTTTAGCATAAGGTATAATACATCAAATTAAATGGCTGGCCTAATAAATGGCTAGTAACTACTGCTCAAAGGTCTGGAAAATCAGAGGGCTAAAAAGGCTTCATTAATGAAGAAGGAGAAAGCATGGAAGTCTTATTTAAGATGCTTCTTATTACAGTTTGAACTATTTTATTTTAAAGATGCTCATTCCAGATTTTTTGCTGTAACTTCTTTCCTTTGGGATATCCATATGGTAGTCTACATGAGCTTCTGGAATTGCTTGGAATATCTGTAGAATCTTTAAGCATAAGGTTTGAAACATCAAATCGAATGGCTGGCTCAATTAAAGGTTCATTACTGCCACTCATAGGTCTCGGAAACTAGGTAATAAAATGGCTTAATTAAGTATTTAAGTAATAAAAGGAAAAATTTCTTGGAACACAGTTATAAAAACAGAGTAAAAAGCTACTCTATAGAAACTACATAGTTTGGTCTAAGATAGTAGACAAAGACAGAAGCAGATATGCTTAATAACATTTGTATGGAACTTGATGTGCTTAAAAACATTCGTATGGAACTGAATAGCTTGGTTTCTTACAGATCATAAGACTTATGAAGAGTGTTCGATAAGAGTATTTATTTGGATTAATGTTTAGATCTGTTTGTGACCTTGACTAGTATAGACAGAAAGTTCATGACTAGACAATGAAATAGTGGTAAAGACACGTCTCTGACCTAGGATATTAAGTACTGATGTTGTTATTGGCCTGAACAAGATCAGGATGCTAAGACAATTATAGGGATTGACCTTGATTGATGTTGGGACTAGTATGGGCTAGACTCGACCGGGTTTTTTTTAGACATTTCATCATATTGGTTCAACCAGTATTGCTAAGTGTCTTATGGTCAATCTTTTATCTAAGGCTGAAAGGTGATTCCGGGAGGCCCTTAGGCTGATAATACTCAAATTTTGGATGAAAGACCCTTAGAACATAGCACTGACCTAGCCAACCACAGCTAGTATCAGAATGATAAGACAATGAGGGGATTGACCTGAATTGATGGTTATGCTAACTAGACACAGTCTGAGTTAGTGTAGTCTGTTAAATTATTATAGACATTTCATTCCATTGGTTTAACCAGTGTAGTCTATGTCTATGGGTCACTCTCTTGACGTAGTGGTATATCTGAGCATATTATGTTTTTTGTTGGCTAAACTGACTATTTACTTACTACCATGACAGGATGAATATGACAATACAGTGGTAGCACCGATTTGGAACAAAGGAATTAGAAGTTCGGGCTATGCCAAGAGCAACATTGAATGCCCCAAGAATGCGCAAAGATGCACCATGCTATCTTTGCCTCAAAGATCCCATGGTACACAAACTGATTTTAAAGAAGGAGGCTTTAAGAACAGAAGAAGAATATTCTGCAGTGGCCCATTTAGGATTCAGTGAATGGCTTATGCAAATCCCTATCATCAACAAAGCGGGTGGTGGCATGTTGAGTGATCACATCAATGAATTGTACGATTCTCTACCACACAAGATCTACAATTGGACATGTGAGGAAGATGAAGCCAAGAAACAATACTTCATTGGGCTGGCGGCATTAGAAGGCATTAACAAGATCAAACCATCATATCCTTTGGGGGATACACAAGTACAGAACAATAAGCAGATTAACACTATTGAAATTGAAGAGGAAGACCCATTTCGGGGATATGTATATTATATCGAAAACGATAAGGCACAACTAAATGAGAAAGTGGAAATTCGGTAATGGCAATACCAGTCAAGATTTCTGCCTTACCCTGCATAATACACACAGGTTCCCATACATACCAGAAAGATTGGTTGAGTCAGATGCTTTTATGTGCAATCAGGGCCTGTGGAGAACCAAAAACTATGGTGCCCTGGCACCCATAAGTAGTGAAGCATGGAAAATACTTGGTGGGATTACCCCTGCACAACTGGCAGCCGCTAAAAGTGCAGCAGAAAAAATGGAGAAACTAGTCAAGAAAGAGCAGATCAAACTCAACATTGATACAAGGTTCTTTGACAAGAAATGCAATAAGAGCGAGTTTGTTTACGTCAGCCAAAAGGGCCACATGGCCTATCCGACTGAATACAGGAATGATTTCTACCTTAAGAAACTGTGGAGGACAATGTGTCCTTATTTCAAATGTATCTGTGAACCCATCAAGGGCAAGAATAAGGAATGTGGTGACAATATGACTTGGCTGGACCATGGCGTCTGGTATATGTTCAATCATCTGGATATTCTGTACCCTAATATGTCCACTGCTGCACGCTTTGTTACCTTCAGAAATTTTCTCATGACCAAGATGAAAACCAGCATCATGGCTTATTTTTCCTACCTGGAAGTCAGAAGGGTTTTATTTGAAATGACGTTCCAATTGGCTGCAGATCCCTGGGCAGATTTCAGGGTGTCTAGGCCCAAATGCAAAATGAACGATATTTGTGAAAAAACAATTAAAGGCATTGATTTTTTGAAGTCTATTGAAGCCACTCCCAGTACCAGCAGCAGAAGATTCCCCAGAAAAGCTAGAACTAGCATATCTAGCAGTCTACAAAGCATGACTAGTGTACCACGTATTACTTCAGCACCACTGGCCAGGATTACTACCAGCATGGAGACAACATCAGTAGAAGGCATTGCCAGTCCCCATGACATTGAGCATTCTGTTACTAAGCAAAAACCTGAGATCGGGGATCATAAGGGAGATACCCTGGGCACCAAAATCAACTTTCAGAAATAAGGTATGGATACATTTACATATAAAAATACATGCATGTATAACATCAGCATACTGTTTTCATTTTCATCAGTTATGATTTAACTTTGATTCCGGTAATTTAATGTTTATCATAGATACCTTAGTATATGAATGCCACTAGGCAGAAATTACTATCTAGACGCCTTATAGGCCGGATAAATACTTACTCCAGACAAGAAATTCGAGATTATTACATCTCAATTGACTGATCCTAAACTTTGTGTATTTACACAAAGGACTGCCACTTGGCTAAAAGCAACCCTGTTCACCATGTATTACAAGGTGAACTAAGAGTTTTAGTTTTAGTGGATTAACATGATTTATGTGTATAACAGAGAAGCATCGACAAGGATTGCCTGGGAAGAAGGCATCTAATCAGTGGGGTAAAGAAGAACAAAAAGAAGATTGTACAATCGTACCTTTTCGTCTAAAATATTAGATAAGGTATGTGTACCAAAGATCTTCTCGGATGTTTTTAATAACATTCTGGGAGAAATCGGGCTGGACATCATGGAAGATACGATGTTTGGGTGGAGGTATATCGAAAACCTTAGAGATATATGCTACCAACCATTCCTTACTTTTGCCAGTAACAGGCAGCCTGTCTGCCCCTGCTCAAATCCTACACTGGCCAAGTTCATTGACCCTAGAATTGGGCATATCAGAACCACTGATATTGGAATTATCCACAACAAAACTCTTAGAAACCTCTTTACAAAAGGTCTGAACCATATACCCGACCGTTGTCTGGATTTAAATGAGTTCAAAGAAGACTTATACTGCACTGCAGATGCTATTTTTGAAGCACATAGATTCAAATTTGCTAACATTGCTGAGGTTGACAAAGAAAGGATTAAGTTGGAGATATGGAGTATTACCTCTGAAAGAATTAAAGAAGCTTACAAGTCTGATACAACTAGGAGTTTCCCTCTTAATGACCCACTGGTTACCAATAATCTGGAATGGCTATGCAAGAACTTCTACATTGCTGGGATTGATAAAGCCACCAATAACCCCTCGTTCATCTGCCCTTCTCATATCAGAGCAATGGCCATGAAGAGACTTGAAAGCACAGACTTCCTTAGAATTAACAGTTCAGTTGAAGAGATCAAAGTTAAAACACGGTCTGACATCCAAGAACTCATAGGAATCATGAATATTGAATCAGACAGTCTTCCCTATCTGCTTGGCATTTACAAAGCGCACAAGCATGACTACAGATGGATTACCAATGCTCATGGTACCATTTTCACTGAAATTTCCAAAATTATCACTTCAGGGCTTAACAACATCATTAGCTTATGGCCAGATGTAACACGAGCTCTATGTGATAAGATCTGTACCCTTTTTCCAGGGAAAATCAATACTGACTGGATGGTTGAATCCATATATGATGTTGTTTTAAATCTGCTTGATCCACATCAATGAAGTGTTTGTAGCGAGACATAACACTTATTTGTTATGAGAACATACCATTACAAGGTGAAACGGTATTTGTCAAATTATAGAATTGGTTATTAACACTTCACGGAAATACATGAAAAAAAAAACAAAAGGCATGAACTCGGGTTAAGAAAACCCACGGATGGGTCATACATTGGCCAAATGGTTTAAGTATACACCACGGGGAAAATGTTGGATCTTTTTTAGGAGCCAAACAAATTCATTAAGATAAATGTCCGGTTATTGACTAAGCGTTACATATGCTCAGAAGATAAAATCACGGAAACAAAACCTCGTGGGATACCCATGGGATTCTCTTGCAGCCCTTGTTGGTGCAATTTGTATCTGGCCTGGTATGAGATGTCGTTCATCAAAAAGCTGACCAACCAAGGTAGATACCATGAGATTATGCAGTTCAGGTATACCTTCCGTTATATGGATGACCTCTTAGCCATTAACTGCCCCACTATCAGGCAGTTCCTGGGCGAGCTAGTGCATAACAATAAAGAAAACCTCCAGATTTATGATCTAAGCAAGATAGGGATCAAGGAAGAAACCCAAAGGAAAACTGAGCAGAATGGTGTGATTTCACACGGATACAAAGCCAATTTTCTAAATCTTGTGATTGAAGTATTCAATAAAACACGGGGAATCTACCATACCAAGAGATATGACAAGAGGGACATACTTCCATTCAAGGCTATCAAATTTGTGCATGCAGTTAGCTGTAGGCCATACCACCAAGCTAGAAACGTGATTGTTTCCCAGATCCTTCCATACATGTATGTGAATTCAAGCCCCATGACTGCTGCTATGGATATCATGCTATTAATGCAGAATTTCATCAACAACGGGTTTGACCACAATGGTATTAAGAGGAAGGTCATCCAATACATACAGAATAATGAATTTCCAGGGCTGAAGTATGACACAGTGGTGCTGGTACAAGAAATCCACAAGAACTTTTAACAAGGTAAATCTCTTCGTTTAACAGATAGAATTTGGGTTTTTCATACACAATAGGGACGGGTTGACCTCTACTGTAAACGTAGGGGTCAACCCTCCCCTAAGTTTACAGTTTAATGGATATAGAGAGCTAACCCTCACCTACGGTAGGTGGCAGGTTTTTTTATATAGTTATACAAGTCTATATGTCTACAGCATGGCATTTCTACTAAACCCTGATATTAAATAAGCATTTGCATAATTAGGAGGTGCTCCGTTTTTTAAGGGGATTTCCTAATAATAAAAAGGAGAGCCCTTTTAATAACCTACTCTATTGGTGATAAGTTCCATAGTAAGGGTTCCAATGGGGCTCTACTGGAATTTATTTAGATAGGACCTAGATGGGCAGCATGAAATTATTTGTGTAAAGGAAAAAAAATCCTTTCTTTAAAGGGGAATATATTTGGATGGTTGAACTTATGAAATTGTTAAAGGGAATTATAAAAAATAAGTGTCGTGTTCAAGGTTGCTAGGGTTTCTGACTAATCACACTAGGCATGGTACAAACCCAGTTTTGGAAGATGGGTTCCAGCGTTGAAAGTTACTAGCATTAGGGTTTCCCACCTAACTCACAGAAGGGGATTTGGCTCACACGAACCTGGATACTCCAAATCATACCGGCGCTTGTCCTTCTTCTGGAATCTACAGGCTGCTACACTTAAATGGGCCTCTCATATGGATCCGGCTGTTCTGGGTAAGTGCAGTTTGCATGGTTTTTTATAGCAATGACTTTTGACTAGACAAATATAGAACATTTAGCTGGTTATTTAGCTGGTTGGAAACGTGACGGCCAGGTCTACCATGCAATCTTCCACATGCTGCAACAGTGGTATACCGTAAGAGCCTTTATGTTCTTCCTATTTCCCGGGCTTTTAGCTTTAGGGCCTGAGGCTGGAGGAAATAAAGGCATGGATTATGACACAGATGGAATGTTTTACAGCTCTGAGTCTGAAGATGAGCGTGATAGACTCATTGAGGAAGAGTGTGTTTACTATCTGAATAGTTGGGAGATTAGTGAGCGCCATTGCCATAGTGCAGCCGATTCTGTGATGGCACAGAAAAGGGGAAAGGGAGATGCTCATGCAGGAAACAAGCAGTTCAATGGGAATACCAAGTGGCCAAGAAACAATAACTACAGTCCAGGAAGTGGACAAGATGGCTTTGTGCCTGAAACTCAGCCTGAAGAGGAGTTAGGGTCTGATCAAGACGAAATACAGGTAATATGATATTAGCTGTGCTTAGTCTTACCTTAACACTCCAATAAATCTTTACAAATGATGAACGGGCTGTGATTTACCTTTCTACTTGAATGAAGGCTGCTGCCTTTATCACAGGTTTGAGAAAGCTTGTGCTTGCATTTTGCACCTATTTCTGTTATATTTCTTTCTGCTATATTCCTTTCTGTTTTTGTGATGAATTTATGCTGTGCTTGGACAAAAGGTACAAAGGGTAACAGGCTATAAGCCGAGATTACCCAAGGTACCTTTTGGCCCTTGCAATGTCACCCATTTCTTGGCTAACATTGTATTGACTGGCTGCAGGTACGGGTAATCTCTTCCCTTTGTGCTTTCTATTGTCCTGGATGCAGCTACATGTTGAAGTCAAGGGTTTAAAAACGAGAAGACAATTGGAATGATCATTAGGCCACTGTTAGGTCTTGAATTACAACAAGTTTTCCATAACATTATATCACGGTAAAGGGTTCCAGTTACTATTGTTTGATCTATTTTATTTAAGGATGCATAAAGCAGATGCCTTAAGACTATATGCCCAATTTTGAAACATAAGGGCTGGGCTTTTTTCAGAAATACTTTCTAGATAACCAAGTTTACTTTTAAGGTTCCTTCTTGAGTAGTTTTCTTGAGATTAAAGAACATGTTGCTACTGTTGAAAAGCTTGGATTTATGACATATGTAGTCATTCGGATTCCAGATTATATGCTGAAAGAAAAGTAGTAAGAAAGAGTTATTTTCTTGAAACTCAGCTATAAAAACATGATAAAAGGCTACAGGAGTTTGGTCTAAGAAAATAGACGATGGTTTAAATATGGGTTCATATTGTACTGCACTACTATTGAAAAGTTTGAACATATGAGTTAGGTGGTCATTCTGATTCCAGATTATTTGCTGTAACTTATTTACTTTGGGATATCCATATGGTAGTTCACATTAGCTTCTGAAATAGCTCGATCTACAATATGGTTTACTGCACTACTGTTGAATGGTTTAAATATATGAGATATGATATCATTCAGATTCCAGATTATATGATGTAATTTCTTTCCTTTGGTATGCCCATAAGATAGTTGAAGTTGGCATCAAACATAGCTTGAATCTTTAGCATAAGGTATAATACATCAAATTAAATGGCTGGCCTAATAAATGGCTAGTAACTACTGCTCAAAGGTCTGGAAAATCAGAGGGCTAAAAAGGCTTCATTAATGAAGAAGGAGAAAGCATGGAAGTCTTATTTAAGATGCTTCTTATTACAGTTTGAACTATTTTATTTTAAAGATGCTCATTCCAGATTTTTTGCTGTAACTTCTTTCCTTTGGGATATCCATATGGTAGTCTACATGAGCTTCTGGAATTGCTTGGAATATCTGTAGAATCTTTAAGCATAAGGTTTGAAACATCAAATCGAATGGCTGGCTCAATTAAAGGTTCATTACTGCCACTCATAGGTCTCGGAAACTAGGTAATAAAATGGCTTAATTAAGTATTTAAGTAATAAAAGGAAAAATTTCTTGGAACACAGTTATAAAAACAGAGTAAAAAGCTACTCTATAGAAACTACATAGTTTGGTCTAAGATAGTAGACAAAGACAGAAGCAGATATGCTTAATAACATTTGTATGGAACTTGATGTGCTTAAAAACATTCGTATGGAACTGAATAGCTTGGTTTCTTACAGATCATAAGACTTATGAAGAGTGTTCGATAAATCTACAGCAAAAAATCTGGAATGAGCATCTTTAAAATAAAATAGTTCAAACTGTAATAAGAAGCATCTTAAATAAGACTTCCATGCTTTCTCCTTCTTCATTAATGAAGCCTTTTTAGCCCTCTGATTTTCCAGACCTTTGAGCAGTAGTTACTAGCCATTTATTAGGCCAGCCATTTAATTTGATGTATTATACCTTATGCTAAAGATTCAAGCTATGTTTGATGCCAACTTCAACTATCTTATGGGCATACCAAAGGAAAGAAATTACATCATATAATCTGGAATCTGAATGATATCATATCTCATATATTTAAACCATTCAACAGTAGTGCAGTAAACCATATTGTAGATCGAGCTATTTCAGAAGCTAATGTGAACTACCATATGGATATCCCAAAGTAAATAAGTTACAGCAAATAATCTGGAATCAGAATGACCACCTAACTCATATGTTCAAACTTTTCAATAGTAGTGCAGTACAATATGAACCCATATTTAAACCATCGTCTATTTTCTTAGACCAAACTCCTGTAGCCTTTTATCATGTTTTTATAGCTGAGTTTCAAGAAAATAACTCTTTCTTACTACTTTTCTTTCAGCATATAATCTGGAATCCGAATGACTACATATGTCATAAATCCAAGCTTTTCAACAGTAGCAACATGTTCTTTAATCTCAAGAAAACTACTCAAGAAGGAACCTTAAAAGTAAACTTGGTTATCTAGAAAGTATTTCTGAAAAAAGCCCAGCCCTTATGTTTCAAAATTGGGCATATAGTCTTAAGGCATCTGCTTTATGCATCCTTAAATAAAATAGATCAAACAATAGTAACTGGAACCCTTTACCGTGATATAATGTTATGGAAAACTTGTTGTAATTCAAGACCTAACAGTGGCCTAATGATCATTCCCATTGTCTTCTCATTTTTAAACCCTTGACTTCAACATGTAGCTGCATCCAGGACAATAGAAAGCACAAAGGGAAGAGATTACCCGTACCTGCAGCCAGTCAATACAATGTTAGCCAAGAAATGGGTGACATTGCAAGGGCCAAAAGGTACCTTGGGTAATCTCGGCTTATAGCCTGTTACCCTTTGTACCTTTTGTCCAAGCACAGCATAAATTCATCACAAAAACAGAAAGGAATATAGCAGAAAGAAATATAACAGAAATAGGTGCAAAATGCAAGCACAAGCTTTCTCAAACCTGTGATAAAGGCAGCAGCCTTCATTCAAGTAGAAAGGTAAATCACAGCCCGTTCATCATTTGTAAAGATTTATTGGAGTGTTAAGGTAAGACTAAGCACAGCTAATATCATATTACCTGTATTTCGTCTTGATCAGACCCTAACTCCTCTTCAGGCTGAGTTTCAGGCACAAAGCCATCTTGTCCACTTCCTGGACTGTAGTTATTGTTTCTTGGCCACTTGGTATTCCCATTGAACTGCTTGTTTCCTGCATGAGCATCTCCCTTTCCCCTTTTCTGTGCCATCACAGAATCGGCTGCACTATGGCAATGGCGCTCACTAATCTCCCAACTATTCAGATAGTAAACACACTCTTCCTCAATGAGTCTATCACGCTCATCTTCAGACTCAGAGCTGTAAAACATTCCATCTGTGTCATAATCCATGCCTTTATTTCCTCCAGCCTCAGGCCCTAAAGCTAAAAGCCCGGGAAATAGGAAGAACATAAAGGCTCTTACGGTATACCACTGTTGCAGCATGTGGAAGATTGCATGGTAGATCTGGCCGTCACGTTTCCAACCAGCTAAATAACCAGCTAAATGTTCTATATTTGTCTAGTCAAAAGTCATTGCTATAAAAAACCATGCAAACTGCACTTACCCAGAACAGCCGGATCCATATGAGAGGCCCATTTAAGTGTAGCAGCCTGTAGATTCCAGAAGAAGGACAAGCTGGGTATGATTTGGAGTATCGTGTTCGTGTGAGCCAAATCCCTTACGTGAGTTAGGTGGGAAACCCTAATGCTAGTAACTTTCAACGCTGGAACCCATCTTCCAAAACTGGGTTTGTACCATGCCTAGTGTGATTAGTCAGAAACCCTAGCAACCTTGAACACGACACTTATTTTTTATAATTCCCTTTAACAATTTCATAAGTTCAACCATCCAAATATATTCCCCTTTAAAGAAAGGATTTTTTTTCCTTTACACAAATAATTTCATGCTGCCCATCTAGGTCCTATCTAAATAAATTCCAGTAGAGCCCCATTGGAACCCTTACTATGGAACTTATCACCAATAGAGTAGGTTATTAAAAGGGCTCTCCTTTTTATTATTAGGAAATCCCCTTAAAAAACGGAGCACCTCCTAATTATGCAAATGCTTATTTAATATCAGGGTTTAGTAGAAATGCCATGCTGTAGACAAAGACAGAAGCAGACCTTGGTAAAAAATTGGCCCTTTCAATTTTGGGGTTGAGTGAATCGGACACATAGATAGGATCTATGGGAAGGAATTTTAATGAAAGAGTATGTATATTCCTTTGTCTAGAATTTAATGCCAAAAAGATATCGTATGTTGTCTCTTGAAATTCCATAATTGTGTCTCGATTCCTGTGCTGCCCATTTCATTACAAGTTTTGCATGATTGCAAGGCCTAAGGTGCTAGTCCGGCGGAATTTTCCTGTAATTTCTTCAAGCTCCTCAAGTGAAGATTCGGCTATAGCAGTTGCAGCAAGTTCCTGCTCCAACAACCTAACTGTGGAGTCCGCCAAAGTAGAAGAACTCCATCATAGGAGTTTCCATGCTAGTTTAAGCCAGAAGGTGATCCTCGGCTACTGGGCTATGGGGGATATCATTGTTGAGCTTGAACTGATCGCATGGGCTGAGCAAGCCCTTTTCAAGCAGAGAGCGCATGTAGAGCTTGTGCATGTCAAGCATCATAGGAGATGATGCCTTTGGGAGGTTAAAATCCCAAGAGTTACTTGTGAGAAATGCCTTGCCTGATGCCTTCTTCGGCTCCCTTAGTTTTTTTTTTTTTTTTTTTTTTTTTTTTTTGTGGTAACATTTATGATATGAGACTGCCGAATAGCTTTTGTAGAATCAGACTAGCAAAAAATGGTCTTTTTATAATATCCTACTTGTTCATACATGATATTCTCGCTGAAATATGTACTCTCAACCCTTGATTACTTTATCATCACTTAAATCTTCTTTTCTTCCTAATGGCTTCGTAAATATATTTGTTACAAATTTGAAAGACGACTCAAGTTTACTGGAAAGGATGCTTCAAATTGGCTTTTCAGTTTTTAGGGATGTCTGTGATAGATTTGTGTTAGTCTAATGGTTTCAAACATTTCTTCCTATCCTCATACAGCAGATGTTGATAACATCGATGTAATGCTCATCTTTGAGCTTATTTTCTTTAATACATTTCATACCTGCAATACATTTCTTCAATATCTATGTATTTTGTTCAGTATCTACTAATGTAGTTTGTTATATTATTCTGTTATATTGTACTTTGTTAAATTTGTTTTCCTTTTTGCAAAACACAGCATAACCTGTTCACAAAATACAGTCATAACCTCGTCACAAAACATGGTATAATATGTTCACAAAACAGTCCTAACTTGTTCACAAAGCACGTCAATAACCTGTTCACAAAACACAATCATAACCTGTACGCAAAACACAACAATAACCTGCTCACAAAACACAGCAATAAACATCATAAATCCTGTAGACCCTAGGAAGGCTGTAGCTATGGCTCTCTATTTTCTTGCTCATGGGGAGATGCCTTTACATATTGGCCAAAGGTTTTATATTGAAAAAGCAACTGTCTAGAAGTATACAAAGAAGGTGACATTAACTCTTGCTTCTAAAACCATGCATTACAAGAAATTTATTGCCTCGCACTCGAGCCTGAAAATGCTAGATATTATGAAGGAGTTTCAAGATGCCATGGGCTTGCCTAACATTTTTGGTGTTGTCTATGTTTTCTATATTTTTTTGTACAGGAAGCCATGGAAGAAAGACAAAGGGGATGGCTACTATAGCAGACATAAGAGACATTCCTACTTGATGCAAGGTGTAGTAACACATTCTCGAATGTTTATCAATGTTTGTGTTAGTAGGATGGTATCTGTGCGTGATTCGAACCAGTTTAAGAAAAGTCTATTGTATAAGAGGCTTGCATCAAAGAAAATTCTGCAACAGCCTATTGTCCACATGAATAGCAAGAAAATTAATAGGAGACGTGAGATCCTTGATGCAGATGTAACGGCCAACATTCCACTAATTCTTTTCAGCAATTCGGCATATCCGAGCAGAAGGTTCCTAGTGAAGGTATTTTCAGATGGTACATGGTCTTTTGGCATGTTTAACAAGAGGATTTGCATGGCAGAGTATGTATGGAGAATGGTTTTGGGATAGTGAAAGGCAGAGTATATATGGAGAATGGTTTTGGGATAGTGAAAGAGAAGTTCAGGATCTTTAAGGGTCTGCCTATTCATGTTGGCAGGGCAGCCAAGATCATTCATGCCATATGCATTTTATGGAATTTCTGCATAATGGAGGATTTGGAAATGGAGATGCTGCCCATACAAGCAAACTTGCCAGAAATAAACTACTATGAGATTGAAGACATGAACAAGAAAATGAAGAAGGAAGGAGACTTGATAAGACATAGGATGGCGGAAAGGTACTTTGATTCTTTGATTCATTCTAGCAAAATTTAAATTCTTTCACTTTTCACAATGTAAAATGTCAATGTGTGAAGCTTTCCTATTTGTAAAAAAAACTCCTATAATTCAATTCAATCTCAGTTCCAAATTTGTTATCTAGTTGCAAAATTTCTTGTGCAATCTTAATTAAATGATTGTCTGAAACTACATTCGAAAGCTTTGTTGAAGTTGGGTAAATCGTTTTAGAGATATAAGCATTTGAATCGAAGTCAAATTTTGGTCAATGGAAGTCAAATCTGATGTAATAGAATGCTCAATTTCTTGATAAAGTATGACAATGAAATCAAGTAAACTTTTCGAATGATGGTAGGCAATTCTATGCATGATTGTCAATGTTATCCCGTTGAGTTGTTTGTCTTGGGAAAACTCAGAATCTTCTTGGTGGTCTTCTTAAGCGAGATGTTGCAGCAAGGAGTAAGATGGAAGATGCACATTGAAAACTAATATTGTCTTCAAATGGCTCATCCTCGTCGACTATTGCCATGGGATCTTTGAGTTCATTTTCTTGTATCAGATCCAAGCTGAATTTTTACATTGCTAAACCGATCAAAATGGCCTTCATAAGCATTGCAATCATACCTAAAATGACCAGATCCATTTGTCAAAATGCTAAAATGCGACTGTCGTTGATGGTTTGGTAGGGCAAGGACTTAATCAATTGATTTCTTATAGAATCCGGCCTCAAAAGAGATGCGAAATCCCTAAAAGCTGCTAAGAAGCGGGCTCAAAGAATGCAAACTATTCCATATCCTGAATTTTGAAGAATGCTTCAAGAAGGAAATATCCCATAAGATCAGACCTATCGGAATGGAAGAGGGAAAAATTTCCGCAGGTTTTTTTTTTTTTTTTTTTTTTTTTTGTGGGGGGTGCTCAAATTTTGCTCCAAACGGAACCTGTTAGGCATCGAGAGAAGCTCATCTCTCATCGAGAAGCTCATCTCTCATCTTCTCTCGAGCTATATCGTACAATTTTCATCCCTCGTCATATAGCGCGAGAGAGAAAAAATTAAGATGCATGTGGCCGACGCTAGAGAGAGAGAGACGCAACCCCAGTGGAGGAGGCAAGGCACTAGAGAGAGTGGAGAGAGGAGCGATCCTCATCAAAGACATCGCCATAGTTTACGCCATCGCACAACCTGCGATTGTCGATCATCAAATCAACAACGCAAGTCAATAATGATTTAAAATGCAAAAACTAATGTCTACACGAGCGAGAACAAAAAATACACACAAATCAAACTTGAAAAAAATTGGCAACTTGAAGAAAAAGAAATATAGTAACGAGTTGGCAACTTGTGGAAAAAGAATATTCTAACACAAGTAAGGGTTTGCCCTTCAGGCAACCCAAAAATAGACATTCATTTCATATGTGGCCTATTCAAAATGGACAACAAAAATGAAGATTCATTCGATTAAAATGGACCTTCGTTTGGTTGGCACTCGTGAATAAAAAGCTCAAATAACAAATAAGGGAAGTTAGATATGGTTGGTACACTCGCAGTATGGTACCCACCACAAGAAAGTAGGTCGACAAAGCATCCAACAATATAAAGAGCCTCCAAATTGTGGGTAATATTTTGGACATCCACAAGCTTTCTATTGTGGATATTTTGGACACGCTTTTTTGTGTGGAATAGTCCATATACAGGAAGTGGAACCATGTGCTTGTAGAAGCTACATAGAAAGCTAGTGGAAGTAAACAACTATAACATAACCTAGAAGTTTCAAGTTGTTCAACACGATACCAAACAACGATACCAAATGCGTAATTACACAGCAACATCTTCCTTTGGCATCCATACATATTACCAGATGATCATAAACACAAACTGGAACTCAAACACTGGAGTACTAATAAAACTAACCTTGCCAGTCAGAAATACAATCCTTACAATTGAAGCAGACTGCCCCAACACAAAACAGATCTATTATTTGCCTTGGCTCAATCGAGCCCAAATCGCGGACATTCAAAGATCAAGTAGATCTTTCTCACGATTTGCAAAGAATGCTAAACGACCCAAAAACGAGAAGAGAATTTGCTCTCCCCGATAAGGTTGCTTCCTGCAACCAAATCTACATCTAGCCTTGACAATTTTAACACAGATCATATTTACAAGTAACAAATCAATCTAGCCTACCAATCAACCTTTGTCATCCTCTTCTTCTCAATAATGTACTTTCCTTCCTTGTATTTTTCCCTTTCCTCATATGCCTTCTCCTGCATATAAAGACTTTGTCAAACAGATACCGAAGAAAGAACGAAGGTTCATAGCAGATACTTAGATAGAAAAGCTTACAATAGAAATCGAGTATAAGCTGTACACATTAGACAAGGAAATACATTCATAATGAAAACACATTAAACTTACATATCTCCATCCCAAAACTTGTCTGCAACAATTGCAATAGATATCATTGACAGTATGCATTCCTGTGATAAGCTGTCTGTCCTCTTTTGGTCCCAATCCAACATTAACTCTGATAGTAACATAACCAGACATCAAAACAAGCACAAGAAAGAAAGAAAAAAGGACCAAAATGGAAAGAAGACCTCTCTGCTCTTGCAAGATAAACAAATCAACAACCTTATGGAAAATTACGCACAAATTCCACCAAAAAACAAGCTTACACTTTGTTGAAGAGGTAGGCACGGCCCCATCGGCCATGGAAAGACTTGGAAACAACTTCGTCATGCTTTGCAGCATGAGCACGGCAATTGTTACAGCAATATATGCGAGGGCCGGAGAGGTACTCCATGAAGATCTGCCCCATGGCAAGGGAAGCAAACCTAAATCCCAAAATGGGTCAAATCCGAGGCAGGATATGGCGACAAGCAAATGCAGATTTTGGGACAAAGGAGGCCAGACGGATTGAAGAAGGGCCGGATCAAATACGTGAAACGAAGGATTTGGGCAGATCGGAGAAGGGCGAGAGGCAGGGGAGGGAGTCTTTTATGTAACTCAAAAGAGAAATCCGGACTTAAGAGACACGTACCTCTTACTCACAGATATCTCAAGGCCGTATACATACGTATCTTGTACGTATATGTGGCATACATGCCATGTACCTACGTCTTTTTTTTGCGTATATGTGGCATATGCCATTTATTGGGTGCCAACCACGTCATCATACTGTTTCTTCACTGGCTTGTCAGGCGTGGCGACTCGGCAACCCGTGACGTGGTGTCTCATGACGTGGTGTCATCTGTGATTGAAGGACCTGCAAAGCAATGCTGATGGACCTATAGAGCAATGTTCATGTTGCCTGATGGACCTATAGAGCAATGTTCATGTTGCCTGGACCAATCAATCTCTACTGGATGTTAAACATACTCTCGACTAGCAAAATGTAACTTGCCTCCTACTCAAATATTCTATTCTATTCTATTCTATTTTATTCTATTCTATTCTTTGACTTACTTAGCAGTTGTCTTTTCTTGGAAATTATTAAAAATACTAGATTTGTGTAGGTCCTTTTGCCTCGTTCTCGAAGCAATCAATATCAATAGCCTCTAAATCTTCTTTGTCAATGTCAAGAGTGTTTGTGTCACCTACTAACCATAATTTTCACCATATGAGAAGAAATGGAAGAACGAATTTAGATTATTTTGAAGCAAAGGCCATCGGCATACAAAATGTGCATACTAGAATTTTCACCTCCTTCCATCAGTTAATGAGTTGCAATCTGACATTGCTTTCTTTTTTTATGAGTTGTATAATCCTCCCCTTGAATGACTAGAAATATCTGTCTATCTCGACCAAATGTATAGAGTAATGCGTGATATATAGAATGAGATAATAAGATAAGATGAATTTTTACGTCCACGGGAACCCAACGGGTTATGGGACGGCACATGCAAGGGCAACAGCCCATCTAAAACCTGGGGACCTAGGGTTACCTAACACAAAAGCAAACGAGATATTGAATGGTATTTGCCAACCATGGATTGGTCTACTTTGATTGATTTTAAATGGGTACCTCCAACCCTTAAAAAACGATAAATTCCTACATGACTAAAACACGATTGTTGCACGAATAAGAATAAGAAAAACAAAAAAAATAAGGTGCTGCGCACGGAGTGTTGCCCTCTGGTGGCCTGATGGTGTGTTTGCTTGGTTTTTTTTTTTTTTTTTTTTTTTTAATCTTCTAAAGCATCCACAATAGTAGACTTAGCCTTAGGCATCACACTTTTATGAATCATAGCCATATATGAGCATTGATGCAGGGGGTGCGGTGCAGTTTCTATATCTTAAGTTTGGACTGATGGATGGCCAAGACCAAGAGTGCTAATCTAGAAATTTCATTGATATAGTGTAAGAATGGTATCAATATGATGCGAGAGTGCTTCAGTCATAACTTATTGTCTAGATGTGTTATTGGATTCCTATAGCTCAAATTTTAGATGTAATCACTTGCATAATCTCTAGCTTATAGTTAGAGGGAATGATGCAATACCCTTACAAATTAAATTTCTAAGCATGTTGAAATAGAACATGGCCACCTTACTTAGTGACTATATATGGAGTTGTTTACCATGATATGTAAAAGGTTGTGCATGGGGAGTTAGTTAATGGGTCCATATATAATGTTCATAATCAATCCTATAAGCTTGAAATAACATAGAGTACGTATGAGAGCTATAGTACAACATGGATGTTCAACCAAACTAGTGACCGTAACATCCGTTTTTCGAGAAGGGAAGTGGAAAAAGAATCATGACACTATAGACACCAAAGTCATGAATCCAACAACCTCTAATCAAGCCTCTAACCTTGACAAGACATGTAGGTCCTCTCTTGTGTACATTGCTTAGAAAAAGGGCATATAAGATTGTTGGCATAAAGCTTAGATTACTAAAGTTTGCTTTGATTCTTGTAACAATCACATTCCACATGAAAGAACCATTCGATTCTTAGAAAAAAAAACGGGAAAAGAAAAAAGAAAAAGAAAAATTGGTGGTATTATTGCTTACATAGAAAACAAGCAAATAGGTCTTGCATCCAACGACCATGTCTACATGCAGTCTTGGCATGTCTGTGATACAGGACCAAAATGTCAACAAAGACTGGATTCCTTGGTATGGGTCCTTTCTATCGTCAAGAAGACGTCATCTTAGAAAATCGTAGATTCTTGATTTCGGGTTTTAGCAATCGTACATTTTTACATTATACTTCAAAGGTTTCAGATAAAAATGCTATGTTGTAAGATTCTTGTACTAGCTTATGGAAAAACTTCTTACCATGTAAGAAACTTACATTCTTGCCCCTTGCTTATATCCGAGAGCAGTATGTTCGCTTACTAGTACCTGGCCAACCGTTACATGAGTTATTGAATACGGCATCAGTGTGTTTGTGGGGGTCATACATCCAGGAGGTCATGGATGCACAGACTCATTTGTGTCCTCCGGGACAGTATTGAACTGTCCTATCTAATTGTACAGCATACCAGCATCCTTATTACTGCTAAGGTTTTTCCCTCGAAAACCCTTCGGGGCAAGGGTTTTTTAATCCCGACAGTAATACGCTTGCTGCTCTCTTTTTGTTTGGTCCCATAGGCCAATTGGTCTCTCGTGGACGATAAAAAATTTATTCTATTCTATTCTATTCTATTCTATTCTATTCTATTCTATTCTATAGTTCATTTATGACTTGCCCTTGGTTCCTATTTGAGAAGGACATATTGCAAATATATAAATTTTGTAAATTATCTCCTTATGCAAACATCTAAAATTTGTAAAATGTCTTTTGCAAAAAGATTTGACTCGCAATCTCAAAAACTTTATCAGTTTACAAAGTGTATCTTAGAAAGGCAAATATTGTAAAATGTTAAAAGATTTGTTAACTACAAACTGAACAGTTAACCATCTCATCATATATGCTGGTTGTAGGTATGACGATGCCTATAGATAAAACATTGATACAAAGTTAGCATAACTAGATTCAGCTAACCATTTGTTTGAGATAAATGCACCATATTCCAATCCTTTCTATCATCTCAAACAAAAAAAAATGATAAAATAAATAAAAACTATGACATCAAAAGTATAACTATTTATAAATGCCATGTTACTGTTGCCAAAATGTGCCAAAAGGTAAAGGTTTTAGAGGCATCAACTAACAAGAGTACCACGTTATGACTGCCAAAATGTGCCAAAAGTATTTTAGTGACACTAACTTACAAGAATATAAAATAAATGAGTAGGGGATTCGGGTTGGACAAAATAAAATGGAAGGAAATATTTGTACATGTTGGGGAAAAACACAAGCTAGTACCTTTAGGCGACAATTACCCAATTCCGACAACATGGAGGGCATGTAGATGCAAAAACGCTTGCAAGTGCAATGTCATAGATTGGAAGTGGATCTGAGGCATACATAAGTTGAGCAACTAAACTGTATGGCAATGGATAATAGGATCAACATCTGCAGGTGTGGTAGTGATTCTAAACATATCATACTAGTAGGTTATTTATTCCACATGAATGGATTTGGCATGATGTTTATTTATGTTGTATTCAACAAGAATGGATTTGACATGTTTATTTATGCTCGCAATAGGCAACAATGCATCAAGTGCTCAGGAATGGGCTTGGCCAAAAAAAAAGCTTGGGCATGATTATCACTTGCAAGAATTACTTGTGATAGCTGAGCAGAGTTAAAAGAAAGTACAGATGTGACTGCCATGATTCAGAGTGTTATCTGTGTTGCATTGCTAACAAGCATCAGACTTGATACATACATACACTCTGGCCTTTCAAATCAATAAATACAGTAGTTGTGCCGGTAGCCATAGCCGAAATGGGCCAGCAAAAGCGGTGCCATAGCCTGGCTCGAAGAGAAGAAAAATAGGAAGGGAAAAATAATATTTCTAGAATTCAGTTTTAGGTCCTTTGGACCAAAGTGCATATTTAAGCAGCTTTTGTGCTTCGGCCCCCATAAATCTCTCTGCCACCGGATTTTTTATAGCAAATGATTGAAACCCCAACAATCAATTTTCCTTTCTCAACCTTGAAGGAAGGAAGGAAGGAAGGAAGGAAGGAAGGTTCTTTTATCGTCTGCGGAAGGGTGCAGTGTGAGAGTTACCAATGATATCCTTGCAAACTCTTATGGTTAACTTTCTGTCAATTGCTGCCCGGGGCTTAAACCAAAGTGGCTTCTGTCTTCTGGGGTTACGTTGGACATGAATTTAAGGTTGGAGCTTCCACCTGCGACTGCGACTAGCAATTTACCTCCAATAATAGGTTTGGAGTAGTCACAAGGCATATCACAAGGTATATTCGAGTATATACTACTAGCATATACCCAGTATATGCCGAATATCCACGCAAGCCAGGGTTTGCCTTTTAGGGGCAACCCAAAAAACAGAAAGGATAAAGCTCTCATTCTGGATAATGAGCCATCAAAAATCCAAAAGATGGTCTGGCAAAAAAATAGTTCAAATCGTTCTTGTTATATAACTGTCTCGAGCAGAATGCACAAAAAACAAACAGATCGAACAACTAAATTCAGCTATAATCAGTTGTTTTCTACAAGAAAAAGGCTCTTAGATCCGTGTTCAATTGGAAAAGAAAAAAGCAAAGTTGCTCTCTACATGCAGAATCAAAAGAGAACCATTTTTGAAGTTTTTGAATCATTGCTAAAAGCTTACAGAAACTAGTTGGTATGTGCATTCATTAGCCCTGCATTTTTGCACATAAATTTTGTAATCAGAATAGATTTTGAGATCAAATCCAGTTAAAAGACTGAAATCTAATGTATGAAGGAACCACGGAATTCAAGACGTCGGATCCATAGTTGAATGAAATAACAATTTTAGGAAGTCGTAATTAAGCAAGAGCCCCCATGTGTGTATATCGCTGATGAGTGCTCTAGGCGATTCCCGGGCGTTGGATCTGGAAATCTTTTCAGGCATATGCCCTCTGGGGCCATCCTAGCCCTACACCTCAGCGTGAAATGGGGTCAAACGCTGAGGTGGCTCTATTTTCAAGGAGCTTTGACAACCATTGTCATACAACCCAATATCAGGTTGACCCCAAAATAGAATGCAGCTATTCTAATGCCCACGCCATAGATGGATGGAGCAAGCTGTGCCACACGCTAGAAGGCATAAAAAGTTCATGCTTCACAATAAAAAACTCATTGATCCGTTTGAAGCCTACGCCTTCAAGCATCCATTGCCACTGTTGCAAGCCTTACAGAAACTTTGAGGCCCTCATTGCCACTGCCATCAGCCGAGATGCCCAAGCCAGGGGCCGCCATCCGCAAGCACAAGGAAGAAACAAGCCGGGGGATTCGAACCCCCTGCACATTGCGCAGCTCCAAGCAACCCACCCGCCCTTAAAGGGCAGGGGCTAATCCCATGCAAATGTTAATGCAGATTTTAAGTTTACCAGTCTCTTGCTGCTTCTCCTTGGCCGGATTTGAAGAAAAGCACTCATAAATGAACAAAAAACCTTTACCTTCAAGCTATGGCGATGTAGGTCTGGAATAAAGATGTAGGTCTGGAATAAAGAAGCACAAACTACATGCCTGCTTCCGGCTCCTGCAACAGTGCTCCAGCGCATCACATCTTCCAAATCCGGCCAGGAAAACCTTCTACTTTCGGGCTCAGGCCCACGAAATGCAACCTAATGAAGAAAACCCTAATTACCTTCTAAAACCGAGCTGTATCAAGCCATGGTCGGCCACGCTCGAGCCCCAAAAATGCCGCCCATGAATACAGGAAAACCAAAGATGCCTTCTTGCCCTATTCCCATACCAAAATTCATACAATACACCCCATTAACCTTCCAAACCTTATGTACTAAAAATACGGTTTCATGAACTAGCAAAGCATATTCTGAATTGAACCTAATCTTCTCGGCTAAAGTAACAGCTCAAAATTAAGGGCACTTTTGACAAATAATAAAACTATAGGGGCACTTTGACAAATACGCAAGCATGGGCATTTTAAAAATTTTCTCAAATAAATATTATGATGCCCAAAAGGGAATGCCACTTAAACCTTGCTGACGTATCTTACCGAACAATCCATTGGGCCTATTGGGCAAAATCTCTTTTTGCTTCTACTTGGATTCTTCCCAGATGCCTATTAAATCTCCTCAGAAAGTCCCTGTGCTTTAAATTCTTCCAATGCCATTGCAAGACATTGGGCCTTAGATCCTCCCTTTAGCAGAGGAATATATATGGCAACATATATATCCAATACCATTGCAAAGTTTTGGGCCTCAAATCATCCCTTGAGCAAAGCTGAGAAGAAGATATGGCAGCATATATGTATATCTCTGCCCAAATTTGTACATTTTTTCCAAGTTTTTGTTCTGCTCTAGTCTGTACATTGCTTCAATTTGTTATCACCTCCTATTCCAGTCTATGAGCACAACGGGGCTATATTGAGGTAGTTAGCATTAGCATTAACTACAAGTTGTGTTGAAGTAGATAGCATTGCTCATAAAGAGCATCAAAATGCACGAGGCTATGTCAAAGTAGTTAGCGTTAACTATGGTACTAAAGAACATCAAAACCAAGTCCATTCTTGGAAGGACATTATTTTGTTGTATCTAACTTCTTCTCAAGTCTTGCTCTTATATCTTAGTTTATATGCTCTGGTTCAAAAGATCGTAATTTGACTAGATTGCCTAGAAAACTATCCATCCAAAATGCTCTCCTTATGTTTTTGTTTGAAATCTGCTCAACCTTATAGGCTACGTCTTTATGTGCTTCTCACTTATAGAATACAACAAAAAATAAATTTTGAGAAACTTATAGGATCTTGCTCCAACCACAAAACTTTTGGCAAATAAGGCCATATTAGTGGCAAATTGACATGAATCATAAGGCTTAGAAGCAATTCTAACTAGACAATTACCAACCCATCATCCACAGAAAAAGCCAGGCAAAACCAGTCTCTGATTTGCAAGCAAGCTAGAGCAATGTTGGAAGGAAGAGATAGAGAGGGGCGAGCCTTCTCTCCCTGCTGCCGTCCTAGTTCAAGGCGCCAAGAAATGCACCCAACGTCATTTAGGCTCTAGTTTGTGCTTTCTCTCCTTGTAAAGCTCTTTTCTGGTAAGAATACATGTCAAAAAGTTTTGACAAACCGCACAATTTTTAACAAGAGGAATTTAATGTACTTGTTATTATATGGAGAGGGTATAGAATGTAGCCAATGTAAATTGCATAAATGTACATAGATTGAGACCAATGCATTGTATGATTTGTCTTGTATGATTTGTCATGGCTCTAGCATACTGCTATTTGGATGTTGCTATTTCTTGAGTACCCCTTTAGTTCAAGGAGATGCACTCTGGCGCCCCAGAGTCCAATTTACTTCCTGAGACTTAGGAAGCCAGTCTACCTCATTGCTTTTGTTTTGGTCTCTAACATGGTCTCCTATAGTTACCACAAGATCTCCAACATTATTTATACGAACATCAAGACATGTGATAACATGTAACTCTCAAGTTAGGATACATTTGCTTTAATACTTTGAATAATGACATGATATGCACCATCTAATCTTTGTAAAACAATTCAACTACAATTTAAAATGTTTAATTGGTGTGACATTCTACACTCATGCAAAGCTCAATATTAAGGTTACTCCCAATGCTAAAAAACAGTTCATGCTAAAAGACAGTTCGGCTCTTAAAAACACAAAAATAAACTTTACAAAGAGATGCAAATAAACCATATTCGTAGCACTTAAATAATCAACGCATATGAGTTCCGTTAATTGCTTCATACTTGTAAGAATACCTGTTTGATGCTGATTTGCTGAGATTTTTGTTTGCCAATGCCGAAAGCTCCTCTACCAGCCCCACCAAACTTAAAATTTTTCTAAGAAGCTGCGATTGATCTGGTTATGGCCGTCTTTAATCTGGCCAGAGCTCTGTCCCGAACACCTCATTGAGATTTTTGCAGGGCCATTGATGTTTATTAACCATTTTGCCCTAGTTCCGGCAGCTTACTGCGCTGCCCACACAGAGTCCACCGGAGAAGAACCAATCTTTCCCTCCATCACCATAGCTCGATTTGCCGGTTAGATGGTTTCCAGAGCGACCGCTCAGCAATAGGGGTGACCAATAGTTTGGAGCATTTTTTGCCATATTTTAGGCATATATTGGCATATACTATGTATGCCGAAAATCGATATAGGGGGGAAACAAATATGGTGCGATAGACCATGGTCCTGTCATTGATATATAAGGGGAGTGGGATTATAAGGGTAGACAAATGTCTCCCTTCTCAAGCATGTATCGATAGGATTGACAGGATTGCAACCATTACAAATCATAGGGTATTTGATTACAAACCAATCATTTCTAACTGTGTTCGCGCTGGCTACTCGTCGACCATACGGGAGCCCGTAGGATGGGCGAATTCAACACCCACATAGGGTGCTATGCGTGACGTGTGCGAATCCGACACCTGTATAGGGTGTGAATAAGTGAAAGAATGATCCGAAAAGTCATAGTAATTGACAAGATGCATCAAATCATCTTTGAAATCGTCACTTTACTTTACAAGCAAAAGTCCAGAGATAATCTTTGAAATCTTAACTTTACTTTGCGCGTTGGCCATATGGGAGCCGTAAGATGGTCGAATCCGCCGCCCGCATGGGGTTGCGGCAATTGCGAAAAGTCATCCTTATTAACAAGATGCATCAAATAATCTTTGTAATCGTAACTTTACTTTGCAAACAAAAGTCCAGAAATAATTTTTGAAATCGTAGCTTTACTTTGCAAGCAGAAATCCAGCTACCTTAGTTCTGATGTAAATTGATCTAAACCGCCTAGAAACGGAGATCTATAGCTGCAATAAGGACAGGGTCCCACCATCTCAGAATTGAGACAAGTCGCTTGGGTACGGATGGAGGGCAGGGAATCCCCCGACATGAGAGATTATGCCAGTGCTGTCACATGCAGATAGTAGAAAATGAACACCATGCTCTACAGGAGTGTCCGGCATATGCACACATCCGAGCAGCTCATGCCGATCTCAGATGCTCTGAGATAGCAATTCATCAACTGCTGGCTTCGCCAATGGTTGCACGTCTCGCGTCCTACATTCTGCAAGTCTCCACCGTCAGGGAGTCCCTCACAGCACAGGGAATTTGAGCGCCCAGATAGGGACTCTGAACGCCTACTACAAGGGTTTTTCCTCCCACATGGGGGGTTTTTTCGTCCCAGTGGTAGAGACACTGTACAGGGTTTCTGTGGTTTTCTTTTGTGTTTGGATACTTTCCAATATATTGTATGTCTATAACCGTCTCATAGGCCAGTTGGCCTCCGTGGACGTTAAAATATCCACGGAGCCGAGTTAGCTTAAGTGCTTTGGTTATGGGGGGATCTTGTTTAGGTTGAAAAATGCTCCCATTATAAGTACCATTAAAATGAAAGAAAATGTCCGTTATGCGCGCCCCATACAAATATGGAAGTTGCGCCAAAATTTGAAGCAGCATGGAAACCCTTCCGGAGATACGGATCAACTTCGGAGGCTCCTTTGCTCAAGAAACTCCAGGCCCACACCTTCAAAAGGAAAAAAAGATCCATCAAGTAAGCTGCTAAAAAGTCTTGCATTTCTGCCTTAGTTTTGAATTATTTTAGCTTACAATGACCATGTTGTACTTTTAAGACATGCACCCAAGATCGTCCCAGCAATATGCCAAAATCTGAGGTACATTCCAGCAATAAACCTGTGGAAAAACCAAAGCCCGAGGTGCATCACAGCATTGGGTTTGTCGAGAAATCAAAACCTGAGGTACATCTCAGCGATGAGCTTGTCAAGGAACTGAAAATTGAGCTAGGTAAGTCCTGATTTCTTTAGACTTGGCTTCTGTGATGATTTTTTTCAATTGTCAAAGTGGATCTGGCAAATCTCAAAATATATCTTGGTCATTACAGTAAGTACTGGAATTATTTAGTCCTATGTGCATGTTCCCAATCATATGAATGACTTTGTAGGGCGTGCACATTTACGGTTTTGCAGCAACCAAGGATAGGAAGATAGAACACTTGAAAAACAAAATAAAGCAGCTAAAGATTAATCTTATGAAGTTACAGCAGTTAGACGATGCTGAAACAATATTACGGAATAAAATGGAGCTCTGCAACGAGCGTTATTCAGTACGCACGAGGCAGATGCAAGATGAGATTATAGCTTTAAATGAAAGACTGCATAACCTTAAGAAAGAGGGTGAAAAACAGCAAGTTCAGCAGCAAGAGGATGCTAGAAAGGTACATAGAAGGAAATTCTCTAAGGCTTGCTGTTTATTGCGGATGAGTTGTTATATGACGGTTAATGATTGTAAGAGTGACAGAACGGTATAGTTGTAACCTCTTTAAACCTACAAATAACAGAATAGTATGGCTGTAACTTATTAAACCTACAAACAACGGTCATAACTTTGTTCTATATAAATTTATACAGATTCAACATTTGTCAGGTGAGCTTAAAAGAGAACGAGATCGAATGCAGAAGGTTGCTACTCAATTAGCAGTTTATAGAAGGAAAAAGTACGGAAGTACTTTTGGCCAAAACTTGAACTTTGGTAGGGAAGTGGAAGTTATGAAAGATACAGCAAGACCTTTTTTGTCAAAAGACAACACAAAACAAACTAGACAGACAGAGCAAACACATAAGCACGGGCATGCTAAAGAAGTGGAAGAAAGCAAATGTGAGCTTGACATGAAAAGGAATGGAAGTAAATTAGGAAATTGCAAAGAAAGAAATGACTTTAAAGCCTGCAATAAAAGCATGTGAAGCTTATAACTACTTTGCTTTATGCACAGGTTCAACTTGCAGCAGTGGAGGATCAGTGCACTTTACAAATGTAAGCATTCCTTTACACGCTACAGCTAACTTATAAGAATCTACCACTGTCGAACTCAAATTCTTGATACACTTAATTGTTAAGTTTTGTACTTTGTGTAATCTCTGGCCACACGTGGCGTCCAATTTCATGCTCTTGATTTGGCATACCTCCTTCATGTTTCTGCTGTAAAGCAATAATGTTATCACGCTCTCTGTTTTTTGAACTAAATGCGAGTTAAGGGCAGGTCCAGAAAAAAAATCAGGATGGACCCAATGAAGCTATGGTTTCTTTATGTGTGTAATGTATGATAAATATATATTCTCACTGTATAATCAGCATTGCAGTGTTATACACATTTATTCACTTCTATGCATGTATATTGAAGTGATCATGACTGGCTTGATCTAGCTGCAGCAAAATGGGAACGCAAATAAAGGCTTCCTTACATGCGAATGCAAAAGTATGAAAATGGAGAGGCCTGGGCGAGAGTCGGGTTTTAAAGAAGCAGCTATCAAGAATCTGGATATTCAGCTTGATGGACGAGATAATGAGGTACGTCCTCTTCCTGAGCAACTGTATTTCACAAGTGACGACTTAGAAAGGGAACTGTGTGCATCATGGAATCAGATTCAAGAGAACACGGGGCATTTTGAAAGAGCCTTATCAGACAGAGGTTGTACACACATAGGCTGTGGGCCTTCTGGAAGAGCACTACAAGGAGCATCTAATGTTTGCTCTGGAAGGAGCATCAAACGTCTTGGAGATGAACTTGCAAGGTTGAAGGCTGAAAACAGATATCTGAAACGAGAGCTACAACAATTTAATCCAACAGTTTCCCAAGAGGTTGAAGACCTTAAGTTGGAATGCAAGGAGTTATCTAAGGTAAGTGATAAAATGTTCCTCTTGCTTGTTATTGTTTTGAACATTTATTTTGCCCCTCTAACATGTTGATTCATGGAATCCCACAGGTGTGCACATACTATGCAGGATTGTTGCATTCATATAGTGAGCGGCTTGGTCTGCCTTTCAAGCCATTGAGTCATGTGCATGTAGACATTGCAAGCGAAACTTACGATGCCCTTATTGACCCTATCTGAGAGGTTACAACTGCAAATAACAATTTTATACTTCGTATCTCCAATCATGTACAAGGAATCAAAGCAATAGTTTGATTCATCCCAAGGTGTCCAACGTTTTTTCACATATTGTGGTCATGGGCTCACTAAAAAGGTTCCTGAAACAAAAAGCTCAGAATTGCCAACATCTAAATGATGAATCTGGGCTAAAGGCCCTAATCTAAACTCTCTTTGTATGGGTTGAAAATTGGGTTGGATTGCTGAGTTCCCATTCCCTTGTATACGCTTTGAATTCACAATTAACCTTTGACCTCCATCTTTCACATCAAAGGCTAGAGCTATCGGTAGATTAAGTGGCCGTCCACCGCCTATTTTTATGCTTGTAACATGCCCCTTGCTTGGAAAGTTACACTGCTGACTTTTTAGGTACAAAATTCCCTTCTGAAACTCGATTGCAAGCTTTGATAAATCGTCTGAGTAAAGTTCTTGGGGAAGCAAATCTGATATTGTAGTTGATAGCAAAGGACTACACAAACTACCAATTACAGCAAACAAACAGAAATCAGACTCATCATTCATCATAGACTATAACATTTTTAAAGCGTTCTCCCTGTACCTGGCTGCCAAGTCTTCTTCCCTTAAGGAAACGGATGCATTTATTCTAAATGGTTGCTGTAAAATCCTGTTTACAAAGATCCAATCAGCTGCAGTGATTGAAAATCTAAAGGTTAAGGTGGGGCATACCGTTTCCTTCTAAATCTGAATTGCACCGCAGATGCTGTGAGTTGTATATTTGACATAGAAATGCCCTGAGAAGAAGATTATTCAATTTTGTTACCATTTCAATCAGATCCACGTATATGAACTTATTGACAAGGAAATGCCTTTGAAAAAAATCTGTCTGATTTTGTTTCTAAATGTACATTCCTTGAACAACCAGTGAAGAATTCTTTGTTTTCTGATTATAAGAGCACTTTGCAAGAGGTAAAACAATCCCAAGTGGTTATAAATTTCTTGACAACAGTCATAAATTCCTTGTTTTCTGATGATAAGAGTAGGGTAAAGCAGGCACCTTATAGATAGCTCTTCGTGCATTGATTTGCAGCTTGGGCAAACGGCCTCTCAAAAGGTCTCTGTTTCTTCCTGCTACAATGACCTCAAGCTCTCCGCAGTAATCTAGCTGCAACGCCTACACTTCAGACCCCAACATAAAAGCAAAAAAGCGCTGCAAAAAACCAGAGATTCAAATGACCTGATTCATGACAAATTTTCCGATTGCCTTTTGAAGAAGCGCCCCAAGAAGGCTTCCTTTATCAGACATGTCTTCCACATCAGGCGCCTTACATTGACACATTGCAGCAGGCCGCGACAGAATGCAAACAGAGCTGCCAAAGATGTTGGAAGGCTTGATTTTTATGGAAATGGAGGAGCTAAAATTGTTAGGTTTTTTGGGTTCTATTCCGGTGGCCAAGGGGGCAAAGAAGATTCGATGAGATGGTTGAACTGGGAGTGCAGATATACGATGATGCATTGGTAGGTTGGAGATGCGAAGCTTTTGGCTATGGCGCTGCTGGCTGTTTGTCTGCTAGTCTGGATCGTGGGTTGTCTGTTATGATTTAGGGAACATGATAATCGAACATATGTCTGCCACACACTGGCCACATGGGTCGCGTACTATCCAATCTTTGCCTTGTAAATTGCCTTACTAGAATGCCTTCCAATTCATCAATACCTGTACCCCATGGACTCCAAGGGCACGTTCCCGTGGAGGCTGACCAGACTTTAAATTTTGAAGCTCAACTCCAAGTCTAGGTGTTCCCCTACAACGACTCTAGATCCTCCTCCAAACAATTTCAAGCGTTCTTGAAATCATATAAGATTTTTGGGAACTCCAGTCTGCTATCCCCATCTAAGTTCGATCATTCATGGGAATCGTCAAACCTGATCTCGACTAGTTGAAGTCAAGTTTGCTTCGGCTAGAAGAACTTACCCTAAGAGCTTCCATTCTTGTTTAGGAAGGTACATTTGAGGTATGATCAGTGCGAACTGAGGAGGCTGGAGCAATAGAGGCGGCAGCGGCAGCAGTAGCAGCAACATCAGCAGCAGCAGCAGCATCAAGGGTACCATTAGCAACATCATGAGAGGAATGGCCTTGAGCAGAAGAAGATGTGGTGGGTGCAGAAGATGGAACAACACGAGGCGCATTTGCAGCATTGGTATGTGCATGGGAAATGGGAGAATGGACTTTAACACCAGCAGTATGAGTGGCCTGAGCATGATGAAAGACGTCAGCAAAGGTTGCATGTGATGGTGTAAAAATACGTAGTTTTCCACCGAATCGGTCTGCGACTTTACCACCATTCTTTTTGAATGTCATGGACCTTTTGCAAGTTCGTGCCGGCTAAGCTATTTGGGACTTAGTAAGATCAAAATCGGATAGAGATGTCCCTTTCAATTGCTTGCTTTTCGCTTGAGGATATCCATTTTAGTACTCAAATTTTTAATGTAGAATTTCACTATCTTGTGGTGGTGGGGATGCAATGCTCCAACCCTATGTGCAAAGCAGTTGACAACAACCGGTGTTGTGAAGTCCAATTTAGCTAACACCAAAGTCAGTACCTTCATTTGCAAGTCCTCGATGCTTCTTACGGCATGCCACGAATTGCAGATTACAGCGGCGGTTGTGCCTATCAATGTATTCTCTACGCCTCACGAGCAAATATAGATGCAGATGTAGATGCAAAACCTGTTACATGAGAGTTTTGAAATTGGGGGGAGGATGAACTAGGCATGGATCTCACATTAGGATCATGATGCTGTGAAGAAGAAGTTGGAGGTGCCTTAGTTGCATGAGAATAGGAACGTTCCAAGGCAGCAACTCGACTAGATGTGTCCTTAGCAAGCTCAGTCACTTGGCAGGTCATGCTTTCTTCCAATGCTCGCATGCGAGTATTACAACTAAATAGACACCTCCGAGACATGGCGGAGTAAATCTTGTCTTTGCTTGCCAATATCAACCATTAGGTGCTCCACAGTCATATGACAAGCAGCAAACTCCAACTTTGCGCCCTCAATTGCTTCCCAAAGCTTTGCATGTTCAGCATGAATTTTGCCAGTGAGCGTTGCAAGGTCATTACGACACTTTGCCAATTCAGATTTCAATGCACATTGAAATTGTGTCATCTCTTGTTCTTTGCATGTGCAAAGTAGGCGTAAGAATATCAAGCTTGTTCTCTAGATCTTTTGAAGCAAATTGACATAGAGAGGAAGACGTGCTGGACGAGGGACCTTGGAGAAATCATCTGGGGTCAATGCCTCAGTAGTCCGCTCCCTTTCATCATCCTGAGTTGAACCTCCAACGCATGTTGGAGGTGTGGCTGAGCAATATGCACTTCCAACACCTGTAGCAGATGCAATCTGCTCCCCATTAGCATCAGCACCATGTGGTGAATCTCCAACGCGTGTTGGAGGTTTGTTTGGGCGATTGCACGCGCCAACACCTGTAACGGATGTAATCTGCTCTCCATCATCATGTGTTGAACCTCCAACGCATGTTGGAGGTTCGTCTGGGCCATTTGCTCCATCAACACCTGTGGGAATTTGCGATGTACAACGCTTATCCCGTTGAGAGTAAAGATGCAATGCCCTATTTAATGTTCTCTGTTTAAGATGAGCATCTTTATTGAGAGATCGAGTCACATCACCTTTGTAACCCGTTATCTTTGTTCGTGGATCCGGCGACTTCAAGGGGTGACGAGCAGGCCCTGACGAATTTGGCTGATCAAAGGGATTAATACCCACCATAGAAAAGTCCCCTAGCTGCTGCAGAGGAATTGAAGGAGCCATTACTTCCAGAGGGCCGAAATGGGCTGATCTATAATAAAAAGCAGTCCCGAAATCAAAAAGTCCAAAAAGCTGAAATGTATAAGGATGCAAATGGTCCGAATCATATGTCTTTGGAAAGATCCAGGCATAAGCTTTCCAACGAGCCCGAAATCACCTGATTCTGATGTCTCTAGCTCAAGTTATGAGCTCGAGAAGTTTTGCCGTCGGCACCAAAAAGGCAGGCGCCAAAAGGAGCGCCTGCAGAATAGTATCATAGCAGCAGCTAGGGGACTTTTCTATGGTGGGTATTAATCCCTTTGATCAGCCAAATTCGTCAGGGCCTGCTCGTCACCCCTTGAAGTCTCTCAGATCCACGAACAAAGATAACGGTTACAAAGGTGATGTGACTCGATCTCTCAATAAAGATGCTCATCTTAAACAGCAAACATTAAATAGGGCATTGCATCTTTACTCTCAACGGGATAAGCGTTGTACATCGCAAATTCCCACAGGTGTTGATGGAGCAAATGGCCCAGACGAACCTCCAACATGCGTTGGAGGTTCAACACATGATGATGGAGAGCGATTACATCCGCATATGTGTTGGCGGCGTAACCGGCCCAAACAAACCTCCAACACGCGTTGGAGATTCACCACATGGTGCCGATGCTAATGGGGAGCAGATTGCAGACCGCTACAGGTGTTGGAAGTGCATATTGTTTCAGCCACACCTCCAACATGCGTTGGAGGTTCAACTCGTGATGATGAAAGGGAGCGGACCATCGAGGCATTGACCCCGGATGATTTCTCCAAGGTCCCTCGTCCAAAGACGCCTTCCTCTCTATGTCAATTTGCTTCAAAAAGATCTAGAGAACAAGCTTGACATTCTTACAGCCTACTTTGCATATGCAAAGAACAAGAGATGACACAATTTCAATGTGCATTGAAATCTGAATTGGCAAAGTGTCAGAATGACCTTGCAACGCCATCGGCAAAATTCATCTTTGAACATGCAAAGCTTTGGGAAGCAATTGAGGGCTTAAAGTTGGAGTTTGTCGCTTGTCATATGACCGTGGAGCACCTAATGGTTGATATTGGCAAGCAAAGACAAGATTTACTCCGCCATGTCTCCGACGTGGTTCACGAAGTTGTAATACTGCGATGCGAAAGCATTGGAAGAAAGCATGACCGCCAAGGACCGAGCTTGCTAAGGACACATCTAGTCGAAGTTGTTGCCTTGGAACGTTCCTATTCTCATGCAACTAAGGCACCTCCAACTTCTTCTTCAAACATCATGATCCTAATGTGAGATCCATGCCTAGTTCATCCTCCCCCAATTTCAAAACTCTCATGTAAATGGGTTTTGCATCTACATCCATGATCTATATCCGCCGAGGCGAGAATACATTGATAGGCACAACCCGCTGTAAACGGTAATTCGTGGCATGCCGGAAGAAGCATCGAGGACTTGCTTGAAGGTACGCACTTTGGTGTTAGCTAAATTGGACTTCACAACACCGGTTGTTGTCACCGCTGACATAGGGTTGGAGCATTGCATCCCCACCACCAAGATAGTGAAATTTACAAAGGCAAAATTTGAGTACTAAAATGGATATCCTCAAGCAGGCCAAGCAATTGAAAGGGACATCTCTATCCGGATTTTGATCTTACTAAGTCCCCAGTTAGCGGGCGCATTTTAATTTGCAAAAGGTCCATGACATTCAAAAGAATGGTGGTAAAGCCGCGACCGATTCGTGGAAAACTACGTATTTTTACACCATCACATGCAACCTTTGCCGACGTCTTTCATCATGCTCGTGCCACTCATACCGCTGGTGTTAAAGTCCATTCTCCCATTTCCCATGCACATACCAATGCCGCAAATGCGCCTCGTGTTGTTCCATCTTACGCACCCACCACATCTTCTTACGCTCAAGGCCATTCCTCTCATGATGTTGCTAATGGTACCCTTTGATCTTTGCTGGCCGCCGGGCCGATGTTGCCGCTATTCTGCCGCCGCCTCTATTGCTCCAGCCTCCTCGGCCAGACCGATCATACCTCAAATGTACCTTCCTAGGAAATGTGCCTTCGGTTGGTGTCCCGGAATTGTCGAGGTTTTCCCCGGGCGTAAAGGTGATGGCTTGAATCCCATTGCAAAAGATATGGATATCATTACGCTCATGGAAACGTGGGAGCATTGACCAAACGGCTACCTCATTTTACAGGCTATCAATTCTTTTCATTATTTAATGAATGTCATGGGCAACGAGGTTGCGGTGGAGCTGCTTGCTATTTCAAGGATGCCCTTGCTCCATATATCACGCTTCATAAAGTGATAGATATAATCGCTACATGTGGATCAAACTTCATTGCCACAATAGTAGTACCATTTTGTTCTTTCACTGTTACTTCCCACCTACATCATCACCTTTTTATGATGAATATGATGTCGCTCGCAGTGATCCTTATGGTGATCTTTATGATGACATTGCTCAATTCAAACAGTTGGGGCATGTTATTCTTCTTGGTGATTTCAATGCTCGTGACCGCTGAAATGCAAGCCGCTCAACTCATACTTGAGGATGTTCGTGACCCTTTATGGATGTCCGCTAATGATACTGATCTTTCCACGTTCATCGCTTCGATGCTAATAAACCCGTCTCAACATTTGGAAGGGAGCTCATCCGGTTTGTGTGAAGTCTTTGAGATGGTACTTTGTAATGGCTTAGAGCAATGGCCACACTCTAAAGGTATTACATGCATGGGATAGGCGGTGGTGGTGGTACTAGTGTTGTTGATTATGTCATTTCCCAAGTGCAAGCCTTGGATCTCATTTCAGATTTTCGAATTGGCACAAGGCATAGAGATGAGGAGATAAAATCTGATCACTATCCACTTTATTTGTCATTAAAGTGGCAGCTTCCACCTCTTCAACCCATTGCTATCCGGGCTCTCGTCCCTCGTGATTCGCTTGACTTATTCTAGATCTTTTGAATATGAACGGACATTAGCTCTAGCGCTTGCGTGTATTTTGATTACCCAACTCTTCAAGAGCGTAATCAAAGATTTGTCGATACTTTGCTTACTTCACTGTCTCTTCCTTTGGTACACGACCGGGTGTTGCTCATGCCGGTAGGAAATCCTTTCCTAGAAATGCCCTGGTTTGATGAAGACCGCAAAAGCGGCTTAAAAACAATTGCGAATGATAGTTGAGCCGATCACGCGACATAATGCCATTCATAATTATAAGTCCGTTTTGAAACGCAAGAAGGCACGCTTTGTTCGAAAGCACCGAAGCAAATGTTTGAATTCATCGCTCACGTGAACCTCGGACCTTCCGGCAAAATATTATATCGACCACCTCCTACCCTTGGACATATTTCTATGCAGCAATGGGATGAGCGATTGGTCCACTTATATGATCATCCTGGGGTCCTTAATTCTGTGCCTCCTTTGGTAGGTGATATTCTTCAATTCACAGAGGAGGAAGTCAAAGAAGGATTGCGGCATCTATCTAATGGCAAGTCTCCTGATCTTCAAGGTTTGCAAGCAGAATTGCTTAAATGGGGGGGTCCGCTATTGCTTCCAATCATCACTACTCTTTTAAATCAAGCTTTGCAAGAAGGCTTGCCAGAAACTTGGGCTGTCAGTAAGGTCGTACCAATTTACAAAGCAGGTGATAAGCATGACCCTTCTAATTATCGCATGATCATGGTAAGTTCCATATTTTCAAAGCTCTTAGCCAGTCTTACTGAGAAGCAGTTGACATCATGGGCAGAACATACTGGTGTACGTGCTGTAGGACAGGCAGGCTTTCGTCCATGCCATTCTACAATAGACCATATTTTCACATTGCGCATGCTTATTGAACATAGTCGAAGTTTGAAACAAGACCTCTATATATGCTTTGTAGATTTTACTACGCTTTTGATCTGATACCCACGCGAGCTTCTTTGGCGGCTTTGCGTGCACTTTTGGGGTTCCACAAGATCTTCAAAATGCGGTTTATCGGCTCTATGAAAGGGTTTTGCTAAATTTCCAAAGATCGGTACTCAAATCACTAGCAATATTGGAGTTGAATGGGGTTGCCCTTTATCTCCTACACTTTTGGCTTGTACATTGATCAATTGGAAGAATGGCTTGATAATCATGGCGGCGGAGGTCCACATTTGGCACACTATATCATTAGGCAACTTATGTATGCCGATGATATTTCATACGGCACATACCATTTGCTAGTATGCAAAGAACATTTACATGCTCGCGACGGTTTACGTGAGAACACAGTCTGCGTGTTAATCTGCAAAAGACCAAGCTTTTGGTAGTTCAATCTTCTCGTCACAATGTTCCCCTATGCACTATGATAGCCTTGGGTTGAAGTTGTAGATAGCTACAAGTATCTTGGTGTAGAATTACGTAAGAACACACTGGGAACAAATGTATTACCAAGCGGGTGGTCTGGCGGATGGAGAGCACTCTATGCAATGCAAAACAATTGTTTTAAGAGAAATTCATGATTGGCCACGAAAAGCCCACTTGTTTGGGCTTTGGTAGAGCTTTTTTTCTTGTATGGTTCAAGTGTGGGGCCCGCCATTAGTGCTAGTGCTTGGGAGAGCTTGGCGGGTGCAAAAGTCCTTTCTCACTTGACCTTTGAGTTAAAAGAGCGGTGCCCTATGCTATTCTTTTACAAGAGGCGAGGTTTTGGCCTCTTCAACATTACGCCATGAAGCGCCATCTCCACTATATCCGCAAGGTGCACCACATGGACGATGTTAGGTATCCTGTTCTTGCACTTGCCATATTTGAATCTCCTCGGCGTTTGAAACGATGTTGGAAAGAGCATTGCACTACATGGTTTGCACGCGTTGGGCGGCAAACAACGAAATCGCCCCGATGCTTGCCGGTTCGATCCCCGAGCTTTTGCAACAATATCTTAATGGTCGCTTTTTCTCAAAAGATATGGGACGCAGATTACTTTGGCCCAAGTGAAAACTGGTCATTATCATGCACACATAAATCCCACTTTGGCACAGGGCCCCAAGCTTATTTGCTTGCTTCATTGTCCAGGAACAAGCTTGTAGCTATTGCATCAATTCGCACGGGGGTCCCACTGTGCTACGGATTGAGATTGGGTAGATGGGAGCGGCCGCGAATTGCCGCGAGAAGCGAGACTATGTACTGTTGCCGATTCTGTGTTATTGAAGATGAAAGCCATACTCTTCTGAGTTGCCCTGCTTTTGAGATAGTCCGGAATCATTTTTCGACCTTAGCATTCCATTCCACGCTTCCACAACTTCTCACCGCACCATCTGTGCATGACTTGGCATTATACATACTTGAGGTTCTAGATAAACGTCTGCAATTACTGAGCCCTCAGTAGTCATTATCTAAGCTTGTCTAGTATCATCATTACTGCAAAGGTTTTTCCCTTGAAAACCTTTCGAGGCAGGGGTTTTTTAATCCTAGTAGTAATGATTGTACTAGCCCATTGTATGGGTCCCATGACCTATTGGTCTTCGTGGACGTTAAAAAAACTATTCTATTCTATTCTTGTTTTTGCGGGTTGCACTTTGGGGCGGCCCCCTATGAGTGCACGCTTAGAATATCCCTAGATAGCCAATTGGAGAAGCCATTGCCACATGAATATTCTTGGAATTTTCTTTTATAATATAATTTGCTCTTAGTGATTGTAAGGTATTCCGGTTTGAGGGTGACACAATGAGTTGGGCGACTGTCGCTTGATTTTGCATTATAGGCACGGTTTGATTTTGCGAAGTCGTAGAAACCTAGTTGCATGAGCTAAGATGGTTTGGCTTTGGTTTTTTTTTTTTGGGGGATGTGAAAGTTTTTTACTGCTAAGATCAACTATTTCGAGAACAGCTGTGTGTGTGTATAGAAGTACAGGTGGGTGGCTATAGAGGTATGAGAAATCATGGTAGAAGCTAACAGGCTACTACTATTCTGTAATAGTAGCATTGCAGTCATGGACCAAGCAAAAAACATATGCCAAGAATTGCACCCCATGCACTGTAGCTCTTTTGAATCATCGTAGCCTAGTTCAAGCTGCATGCCTAGCCAGGAAAAAGCTTTTGAAGCTGCACATATCAAAGGCGCGTTGGTCCAAGCTTCAAAACCCTAGACTGCAATGCCCAATCTCTGCATGTTCTCATTTTCAGAAACACCAAATACATGAAAACAATATATACTATACACAATGGCCCCAACAAAGATAATTAACAGAAAAAAGCGCTTCTTCTAGAAATATTAAATCGTATGTCGCCCGAAATATAACTGCAAAATATAACCTTAGTTCAAAAGTGTACAATTATACAGTTGACACCACTAAAAAATATTCCACATATTCATGGATGCATTTGCTCTTCACTTCTTCCAACTAATGGGAGCTTTTGATATAGAGTGTGACAAGCATACTTATGGTGTAGTAAAGGCATATACCAAACATCATCTCTGATACATGAAATCAGACAAGCTATTAGAAAAGGCATTAAAATGAGACAAGTCATAGTTTTCCTTGGATAAAGCAATCTTTTGTTGTTGAGTTCATCTACGGCATATAAGGTTGAAGAAGTTTCTTAGTCTTGGCTTGGAAAAAGTGTTTTCATCACTTTTGGGAGACAAGATTCAAATACACAATCTTGCGACGAGGTGGTTCTAGATTTCTCAAGCTTCTTGAGCTAAGTTTCAATTTCGTTTTTAGAACCTTAGTGGATCAAGATTCATTATTCTTTTGTGATTACTTTGTTTTGTGAATCATTTCGTTTTTTTAAGCCATCATTGCTTCATCCGAGTTAGATATGTTGTCACATATTTGAAGTTTTAGCATTTGAATGGCCATACCCTTACTACCAAGGGACTTTCCAAATGAGATGGCATATCCTTAAACTTAGTATAGTTGATTTTATGACCAACTGCCTCTTCAACCTACATAGAGCACAAACTTTCATATTTATCCTGCTAGTACCTACTAACTTGATGCCTGATAAAGTCCATGTCAAACATCATTCTGATGTCAATACACGTTAAACAAATCACCATAAGCTTCTTTCAAACATGGCGATTATTACTAGTGAGTTTTGCATTCTCCAACTTCAATAGATCTCATGGATCTTCTAATCTTCAACAGTCAAAAGAATAGTCAGGGTTACATGGCTGCTGATGGAGTGCTCTTTGAAAAAAATTGATTCAAAATACCTTAGTTGCTCTTCCTCCTCCTTATGATATTCTCTCTTCTAAGAGGTAACAAAAGAAGATCGATCTAGGTGAAATGATTCTATTGCAACAAGATGAGTTGGTACAAAAGCAAAAGGATGTGAAAATAGACCATCCTAATTTTGTGTCTATTTCTCGGGCTCATATAAAGAAGAAATTTGCTGATAGCAAAGGCTCCAAAAGGTCAAGAAATGTGAATTGATACTAAGAAAGAGTGATGATACAAGGATCACAATAGTAAGCTCTAAAGGAGCGAACGCTTCATAAAAAGACTAGATTTTTTACTTAAAAGCCATAATTTATCTTATGGATGATGTATAATCTTGTCGTTTAATAGAAAAGGGAATCAAGATTTCTTCAATTGCATAGATGTGATGGAGTTAGCACCAGAGAAGTATCTAGATTAAATCTAATAGCATGTTTTTTGCTGAATTTGATAAGCAGACCATCATATTTTACTAAAGCCTATCTGCTTAGTAAGACTGCACTTGAAGGAATTGACTTGCAAAGTTGTAGTTCATGACATAGTGGACACTTCAGGATGGCTAGTTTGACTTTGATAGTTCAATTCACAAGACAAAACATGAATTTATATGTATTGACTTGGTTGCTGAGCATCTGTGTCATGCTTGATCATGCTGGAGGCATTGATGGTTATATTTTGTATTAAAACCATATAATTAAAGGTATTCCCTCACCAAAATGTATCAAGCTCTAAATATGGTGCATGCCATCCCAAGGAATAACTTCAGCTGCCATTTCCACAGTAGGCTACTCGTCGAGCAACTCAACCTCTTGAGTTGTGGCATTCTGATTTGTGGTATATGAAGAAGCTTCACTAGATGAATGAATGAATTTTTATCGTTGACGGAGACCAATTGGTCTATGGAACCCAATCAAAATAGTACAACAAACAGATTGTGTCAGGATTAAAAAAACCTCTGTCTTGAAGTGTTTTCGAGGAAAAACCTTGGCAGTAATAGGCATGCTGAGAAACTGTATAATGATGCATTATGGTACATTTCAATTGCAATGCAGTGTCTAAGGACATAGCTGAATGCACTCATCCATGATCTCCTGGAGATAAGATCCCAACGAACCCATTGAAGTCATATTTAGCAACACATGGAGCAGCTGGTTAGGTGAGATTAACTCAGCATAACAGGCTCGGATGTGGATGAATACCAGATATATGAGGAGTGTGACATTCGTCCTCAATGGCACCCTATTGACAACACTGACAAATCATATTCTCATGCACCTCCCAGACCCATCTGGATATCTCAATTCGGGGGCGACGTGCATCTGTGCAAATTGAGGCTATCGATCTCCGCTTCTTCATGGGCAAATGGGTATGGAGGTAGTGCTGTGGACAGCCTCCTTCAACAAACTTCCTCTCTGTCCTTTGATCCACAGGCTTGCAAGAGTAAATACAATAGCCAAACGATACTCTAGTACAATGGATAGGAATAAGGTAAAAATCAAAGCAACCCTATTCTAGAATACATGTAAAAACCCTATTGTGGACCATGTGCAAAGGTCCGTGGCAAAAAAAAAAAAAAAAAAAAAAAAAAAGAGCATTTGCCTGTGATAATATTTGAAGATATTCCAATTGACTCATTTAGCAACAGGAAGTAGCCGATTAAAGTTTTAAAAATCCGATTAACTTGAGAAGGAGCAAGCACTTATGACACGTCACTTGGGGTGTCACGTGGGATGACATGACACGTCACGTCACGTGGGATGCACATGACACATGACACGTCACGTGACGTGGGATGACACATGACACCTATGACACGTTGCGTTACGCCACATCACGTGGGATGACATGCAGGCCTGTCAGACTGGCTTGACACTTATGCCACGTCACGTCACGTCACGTGGGATGACACGGCAACAACAGGGCATGTCAGATGCTATACACGTCGTTGAACGACGTCTCTTACACGTGGCATGACACGCAGGTCTGCTAGCTTGGCAACATCAGCAAGCCACGCAAGCAGTTGTGACACGTCAGCCCTACTGGACGTCGTTCAACGACGACGTGCACACGTGGCATGACATGCTGTCCTGCCAGCCTGGCGAGCCAGTAGGCCACGCGGGCACCCAGGGCACGTCAGATGCCATACACATCATTAAACGACGACGTGCACACGTGGCATGACATGCAGGCCTGCCAGCTTGGCAACAACAGCAGGCCACGCAAGCAGTTCCGACACGTCATCTTTGCTGGACGTCGTTCAACAACGACATGCACACATGGCTTTACACCCTGGCCTGCCAGCCTGGCAAGCCGGCCACGCAGGCACCCAGGCACGTCAGATGCCATACACGTCGTTGAACGATGTGTGCACACGTGGCAATGACACGCAGGCCTGCCAGCTTGGCAACAACAGCAGGCCATGCAAGCAGTTGCGACACGTCATCTCTGTGAACGTCGTTGAATGATGTTAACGTCGTTCAAGGACATTAACATCGCTTAAAGACGTAGCGACATCGTTGAAAAACGTTAGGACGTTGTTTAAGGTCGTTGTCAAGGAAGCAAATGTCAAGGTACTGCCGTAAGTGATGGTGATTCTTATCAGTTCTACATGTATACACCTGTGCTACTGTATATCTTATCAGGAGAACCACTGAGTTCGTCTCTCCTTCCAGTAGGCCTTGAGGCAATGCAGGCCCATAGCCACGGTATAAGTACGATTCCGGAGATGATCATTGCCCATACTAGCTTCTAAAAGTAGATGCTGTGACGGTCAAGTGCGACCTTATATAGAGGCAAAAAGCCTGTCTTCTGTAGAAGAATATGACATGGTACTGCGGATTTTGCCCCACGTGCCTGAGTGAGAAAAGTTTTTTGCACTTGCTCTAGGTTGTTCGAAGTGGCCAACGATATGACCGAGCCCCTGCATAAAAGAACGTGTACCCTGAACAACGGTGGCAGACAGATCCAATCATATGCTCTACCTTGTAACTGCTATACAACGCCCCCTGTCACTCGCAACTGGATGGAAGTGTTTTAATATGTGAATATGTGGTAGTAGAAAACTCTATGCTCAAGTACTTGTAGATGGGTGCTACTTCCACATTTTGCCCTTGATAAATGAATGATGGAAGCCTTAGCTAGCGTGAGGAGGAGACACGCAGAATCTTAGTCTTAGCCAGATTGACTTCACATTCCAGTGGCTCGACAGAAAGTATCCAGGGCATGTAAATGGTGCTGCATATCCTCTAAGGTGTAGGCTAAGAGATCCATATCATTGACATATATGAGTTGGCTGATAATCTGGTGCACCAGTTGAGGTCTGTTATCCCTCTGTTCAATAAGTCACCCTTTCAATTGCTCAATATAGAGGCCAAACAGTGTTGGACAGAGCGGCCATCCTTGGTGGACCATAATAGTACTGTTGACAGGTTGCCCTGATAGTGTTAGTCGGCTTGAGCATTTTCGAATCTTGGACGCTTCGCAGGGTAAATCTGCTTGCCTATGCTTACATGGCGAACACCTTCACGAGCTTTGTATTTCCTGGCTGTGGCTTTAGTACGTGCCATATCAGACTGCTCTAGAGTTGGACGAAAATTCTTAGAGGTCTCCTTTTGAAGAAAAGGTAACTCAGAATGGGTTTAAGGAACAAATTCAGGCAAAATTGTTGTATCCAAATTAGGGTATTTATGGGGATATTTATGGTTATTTATTCCAATCACCTTTATTTATAATGACGCTAAAAAAATATTAGAATTCTAAAATTCTCCAATGATCCCTGGGTTATTTATTGTGGATTTGCACCACATTCCATCGGGGAGTCTATTTTGGCCAATTCTTTGACCTACTTCTAGTGGAATATAATATTGGCTTCCCGCACAATTTTTCATCAAATCTACTCGAATTCATGGATTCTATTACTATTATTTTCTAAATTAACTTAATTTTAAGGATGACCTTACGCATGGAAAATTTTCCCACTTTTCGAGGTTCAATATTGGGATTCGCACCCCAACTTTTTACTAGGCCAGTTAGTTTTCTATCATAAGGTGACAGCCAGTGCTGGATCTTGGTCAGCCAAGATCATAGCTCTGATACCATTGTGACGCTCCTTGCGCTATATACGGCAGTCTGCCGTATACATCAAAGAACCTTCCCCATCTAACGGCCATCCGTCGTATGGGCCCTCTGTCTAATTCGCGTCTGGGGACCCGACTATCGAGTAGAGGACACAGAGGTGTCATTCCGTCCCGTCCTCTAGGGGTCCCTATATCAGCAGAAGCAAAATATACAACATAAGCACTACCAATAATAACAATAAACTACCTCGAAAGGTAGTGATAATCCATCCATCCATGTCATCAAATACAACAATACAATAATGCATCAAATACATCAAATAGAGGCTCCTACCCATGGCTCAGACTCAAGGGGGAGTTGACTGACGACTGGGGGCCTCCAAATAGAACAGACCGAGTTACAACAATGGTTTGGGCTAGCAATCGACACTCCATCCGCCCCTCCTGTGCTTACTTTGCAGATAGGCTAAATCAGGCTCTATCGTCACTGTAACCTGCCAGAGACGTAATCCCATGGTATCACCTAATGAGACTACTCCGGTTTGCATCTCCTCAGTCCGATGAGATAGGAAGGGTTGCATGTTCCCTTCCTGGAGTGCAGTGGTTCCATGGGTGGCTAGAGGATCGTGGCGACACACGTTCATACCCGACTGAACTCCCCAAAACAAGAGCCAGGCCGACACTTGCAGCTCTTGAAAGTCAGGGCGACACCATTGACCCAAGAAGTGTCAGACCCATACCCGGCCCACACGAAGTGACCTACTATGAAGCGTAGCCCGCTATGGGTCCCCAGTAGTCGTGCTCAGCAGGGACCTCCCTCCACTTTGCCACTGACCCCGTTATGTGGTGCGCATTCATTCCATAGATCCGTAGCCAGATGGGCTCTATTCACAGGCCACATTAATAATGGGAATTAATGGGTCTAAACTAGGAGCATCATCTACTAATTGCTACTAGGTATCTACCCCCCTTCCCAATACACAAGAGGTGCATTATGCAATCAACCAACATCATATCAACATAATCTTGATAATAAATGAGAATAGCAATTAATTCTAATCACATACATCTAACTTATAGTTAGGATTCATTGATTAGGGTTCATATTCAGAACAATAGGTTCTAGAATGGCTCTACCGCAATACTGGAATCTATTCGAAATACCTGCCCCTGACGCGCTACTGTCAACTCCCTAGTTCTCCATCTCTAGCAAATGGTTGGAGAAGATGATCCTCCTCTGCTGCAACTCAGGCTGTCGAAGACGGTCTTCGAGTCAGAGCTCTGATTGCGAACTGGTGGGTTTGAGATTGGTGGAGCCAAAAGTGGCTAGGGTTTAGGGTTTAGCCTTTTATATGTTAGGGTTTACATGAATGCCACTTGGCTCCCATAGGTGCGTCTATGTGGCGGTATGCCTATAAGGTAAGACCATGTGGAAATGGCTTCTTACCTAATTAGGTTGGCTAAGGTATAGATAACTTAGTCATTTCCCCCACATTGGTTGCATACAAGTCTATTGATGTAGAATTGTATGGTGACATGGCCATAAAATATACGTACTTATATCATATATTTTAGGGGAACGTCCTAGTGACCATAGTGGATTTAGGTACTGTAGCCTTCGAAAAGCCCTCTGAATAAACTTTCCAACGAGCTAAAGGACACAAAAAATGAAGATTGGATGCAAAAGTTATCATGATTATGTGAACAACACTGGCAGCAGATCTCCAGAGCACCCAATCCACATCTTGCAATGTGTCTTGTCTCTAGTAAGATAGGTCTGGAAAGGGCCAATTCAAGCCTACGCAATTTACCTCTTGCAGATTGAACTCCTCCTTGTTTCTCTGATCAATAACTCAAATGCCTGCAGCCTTTGGCAGCCCCAATGCCACTTTATCATCTAATAATCTTATGTACAGGCTGCATCCTTATCCTTACAACTCCTCCTCAGCCTGTACCTACTTGTGCTTTACACTAGTTTAAATTCCATCAACACCTTACTGAGCATATCTACTTGCTTTGATACCACTGTTAGTTCTCAGTAAATAGCCTAATCACAGTCATATCCCTCAAGAAATCACACAGGATCTCCGTGGATATTAATATAATATATATCCATCTGTCCTAACCTTTAGCTTCCAGAACGACTTCCAAGAATAAGTGGTAGGCTCTACATTTTTTACACTTCTATAAGACTGCCTCAGTTTCTTCCAGCTAGGTGTCGACGACAAAAAGCGCAAACACTTACACCAAGTCAGACCTCTAGTAAAAAAAAAAAAAAAAAGCACATTGGGAAACCTTTCTAACAAAGGCCAGCCAAAAAAAGCATATACTAAGTTCTTAATGCACAGATGCCCCTTGTCATGTGTAAGACTCTTACAATTCAAAGTGGTGTGAGAGGAGTATCATCAGAATGTTCAGTTAAACATGCAATTTTGCCTATGAAAATTTTGGTCAAATTTCAACAAGTTCAATGCTATTATTTTTTTGATTGAAGGCATATAGTTCAATGCTATTATTACGTCCTAGACTTTGATGCACACAGCAACGGATATGAATGCAGAGACACCACTAGACATTATAAACTATTATTTACAATTTTTGGCGTCTATTTCGTGGACAAGCTTTTTTTGTTCGAATTAAAAAATAACACAAACATGCATTTTACATCTATATCAAACATTGTGTAGGCCACGTCTGAAAGCTCCAATTGTTCATTTTAGAATAGATAGACGTGAACTAACTCCTTAAACATGATAATACAGTTCATTCCATGTTGCTTTCAATATGCACATGTACTATAGGAGAGGGACATTGTAATAAGAAAATAGCACTAGCATCACACCACTTATCACAGATCCTGAAGCTGGGTCGCGTGGTTGAGAACACAAAAATTCGCCACCACATGGAAAAAACTTATAATGATTTTGGATTCAAAACATAAATATGGGATAAGATACAAAAGGCAATAAATCATGCAAAGAAAAACTAACTATTTTTCTTTTACATTTAAAATAACGTAATATAAATTAATACTTGACATCCCAAAGACTTTCGATTGCCCACGAAGGTGGGCAATTTTCTAGTAGTAATATAAAGTGGAGAATATAGTGGGAATCCTATGGTGGTTGATGTCAACATCTATGTATCATATGGGCAACAAGGCAATGGTGCTGGGGCCATCGGTTATCCCGGATGCCCATACCTATACATCCATCCACCGGTATCCCATTCTGGCTAGCATCCATCCAATGGGTTTTTCATTTTATTCTAAGTCGCCATCTTAGAGTATTTCATAAATCGAATACCCATAAAAACCATTATTATGCAATTGATATTAGTTGGCTTAATGAAGAACTAGATGAAAAATTTGTAACTAAGGCATTTGACAGGATGTTGAACTTTCGCACCATGCTCAACATGATCCTTCTGATGCCCAAATCTGTTTTTACAACAGGAATTAGAACATGTATTTTTAACCTTTTGACTTTTTTTAAAACCAGAAAGCGTGCAAATCCACCTCCAATTCGGTTCCCCTGAGTATCTACTTCTACTATGTTGACATGATCATGACATTTGACAGGATGTTGAACTTTCATACAATGCTCAACATTATCTTTTTCGATGGCCAAATCTACTTTTACATGTGGACTGGAGCATGTACTTCTATTATTTTGAGCATTCAAAACCGTAGTAGGTAAATCCGGCTCCATCACAAACTTTTCGAAAGTATCGACCATGTTAGCATGATCATAGCATTTGGACGAATGTTGAACTTTCACACAATCTTTTCTCGCCCTTCTTGGTTCTCTCCGTTATGCCCCTTCACATGATTATGTCTATGGTCATCACATTGGTGCTCACCGATTTTCATAAGTAGCATGATTATTGTGATTTCCATGCTTATGACCATCGTGGATTCCCATCATGACCACCACATCGCGAATGGTCATGCTTTACGCTTTGTGACAGTCCATGGACCTGGCAATGACTTGAGCTACAATTCTTTTGGTGTCTTCTTCGTGAAAAGCAACATGCTATTAAAGGTGACAAGAATACATGTGCCAACATCCGCAAGAACTGCCGCCCATAGAGAAGCATATCCCACGTACCAAAGCACTATAATGATAATTTTTGTAATCAACGACAATGATACATTTTGAATGATTTTAGCACGGCACCTTGCCGCAAAAAGCCAAAGCGCAACTAGGAGGACATGTAGGAAAGGGAACTCGAAAGTATTGCAAGGACACCTAAATACCAAGATGGCTCCTAATCCCAATCAGATAGGCTAGACATTTCCCACAAAATGTTGAATTGGGAGTATGGATGCCATTGTTGGCAAAGAAACAACAACGGTTACTATAAGAAGCCAAGTGGCTTATATCCCATGAGCCCATAAATTGCGACATTATCAGTTACATGAAACAAGCTGGTGGCATTTGCAAGACGTTCAAACTTGCTTATGCATGGCCACAGTTCATACTGCTATGTCTTAAGATTTACAAAATAAATGCATGAACCTGCATGAATAGAAATGGTCTCCCCATAGAACATTTGCTTGCAACAAAACAAAGGACATTTTAGATCGAAGCTTTGATTAGTGGCTCAAGAAGGATCTCTGAACCAACCTGATGTTATGTAACTCTCAAAAATCTTGTTTGTAAACCATAAATGGCGTTGTTCTTGCAAGTTATGGACAATTTATAGTTCACTGTAAGAATACAACAGAAGATACCTTTCAGAATGGCACCTCATGCCTGTTATGAATGCTGGCCTTGCTCGAAGAAGGAATGTACCTTGCCTGGTGTGGGCGTCTTCCCCGCTATAATTGCTGACCTATTGAACCAAAATTGCATAGTTCCTTTGCGTCTTGCAGTACTATCTTACCTCTATGTGACCCATGAAGTTTCAGATGAAGTAAGACCCTCTATTAAAACCGCCATGCTTGCACACACTTCCAAGATGCTGCAAGAGATATTATCTAGCACAACACCAGGGAATCAACAATTGGCATATTTACCCAGCCAGAAAAAATGTCTTAAATTGCAAGGATCTCAACGGTTCTGGTAGTGCAAGTACATGGATGGAGTATCCAGCTTTTGAAGACCTATTGTCAAGGAGCTTCATCCAAAATCTAATACTGGTCTATCTACATTGCCTCCACAACATAAACTTACTTTCATCTGGATAATCATCCTGCATTTCAAGCATAAAAATTCTTAGCATGAAAATAATTTTTAATATACTAATTCCTAACAGTGTAACCATACCTGTACCAGAAAGACCTTGCAGAAAGGAGATAGTCACCGGGATTCACAAAGTCCATGATAATGGCAGAAGAAGTAGCGAGATTTAGGGCTGGACTGATGTGGCAGGAGCTTCAAGAATGATAAAATGGAGAAAGGTCAGGAATCATCTTGAAGCAATACTATAGCCTTGAGTCCGCAGCTCCAAGCTCAAAAAATCGTGCTTTTAACTATGCTCCATTTCGACTCCATTGACGACAAAACACAACCAAATCTATGGAAGCTACATGGCAAAACAAAAGGGTGACCTGCTGCTGCTTATCCACTTCTGTCTCTTCTTTGATTCAAGCCATAGCCCTGCCATAGCCCGCTGAAAGAAGACTCCATAATCAGAAATCTAGGCTAATCGGGCATATGCCATATGTTGATCAGATGTGAACAAGATTGTGCGACTCTTTAAGAAGCTCTGTTTGACACAGACCCAGCTTGTGCGAAATCCAACAAAATTCTGAGCGAGCACCGGTTTCCCGGTTTCCACAGTTCCTCTCCAGCAACAGGGGCAACCGAGCATTTACAGTCTATGATGGGTTTTTAGCAGTCATTGGCATATTCTGGGTATATATTGGCATATACCTAGCATATGCCACAAACCCACCTCAACAAGGGCTTGCCCCCTTAGGGGCAACCCAAAACAGGTACTAATTTCTGGAGTACCTAGTGTAGGTACTTTGGAACAAAACTGGACACTCCTAACTAACCTCATCTCTCCTTGTGATAGCTGGTAGGCATGGGAACCGTGGTCCCTCAATAACATTAAACTTGGAAAAGTTCACAATATCTACTACAACGTACCAAAACACGATGCATAGGGAGTGAACTATCACGAGCAACATATGTTCTTGGAAGTCAAACCAAATTTATTAGTTGATTAAGTAGCCTTGAGTCTTTTATATGAAAGGCATCAAAAATTTCTATACTTCTTTGTATAACTTCTATTACGTGAAACACGTCAAAGATTTCCACCTTTATGTAAAAGCTCCTCCATCTCCTCCTCCCTCCTCCTCAATTGCATTACTCATAGATCTATTAGTAGTATTCCTGATTTTATTCACAACTTTAACATATACACAAGTCAACTCATTAACAATGTGTTACCCTAACAAGGTCATAAAATATAAATTACAATATTAGAAGACCCTAATCATCTGTCAAAACAAGGAAATCTTTCCATACAACCTTTTTGTCTAAGGAACTGATTGTAGTGACTAAGACGGACTTATACAATCGTTGGTTAATACCAAGTAATAAGAGGGAAAATGAAAAAGTAAGATCTCTGAAAGCAGCATGTCGACGACGCTTATAAACTGTCCTTATAACCAAAGACCCACAAATAAGAAATGCCTTGACAAAAATCCTCTGGCTGTCAATATTTGCAGAAAACAAGCAGAGCACAAAGCGATGCTCACTTGGTTTTTGTAAGTTATACATAAGACACAACGGGCGAACTTGTAGTTTGAGAATCCGTACACAAACATTAATATAAATACTTCTATGTATCACTTGACTTCTGCGGTTGGAGGAACATACCTCAACCACATAATATTTACGTTGAGGCACTTGCAGCGGCCATTTGAAAGGAGGAGGTAGAGACGATGTCTAAAATAGTAGTTGATAATTTGTCTACACCAATTCTTATCCATAGAAGAGGAATAATAGGCTCCCAAATTTCCTCCTAAATCCGCTCATAAACAAAGGGATGTGATGTCCAACTATCCAAATTGTTATGTCGCAAGGCTTCAACTTATACTTATATGGAAACCATTGCCATGGGCCAAGTTGGCCACGAAAATAACAAGCATCAAAGTATGAACTCTTGCACGTAGCGATCGCTTCTGAGTAGAAGAATACGTGTAAGAAAGAATAGAACCAAGTGAACCCAAAGGAATAGATAAGAAGCCTTAAAACAGTGCTTCTGCTCCATATCCAATGATGGAGGTCTTTACTTCTATTTCTCTTCGTCAAGGAGATTTTAAATAATTCAATGTATTCATTGTACTTGAAGCACGGAGTGATGCGATCATTTCCCCTTCTCGTGGCTTGCATGAAGGAGTAGATTACTGCTGATCCAACTTGCCTAACCCTTATTTAACAAGTTCTATGCTTTTCAATTCTAACTTTGAACTTTTCAAAGGCAGCTGTATTGCAATTTTGCAAGAAGTATGCGCCACATTTGGTATCCATTGATGCATATGACCTTGATTTGCCATATTTAGGTGCTAGTCTTTGCTTTTAATTGTTGTTTCAATTTGGCCACCTTCCAAATTGTAGATTTTATTCATTCCATTTCTGCCCTTCATTAGAGCAGATGTTCGTACAGGTGAAAACTGAAGAGGACCACTATAACTTGCGACAATACCTCATGCTTGCTTCTCAGCAAGCTTTGGGATGTGAGTGCCTCGGAACAAGTTAAGATATCACAATACCAGCTCCATATCAGCAACATTTACATGACGTCTACAATGCTATCTGCGTACACATCTTTCACTAAAAAAATACAAGTTGATACAGGTGCACATCGCCTACCGAACTGAGACAGGGAAATGGGCTCGAGAGGCACACGAGAATAGACTTTGCCAGCGTTGCCACCAGAGTACCGTTGAGGACGAATGTCACACACTGCAGTGATGCCCAGCATTCAATCACATCCAAACCCACTATATTAAGTTAATTATATCTAACCAGCCGCTTCATGTGCTACTAGACACAACCTCAGTGGGTTTGTTAGGATATTTTCTCCAAGACATCATGGATGCATGCACTCAGTTATGTCCTCAAATACGCCGTTGAGATTAAAATGTATCATAATGTATCATTGTACAGTCTCTCAGCATATCTATTACTGCTAAGGTTTTTCCCTCGAAAACCCTTCAGGGCAGACGTTTTTTAATCCTAATAGTAATACGCTTGACGCATCCTTTATTTGACGATAAAAATCAATTCAATTCAATTCTATCCATTTTGCGCTTTGATTTGATTTTCTTCTTCACGACATTTTTTTTATGTTTCATGAAGGCAAGGATTTGTTTCTTAAGTTTCTTAAAGCAAAACTACTCAAACTTCTTGGTCTTTATGATGGGGCAGGGCATTATACACAAAAGGAGGACTCTTGCAAGCTGATAAGGGACTCAACATCCAGAGATTGCACCTCAATTGGAGCTCCAGAAGCTTCTTTGTTGTCGTTCTAGGATGAAGCTGAAGCTTGGAGACAAACATCACCACAATAACAATATCAAAATTGAGGAAAATGGCGCCCATGTATCAATAAAATAATAAAGCACAAAGGGATCCAACTGTCCTAGTCTCCATCAGTGTTGGGAAGTCCGGGGAACACTATAAACCAACCGGTTGAAATTGCAAAATTTTCGGTTGGATTAGTGTAACGTAGGAATTTTTCTGGCAAGGTTTTTTAAGGTTTTCTATTAAGACAATAGGAAGTTCTGGCTCTAAACATAAGATATCCGACTAGTCAAAATAACCATAGGAAATTTTCCGATGGGACCTAAAACGTTTTCCTAACACTGGTCTCCATTATATACATATGTTCATGTTAGACTAGAAAGTTTGATTCTTGTATATAGGATTGGCCACCAAGGGTCGAAATTAGAGGGGTTCCTCCTAAAATTGCTGATTAAAGTTGGGATATTTCGATTCAATAAAGTAGATGTTGGAAAATTTCCTATTGAAATTTTATAAAAATAATGTAAAATCCAGCAAATTAAAGGTTTTTTTTCTATAAAAAATTTGGTAAGTGTAAATAAAGAGCAGCATTTTTATTGATTAATGCAAAATCTAGATATGAGACCTCATGGCCAATAGGACGAGACAATATGATGAGACAAATTTAATGTGGCATATGTGAATATGTGGGAGTGACATAACATTAGCTTTTCATTATAATACCATGCATTAAAAGAGCCTCTTTAATGTTCCTTTTATAATGACAAGTTGTAGAAAATCTAACTTCAAATCAAGGTCTTTCTTAAAGCTAACAAAAAAAAATACCAAACGCCAAATAGCAATGGCCGTGTAACGTACAATCAAATCTACAATTCAACGTGTGTAAAATTTATGAGCCTTAAGACAAATGTAAAGATTGTGTATAGGTAGCATCATGTCAATTGATGAGATTCAATGTATTGTACTTGGTAGTCTTGGTGGTTGCTTTTTCGACGATGATGCTATAAGAAAATTGTTTGTTCCTATACACCATATGCAAATCGAGTTATAAATTGCGAGTTGCAGATCATTGTGTATGGGACTTTGCATTGCTTGACATTGACAGACCACATGGATGGACTAAATTATTTAACAACAATGGTTAAGCCTGGCCATCCATTTCTTTTCTGGGTGTAAATAAAGATCGATCATGTTGCGCGCAGACGACAGCAGAGTTGGCAGAAGAATTGACAGAACGGTTGTTTAAAGAAGAGTCGGTCCACAGATTTAGTATTTTTGAGCAGAAGATCCAAGGGGGGATGAGCTGTGGGACAGGGAAAGGCTTGATATTGCCATTGAAGTTAGCCATCCAAGGTTATTGGATGTAATAACAAAGGTTGACTGTTCCTCTTCTTTGCCAGGAGTACTTGTGTATATTTGTCAATAAAATGTATGAAGAATTGTCGGGTTTTTGTCCAAAAGAGAATGATGACATGTTTGGACGACATATATTAAGTCTAAATATCTGTTGTTACCCAGCAATATTGGTTGGAGACCTTTAATCCACGTGTCAAGCGTACATTCATCGAGCTGGCGGACCAAATCTCCCAATGAATCCCAACCTGTCCCAAATGTGTCCCAAAACCAAGTGTCCCAAACGCAAAAAGTAAGAAAAGATCCGGTCACCGATGCCGCACCAACCAGCTTCTTACCGACAATTGCGGGTCGCGAAAGGAAGATTTTAAACGTGCTATAGGCGGTCAGATGTAGATTTCCACATGTGACGAAGCTACGTGTCGGTTTGCTTTCATAGCTTTCTCCATCGCCATAGCCGGGAGCTTTATTCCGTCCAAGCAGGGAGTTGGTTCTTCGCGGTTTTAGTCTGATTTGGGGATTTCCGATGCCTCGCCGATCGAGCTAGGGCTATCCATTGGACGTAAGCAACATATAGATTTTCATTTTCTCCAGTTGTTTGATCCGATTTGGGAATTTTTCACACAAATACAAGCATGAAACTGCTCCACCGATCTGTCAACTGGGATTCAGTCATCCCGTGATGAAGCAGGATTTTTTTCACAATTCTGATAGTCTTGAAGGCTTTGTTGTTGAACTACGGCATTGGCCTGGGATGCAAATTGAAAACATCAGGACTTTAAGGTACTGAAAGATCCAAGTATAAGCTGAAGGAGAAATTTTACTCCAGCGTTGCAGATTATTTTTAAAATGCCGCCAACATGGGGTCGATTTCGTCTATTTCAGCTTGATATAAGAGCTTGAAGGCGTGTTCTGTATTTGAAATCCGACGCTTATCCATGCCTATTGTAGGGAATCTTATGGTGTTCTTTTGTTTTTCCTGCTTTAAGCACTTTTTCTTGCGTGTCCTTAAAGCAACCTGTACCCCGCATTGCAAAGTAAGCTGATAAGGTGCCGTCTTTCCCTAGCACTTTCACACCTTGAGACTGTCGGAACGGGAAAGCAAAGAATTCATTTCCGTGTGCCGCGTGAAGGTTTGAAACCTGATATACGATCATAATTTTTTAATAAGGGGCACTCATTTGTTATCGTGATCGACCTTTATCTCGGCTATATGCTGTAATAATTGCCGTGTATCGAATAACGGGTATGGACAACCTTTCTTTGATCTGTTGGTGGTGAGCAATTCGTATCCCTCATGGTTGCTGTCTAATTGGAGAGGTGCAGTGTCACGAATTATAACAAGTGAGTGTTCATGCTCTTTGATCTAAATATATTACTTGCTGATGTGTGCATGGATTGGTATAAAAATTTAAAGTTGAATGTAGATTCCCTCTTAACCAAGTCCTTGCTTATTTTTCCCAAAAGTTGGACAAATCAAGACTCTGTTATGTGTGCTGGTAAATGACAACTAATTATGAGATTACTTGAAATGAATATTGCATTCAAAAATGAGATGGAATTCAGACATATGCCACTGCTACCATTAAATGGAGAGCTTAAACCATATGGAAAACATTCTGATATTGTGATTATAATACACAGTAGCTGTTTTCTCTGCACAACCGAGTTTCCAGTGGTACTATTCTGCTCACAATTTGCACAATAAGAGCCAATTGTGGATCGGCTAATTGCTGACACACCAGGATTGCATCCCTTTCGTTAATATTTGTCAGATAGATATTCATAGGCGTGCTTTTACGAAGTCGGTGCATCCAAATTGGACCTATCAATATAACAAAAGCTCCAATGGCAGAGTGTAATCAGTGATGCTGATAAAGACCTGAATCAGGGATGTATGCCTGCATATTTACGGCCTTTTAGTGGAGCTTGCAGTCCCCAGTTTCTCCTTTTTCATGGACAAGTGCCTAATTTTTGACTGGCATCATGTCAAGCCATTGTATCTCTTGCATGTTGTTAGAAGTTTCTTTTACAAAGTGTGATTGCTTCAGGAAATGTATCAGGCCAAGAAATTGTCAACTACGAACATGGTTCAGCAGAGGATTCAGACACCAGATCAAAGGGGTTTTGTTCCATCAGAAGTTCCAACAAATTCTGCAAGTAGTCCTGTTCCATCTTCGGCTGCTGCATCTGCAAAACAGCGTCTTCGTTGGACGCCTGAGCTGCATGATCGTTTTGTTGATGCTGTTGCTCAACTTGGTGGTGCAGACAGTAAGTTGTTATCATTTGTAATCTACGTCCCTGAACCCCCCACGCATTCATTAAATCTTCAAGAAGGGTTCAGATAAGCCATAAATTTTTTAGACAGCAAGTAGGTGGTCTTATATTGAACTCTTTCCTTTTGAAAAAAATATGCTTCCTTAGGATAGCACTTTCCAGTCTGATCAGTCTTTATCTCTGTTTAGCATTGCCATGGGTGGCGCATTATGCATAAAACCTGCTGATCCATATTTTTGGCAGGAGCAACTCCTAAAGGTGTGCTTCGTGTAATGGGAGTTCAAGGACTAACAATATACCATGTTAAGAGTCACTTACAGGTAGTTCTCCAGCCTTTCTTATTTTTGTAAATTTGGACTTATTGGAAACTCTTTTGCAGAAATACCGCCTTGCTAAATACATACCTGAGTCTATGGTAGATGGTAAGCATATTGATAAAATAAAGGTACTTTAAATTATATTCTTCATTCATAAGCTAATAACTTGTTACATAATAGGAGGAAAATCCGATAAACGAAAAGCTCTTGATGTGATTCCCAACCTCGATGCTACATCGTAAGTGTGTGCTGTATATGACTTGGGTCTGATGAGATTATGTAATGGTGTCCTTAACGTAGGTGGTGTTACTCCAGTCAATCAGCACCATTCATTTTTCTTGGTGGTAATGAGATGAGTTTGACAGGATTTAGTAGATACTTTAACACTGAGGAGTCAGAAAGGACCCATCTAAATGAGCGAACAAAACAAAAACTATATGCATCCACTCACATTGCATGCATTTAGTTGCTGAAGAGGGCCTATCTTCTGAAAATGTAGTTCCCCAGAAGTGAGGCAGTTAGATATATATTGGATAAATTGGTGAATTGATCTGTATAAATCCACATGTATTCATTCTTTTTGTATTGTAGGGGAATACAAATTACGGAGGCTTTGAGAATGCAGATGGAAGTTCAAAAGCGGCTCCATGAGCAACTTGAGGTCAAAATCAATTAGTCATGTTAATCTTCTACTTGGTGAGAATGTCGTCTTGGCATTCTGATAGTAAAAGATATTATTGTATGATGCAGGTTCAACGTCATCTTCAGTTACGTATTGAAGCCCAAGGGAAATATTTGCAAAAAATTATTGAGGAGCAACAGAAAATGAGTGGGGCTATTAGCAACCCTGGTGACTCTGCAGGTATAGATCCTCAAAGTGGTCAATTCGAAAAGGATTCAGAACCCAAGCCTTCTGGAGCACTCCCATTAGACATCCAAGCAGCAGAAACATCTGCAATTGTATGTACGATCACATCAGCAGCCAGTTTAGAGAAGGACTTCACCCCTACTGAACAGATAGCCTCAGAGTATGGATACAATGCAACGAGTTCCACGACATCTCTAACAGATGCAGCAGCAGGGCAGCCCCCGTTGAAAAAAAGTAGGGTAGACCAAAGTCTAGTGTCCAATGGCCAACAATCAGAAGCAGTTGGCACAAAGACACCTTCAACACAGCAAGAAGTGGGAGCTTTTCACACGCAGATCTCTCAGTTGCCACATGGTAACAACATTTATCAGTCATCACAACAAAACACATATCAACAGCAACCAACAGGTATTTCTTCAAGCATCCTCTGATTATTAGCCAATGCATTCATACCACAAAGCTTTCACCATCATGCACTTATAATTGTCAAAAGATTGGAGTTTGGTTATGCTGTAGGGTAGTCTTTGTTTTGCAGCCCCCCCTGAGGTGGCATTACCTCAGCCCTTGATTTCTAGATTGTGTGGTCTGGATCTGTGCCACGTCAGGTAGGGGGCTGTAAAACAAAGGTGATCCATGCTGTAAATATTTTCAATGCTTTCCCAGATTTGCTAATGGATGGTCAATTCACCATCTTCTGGGTTTTGATGCAATTGCTTTCCCTGTATTTTATGATGCAGAGTGGTTTAATTGCATCATGTCTTTATAGATGCAGAAAAGATTTGAGAGTAATGCATTTTTGTTATTATATGCAGTGGAGCTGGAAGAAATATGGTCGCAGTTTGGTGCAGAAAAGGGATGAGTAATCATATGTACATAAAGCCTCTAGCTCACTGTAAATGCAGGGGACGTGATGATTTCTATCCAATAAGTTAAAGCTAATATGTTTACGTTAAATCACGAAGTATGTACATTTTTTCCCCTTTATCGATTATGGTTACTATGACATCAACACCTCACAGAAATATGGCAGAAAAATAACATGTTTTAAATGTGAGTGCTTTTTGAGCGAATTATAATTGTGGGACATGGAGCGAGATCTGGTCTTTATCCGCCAGGTCCCATGGAACGATTGTTTGCCCTATGATACTAATTTTTTTCTTTTCCATGTGCTGGGTTCATGCAGATTTTTCCGACCGCAATGCACTTATCTTTGGCTAATACAAAGGGGCAAGCATTTCCCTTATGCTGATAATTTAATCCAAACCAAAACAGTTGGAAGGTCACTTGTCATTGCAATTAATATAGTTGAATTGAAAGTCTCACTTGTCATTTCGAATTGATATATTTGAAGTCATTGGCATTGGAACTACCTTATACACACAGACACGGGTTCTTATGGCCCCCACCCCATGGATTTTCCTAGTATGACTGTGGCACAGACACGGGGCCCTTGTTACCGACGACATGGGTCCCATTGGATTTGAAACGGTGTACATTTAACGCATTTCCCAACATAGGCCCAAATAATGGGCATGTGGACCATATTATAGATTAATCCTGTGCAATGGGCACGGAATAATCTAAACCATTGGATGTTGTTGGAGGAATAATATAAACCTATGGTTGTTACGTCGGTACCTTAGACCAATTCGTTCTTTCCACATCTAGAACCATTTTGTGAGGAGATTTTACTACAAGTTAATTAAGGTGTTTTTTTTTGTTTGCTTTTAAGCTTAATTAGTTGACTCCAATATTCGTTTGCGTATTGTTGGGCTCCTAGAGACAGACAGGATGACAATAAAAGAGGAAATCAAGTAGTTCAAACCACATCGCAAACCACTAGTAGTAAGAAATTTATGTTTATTATGGTGTAGGTTTCTTTTGGATAATTTGGTTCTTGATATTTCAGACAGCGCCGCTACAACACTGCCAACATTTTTGTTTGCCAGTGCTTCATCTCTGCTCATCGCTCAAAACCCTGGTTCAATGATTTTGCATAATCAAGGAAAGATCAGTATTCAATATCATGCATTTACAGTTTCACCTAAAAGCAATATGCACAGCGATGAACTTTATTCCGACGTGCACAGCAAAGATAGTGCTAAGCATCTAACCTTTACTAGCTATGTCCCATAAAAATTGGCCTAAGACTTTGGCCATTCAGCCCTATGATTCCTGGCGATTCAGTCGGATGATTCAGAGGTAGGTATTGTCGGATGATTTAGAGGTAGATTGCTGCAAAACATTGGCGATTCAACTGGATTGTAGAAGAGATGAAAGGGCAAAAATGGTGAAGAACCAAGAATAGAGGAGGACAGAACAGAGGTGGACAAAATTTCTTACTACTATACAAGAAATTTATCGCGGCGGCCTTGCGGCCGCCGCGAACATTTCTCTTCTCCAACCTGCTGCAAAAGAAGTTTTGTGCTAAGTCGAATAGATCTCAATTCTGGACATCCTTGAGATGCGAAAGAACATGCATAAGATACCTAAGTTTATAATCAGCTCTTTTGATAAAGATTAATAAGTCCTTATTTATTTAGGACTGCGAATATTTATTTAGTTCTAAATTTCTGAGATTGGGTCCACTATTAACGTCCAACCTGTTAGTGCAATGCCTCCATAGTAACACCTTTCTATTTCCAATCGTGCAAAACATACTAAGCGTTCGTAAAGGCAACCTTCATCACCGTGAAAGTAGAATATAGGGGATTACATGTTCAGAATATACAGGAGTTGAACCTGCATTCTTCCCTTGTGTTTTTTTGCCTGTAGGATAGATGGGTGCTATAATCAACAACCATGGGATTCCCACTATTAGATCATTATCCTTATCCGATGATGATCAATGGGTTTGGACACAGGTGGGGTCGCCCATAACCAATGGCTTGACCATTAAATTATCACCGCGATGGATGCTTTCCTCATTTTTCTTTCTTTCTTTCCACCCGATGCTTGTCAGTGGGTTTTGAGCCTGGCAGAGGGCCACCCATAACCAATGGCTTGACCACTAGACCCACATCGCGATGGACGTTTTCATTCTTTTTTCTCTTCTTTTTTCTTATCCTCCAATGACAATTAGTGGGTTTTGGGCCTGGCTGGGGGCCGCCCATAACCAATGGCTTGACCACTAAATTGTCATCGCGATGGATGCTTTTTTCATTTTTTTTTTCTTTGTTTCCACCCGATGGTTGTCAGTGGGTTTTGGGCCTGGCTGGGGGCCTCCCATAACCAATGGCTTGACCACTATACCTACATCGCGATGGACATCTTTCTCATTTTTTATTTTTATTTTTATTTTTTTTAGTTTTACAATTTTTATATGAGGGGAGTCCCATGGTAATTGAATAGCAGGCCATCCACCACACAGGCTAAAAATAAGAAAATATACAGACATACGTACATGCATGCATGCATACATTTGAAAACGAGATGATATATTCTAACAACAGAGAATAACACAAATGGATTAGAGAAATGGTGCAGTAAGCATGCCGTTTATAAGAGGAGCCTTTTTAGGAATATAAGAGGATGATCGTCTACAACAATAGAATATAGAAGATGATGGATCTTTATATTATATATATAAACAAGGTGCTGCGCACGGAGGGTTGCCCTCCATCGTCGGAGGGTGAAGTGGCATAAATCATAGTTCAAAGTCATGTTTTGACAATCAATTCAAATTGCTACTTCTAGACAATAGAATGCTTGATACCATGACTTTATGGGAATTGGCCCGAGAAATCTTTGGTGCTCGGCATGGAAGAAGTATTGCAGAAACTCATTTGGAACTCAATGCTGGGAACACAAGCTCCTCAAGCCAACAGCTTCCGTGCCTCATCTATTTTTCCACTTTACAAAGCTTGTCAATAAGGTCCCTAAATGTTAACGCCCTAGGAGCAAAGTCTTTCTCAACCATCCGCTCATAGATGTCTACTGCTTCACTATATCTCTCATTCTCACAAAGAGCCAGAAAGAGAGTGTTATAGCTCAAGCATCGGGATGACACGAAAAAACTTTACACGAAGTTCGTAGTAAAATATTGTACCTCTATTCGATTCACTGGCAATCTCAAATATATTCATTTGGAGTTGTGGAAGTTTCTTGGAGGCCAGAGACAGAACCACTACATTTATGTATAGCTTAGTGGCATATTCAATCCTAAACATTCCAAATAATGGGCAACTAGTCTATCCTTTTCTTAGCCTTCATCCTGCAGTGTACACTGCAGTGTACACCACGAGATTGGCATTCTATTCTGCTTACACAACATATGTGACGCTCCCGGAATATATACGACCCTCGGACGTATACATACGGGGACTTCCCCCCCCCCATGGCGACCATCTCACCATGAGCAGGGCCCTCCGTCTATTTCGGGCCATCTATGAAATGTGGCCCGAAGAAGGACACGGAGGGGTCATTCGGCCCACGCCTTCAATGGGACTCCTACGTCGCGGAAGCATGAATCCAAGGGTTAGCACACAGCATGAATATATATAAATAACCACCACGAAGGGTGGCGTATCCATCCAAAATACCAACGGCATAGATCATGCATCTAATCCTAAGAAAACACCCAAACCCCAGGTTCTACCCCGGCTCAGACTTCCGTGGGGATCGACTGACGGCTGGGCCTCAAGAGATCGGCAGACCGAGTCTTGGCATGGCGTTGGCTGGCATAGAACATTGGCTAGGGTTGTCCACTCCATCCGCCCCTCCTGTGCACACTTTGCAGATGGGTCAATTCATGCTATGGCTTTGCTATAGCCTTCCGGAGATGCAAACTTCGGGGCATCACCCCCTCGAGCCTACTCCGGGTTCATGGCGCTTTGGTCCGATGAGGCAGGTCGGGAAAGCGCCCCTTCCGAATCACGGTGGTTCCATGGGTGAGCTAGAGAATACGTGGCCGCATCGGCTGACCCCGCATCCGTGCAGACTTACTCACCCTAAATCTACTCAAAGTGCAAGGTGCTCCATACGGATCACACCTTCCCACCCGTGGAGTGTCGGACCCATACAGGCCCCTCACGTGACCAGGGCCATCAGGCCTAGCCTTTGTAGGAGTCTCGGGAGCCTTGTATGCTCATGCAAGACCCCACCCCTCATGTCACCTGCTTGTGTTCCTTGTGCGGTGCTAAGCCGGACCATAGCATCTAGGACCGGTGGGTTCTTGTGCACAGCCGCATCTAATGGGACTTTACTGAGCTATCTAGGAGCATACTACTTTACACGTTCCAGAGGCCTCTAACCCCCCGTAATCCCCCGTTTGAGTCGGATCAAACAAAGAACCAACAATCCATCCTTTGAGTAAGAAACGAATTGAATATAAAGAGAACTTGTTTGTACAATCAAGGGTTAGTTTCTATGATTGAATTACAAAGAGAACAGAGAAAGACGGACACAACCAAGTGTTAACTAGAATTCACATAGCCACCTACGAATTACGGCTGGACTCATTCCCATGGGGCCTCCATCTCTGGCGGTTGAAGATTCAATTTGTGGCTTCCACAGGGGACGGCGGTATGGTGGTTCTCTGCTTGGTGGTTGATGGCTCGGCTCACGGCCTTCCTTTGGTCGATCTTTTGGAGTCAATCCCGGGGATAGGGGTCAAGTTGGCATCCAAACTTGGCAACCCCCATCTTTGCCTCGATTGGGGCGGTGGCCTTCCTAATTGGTAATTATCCTAATTTCCTAGGTTATAGGTTATTATTATTAATGTGTTAAATTAGCATAGCTAATTTAATCCTTTGTAAGGTAACCCCCTAGGTTGCAATTAAGTTCCCATACCCCCATGGTAGTGTACCTTTAGGGAGTGACGTGCTTGTATTTGTACGTGTCCCGTATAGTAGACCGTATAAATACGTGGAACGTCACATTCTCCCCTCCTTAAAAATAATCTTTGTCCTCGGCATTAGGGTTAGCTAATTGAATACATATCGTAAAGCAATTGAATTAGAGAATGGAGTTAAGAATATAAGATTAATACGTTGAGATTATAGTAATTTGGATAGTAATACATTGAAGTTAAAATATCAAAGTACAAGCACGCTCGATACAAACTTATGATCAAAGGAGTTTAGGACCGGAGTCCGATTTAAAACATTCTGACAACAAAATTCATACATGTAGACAAAACCAATACGGGACAAGTTGGGTCATCAGCAATCCTCTATACAAGGCAGGTGACGACTTGTTCATTGGCCTGCACAGAAGTATATATCCGTAGGTTAATAATATGATTAAGTTGTGGTTGAAGGGACCACCCCCTGCAAATAAAAGAAAAAGTATCTAGAAGGGAATCTATCATGTGTACGGCTTGCAATTCATTGTGGCATGAGGAATGGTTCAGTTCCTCATTATAGCCGGAATGAGCGAGTCTATTTACTAGATGCCTTCCTAGCAATTCGCGGTCATGTCAACATCAACAATACACCACGTCCTAGAGAACACGAAGGTGATCTCATCATCGGTTATTACTATCATATACGATGCGTCTACCCCTCTAAAACATGATTCTCGGTCAATCAAGCCTTCAAGCTTACCGCCGGGAGCGGGGTTGATAGCATCGTTGATGGTGCGGCCTTGAGATTCCCGCATGAAGTCCGGATAGTGCTTCTCAAGGTCTATCTTCATCACCCAGGTAGCATCTTCAACTGGTAAGTGCTTCCACTTGACCAAGTATTGCAACATTTGAGTCCTTCTGGTCTGTTTGTAAGCTCGATCAAGAAGAGCTTCGGGCACTATTTCCAGCTGCTCTTCAGTCATTTCTAGGAGGGTAGGGGTATCCAAAACCTCACCATCTTTGATAATTTGTCGACCACGACCATTAAAGCATCATACCCACGGAGAGTACGTGGAAGCCCCACAATGAAATCCATGGTTATGACTTCCCACTTGGCGTTGGGCACATCCAAAGGTTGCAACTCCCCAGGAACTCTTAATTGCTCCGCCTTGGTTTGCTGACAAACCTGACACTGTTTGATGTACCTAGCAATATCCTTCTTCATGGAAGGCCAAAAATAGCTGGAGCGGATCTTAAAGTAAGTTTTCATAAAACCCGCATGTCCTGCTATAGGGTTGTGTGTGTGTCATGGAGAATCGGCTTTTCGCACCCCGAAGTCATTTGGAACACACAACTTATCTTTGTAATATAATAAATTGCCCTCCTTCTTATATGAGCGGAATGCCTCCGCGTTCTCTATCAGTGCAGGCTTCCCTACCCAAACTTTCCCAAATATTACGAATTCGGGGATCGTGGCCAAGGTCACGCTCTATCGCTTCCCAAACTTCGGTGAGTGTGGAAATGGCATTACAATGGGTGCGGGTTATGAAGGGATGGCGTGACAAAGCATCCGCAACCACATTGTGCTTTCTGGCTTGTATACAATCTCGAAGTCATATTCCTCGAGGAATTCCATCCATCTTCGGCCGACGGAGATTCAGATTTGGTCGGGTGGATAGATAGCGGAGACTCGATGATCCGTATCCGGCTGAAATCTTCTACCAAGAAGGTAGTGTCTCCAAACACGGAGAGCACGCATACAACCGCTAGCAACTCGATCATGGGTAGGATATCGCTGCTCTGCATCGTTCATCTTCTTTGAATCGTAAGCAACAACTCTCCCCTCCTGCATTAAGACACCCCGGTAGCTATCTTACTTCGCGCCGGTGGCTACCGATTTATCCTTTTCCGGATCGGGCAAGGTAAGGACTGGTGCGGATGTTAAAGCATCCTTGAGTTTAAAAGCCGACTTGGACTTTTGTTTTCCAATGTTCCATCCAATCCTTTACTTTCTCATGCCTTGTGAGATTAGTAAGAGGTGCGGCAATTGTTGCAAAGTCCTGGACAAATTTCCGATAATATCCTGCGAGTCCCAAGAAACTCCGGACCTCTGAAACATTAGCTGGAATGGGCCAATCCTTTACTGCTTCTATCTTAGCTGGATCTGTAGCAATTCCTTCTGCTGAGATAATATGCCCCAAATAGTCTACCCTGAGTGGCGAACTTGCATTTAGAGAACTTGGCAAAGAGTCGATGGCGCCTTAGCTTTTGCAAAGCTAATCGAAGATGTTGTTCATGTTCTGCAAGGTTTTACTATAGATGAGAATGTCATCAAAGAAAATGACAACAAAGTCATCCAAGTATTGGCGGAAGATGTCATTCATCAACCGCATAAACGTTGTAGGGCGTTGGTCAATCCAAAAGGCATGGCGTTGAATTCGTAATGCCCATATCCGGTAATAAAAGCGGACTTATGGATGTCCTGTTCCTTAATCCTTATCGATGGTACCCGGGGCGCCAAATCAATCTTTGAGAAATATTTTGCTCCTTGTATGGCGGGTCCATAAGATCATCGCGCCTTCTAGGCAAAGCATAGCGATTCTTGATGGTATGCTTATTGAGTTGCCTATAATCAATACACATCCTTAAGGAGCCATCTTTCTTCTTGACAAAAGAATAGGAGCACCAAAGGGTGAAACATCGGGCGAATAAACCCCACATTCAAGAACTCTTTGTAGTCATTTTGTTTCTTAAGCTCTGCTAACTCAGGAGGACTCATTGATGCAGGGGCTTTCTTTGGTAGGCTTAGTACCCGGTTCAAGAGTTATCTCACATTCCACCCCTCTAAAAGGAGGAAGCTTGTGGATCTCATCCGGAAAAAGATCGCTAAATTCTCAAGAAGGGTAGCAATGTCCGATGGTAAAGCGTCGATTACTTTCTGCTTGTTTGGAGTCCGACTCAATGGAAGCAAGTTTAATGAGGCAAAGAAGTTCATTCCTGCGCATAGCTTTTCCTAGCTGCTTCTTGACATTGATTCGCATGGACGGAGTGTAATGAATCACCTTTTATCGTCACCGTGCTCCATTAGCGGCGTTGAAGGTGACCTCCGCTTCTCGCGATCTATGTGGGCCTGGCAGACGCTAAAAAACTCCATTCCCACAATAAGATCATATTTGCCAATGTCCATTAGCTTCGGCACCCAAGGCAAGCTGGTGCACTTTTGGCAACCGCATTTTTAAGGTTAATCTGGGCGCCATGAGTGTATGCGATCTTACCGCTAGCTAATGTGGACTGGCTTAGGTGTGGGATTTCAACGTTTCCAAATGCGATTGCACAGGCCATTCTAGGAGAAGCAAAATTATGTGTACTACCCGTGTCCATCAAAATTATGAAGGGCTTCTGTCTACTTGGCCTATTGTAGAAATAATGAGAAGGTGACTTTTCAGCGTTACTTTGTTTCTATAGCGGCAAGAATATGAGGCGCACCATGAATGTACTTTCGGGAGCCTCGTCTTCGCAAGCAAGGTTGGACTCAAATCTTTCCAATCCAGGTCGGCCATGGCCGGTTAGGCGTCTAGCGTGGCGTCACGGGCAAGTGCATGAAGTGTCGGGCCTCATGCACCTGTAGCATGCCTTATCCGTGGAGGAGCTGTTCTCACGGCCTCTTTAGGAATGGACTGTAAGAGGCCCGAATTTCCTTACCGGCATTGTTACGCTTATCCGGCGTGCTAAAAGCAACTTTCTTCTCCCGGCGTCCATAGGAATTGTCTTTGAGAGGGCCCCGGACTTGGCGAGCGGGGTTTGTAAGGTGTGGGCGGCCGTGGGCTGCGAGTAAGGAGCGGTCGCGGATCTTGGCTCCTGGCGTATCTTCCTCAAGGCTTAATGCCTTAGCTTCGCCTCTACACTCTTGACTTTGGGTCGATAGCCTTGACCATTCGTTTAATAGATGGGGCCAACCCTTCAATGTAGCCCTCTCTTTGCTCTTTTTCTCATTCATTCACGGCACATACAACCTCAAAGCGCATGAATTCGTCGGTGTAGGCCTGCGCGGACATGCCCATACTGTTCTAACTTTGTAGAAGGTCTGAATCTGTTGGCATTTGTGCGCACGAGGCACGTAATGCGATTTAAAAGCCTTAGCAAACTTCCTGAACTTGCATCTGCTCCTATCCAGGTGTTTAGCTCTGGCGTAACCCTTCCACCAAATACGGGCAGCTCCGGTAAGGTTCGTAGTGGCGACCTTCCCTGTATCTTTCTCCGTCATTCCATAGGACTTCCCGAATTCCTTCATTTCGTCTAACCAAGATTCCGCATTCAAGCCTCCTCTGGATTTCCCATCAAACTGCGCCAACTTCCGGTTCTTCCATATACTAGTGATAGCTGTATCAACAGTTTTTCGGTATTCCTTATCCTTACGCCTTGAATGGTCACTGTCCGATAACGAGGAACCCGAAGAACCCGAAGTGGTTGAATGTGAGGAAGCGGCGCTATCCTTAGAGGAACTTCGATGACGCTTAGCATGAGTCCTCCTGCATGCAGTGTGGGGCTAGCTCGGGAGGAGATGGCATTTGTGCGGTGGACTCAATGGTCGCGAGGTAATTCGGTCCGTCCTCCTCGAGTATGTGGCGGTGGATTGGTATGCAACACATAAGCACGTAACTTCGTAGAGTTGCCTTTTCATTAACATCAATTTCTGTTGGGGGTGCCCTACTTTGGCGTTGGAGGGTGTTTGCTGCTGGGCGTTGCATTAACCAGATCTATAGGAGTCATTCATGAATATATAAGCGATTTACATTAATGTGCAATCCCTTTTTAAGTTAATTGAACAAAAGTATATACAAGCGAAGACAATATTTGTATTTCATTCAAGTTGATTCTAACAACGGGTTGATTGATACATGGATTGAGACAAAAGTAGGTATGATACAATGGGAACTTTTAAAGTTCTCTTGGCACCACAAGTAACCACAACAACGAAAACATAACGGAAGAGACCAAGCTTAGGGGTTGGCGAAGGAGTCTGAGGATCGTGCGTGGATGGTACTCTCCGTCTGGCTTCGGACAAGTTTATAGCGTGCAAGGCTTGGACAATGATTGCTTGGTACTCCCATGTTGGGCTGATAATCAGAAGGTTAAAGAGCCTTCAGATCGCATAAAAGAGTTGCCAAAGATGGTCGTTGGCGTCCTCAAAGGCCGTGCACGGTCATATTCCAATAGTCCAGTGCGACCACGGGGTCATCTTCGGATCCTCGAAAGCTTCGATCCACGAGGATGTTAACTATCTCTAGCCCTTTGTCGGGGTCATAGAGTTCCCCCGGTGGCGGTGGTTCGGTTTTTCTGACCTTCCTCCCACTCACGGATATTCACCATATCTCGGCCATAGTCACGGGTGCATGCGCCGGGATCGTCTCTCCTAACCATGTCGGTGATTCTTTCCTCATACTCCCAAATGGTTTCCTACGCAACATAGTTGGAGTGAATAGAGAACATTTTGTAATTCCACTATACCCTAAAGTTTAATGCTTTGGAAGAGGATGTCATAAAAAAACAATTTAGTTATACTCATCAAGAAAACTTTGTATTTAATAAGTAGATAAGGTACACATTGTCCAATATGGTTTAAACAATTACCAATCCAAAATCTCATAAATACATGTATATATATATAGTACTCTTAGTTAGGGGAACTAGGCCACGCCTCTTTATCCTTAGCCCTAGGAGGTGGGGGAGGATGGGGTGTCGCTTGTGAGAGCTACCCGGGGGTCCCTTTGTGGGCTGCCGCAAGCAGATGCAACCTCGGTGGATAGGCAGCGGCCAATGGGGCTGCCGTGAGGAGCTTCATGCCCATCAAGGCGCAATATCTTGGCCCAAGGCCGTAAGGGCAAGATCCCGTCAGACGCAGTACATACGTAAGCGTCACGATAGGGAAGCTTCTTGTGGCCGGCGAGTGTAGAAAGTGCACGGAGGGCCCACCATGAAGCTTGACCTCGGCCCTAAGTCAGGGCTATGAAGAGAACACCCGTATTTGAAGGCCGACAAAAAAAGCGGGTGAGGTGGTTACCCAAACACCTTCCCTTGCGGAGTTTCGGATGCGGCCACTTCCTTATCAAGTCCATGGGGACTTCTTCCTCCTTGAGCTCTGTTGCTCCTCCTTCTTATGCTTGAGGGGTTATGATATAAATCTTCACCCTCATCATCGAGTCGGGAGGAACCTCAACCATATTGATGTTTGGGGCGTGAGGTCCCATAGCCGTGAAGGCATCACAGTGCGATTCTGCGAAGCTGGTTCTGCATCACAAAGTCGCCAAGAGGCGTAATAGAGTCTCCGTGGCTCTAGGGTATCTGACGGAACTGCGGCGGTGGTGCACCTCGGAGGCTTCGGTAGAAGTGAAGTCGATGAAATCATCCATACAATACTCCAAGCTCATAAAGTACATGGTCTTTGCGCTTTGCGTCTAAATCCGACCACTACATTGATACGTCCGGATAATATCATCCAAGAGAAGGTATTCTCGCCCTTCGGTGATAAATAAGCTGGAAGGCCGTCTAACCCCGACAAGCCTATAGATTGGTCACGCGGCGGTGGTAGCTCCTACCTGCTAGCTCTTTCCAACGGGCAAAGTCGCCCATCCCTATATGCTCGTCATCCCCTCCTCGGAGGATTCGGCAGCTTGCCCTTCTCTGCCGGCAAGGTTTCATCCTCAGCGTATTGGTCCATGAGGATGGCTAGAGCGAAAAGTAGCTTCCAGATCTGCTGCCCACGATCTTTGGACCACCGTGTAGGTGTTTACCCCATCGGAGTTTCCCCTTCAAGGCGTCATAGGCATGTGTGTCCCCGCCTAGCATCTCGCGAACTATCTCCGCTCAAGTACAAGTGGGGAGGATCCCCTAGAGGAATACCAGAGGAAGCATTTCCTCCATGTAAAGTCAAGGAATCCAGGCATAGTCCTGGGATGCCTTGCTACATGTTGGCAAGGAGGTCTATCGTTGGCATAGCAAAGGCTACTGGCAGGTCGAAGGGAACCTGTGGATCCCATTTCTCTCCATCAAGGTACCAAACAAGGTCGGCGGCAGCGACCATGGCGCTAGAAGGGAGGAGAGAGGAAAAAAGCGTTTAAAATAACCCTACTGGTCCCCTTTTAAACCCTCTTAATAAAGTTTTTTGGCGTCGGCATTTTATTTTAAATTTAACATGGAAAAAACATTAAACTTTTAATTCAAAATGAAAGCTTCTTTATTAATTATCACAAAAAAAAATATGTACAATTGCGGATCCCCCTTAAGTAGGCTAAGGTTGCTCCCCCGTATCCTAGGCGAGGGCCAAATCCTTAGGCATTATGGTGACCCTCTTTGCGTGGATAGCGCAAAGGTTGGCGTCACCAAAAGTGCTACCAAGTAGGCTTCGCCTGACCTCTTGGGCGCCAAAATTGCAAAGGTGCGGAAGCGGAGATCGGTCTTAAATTGTCATGCGATCTCCGCCCGACCCGAAAAGGCGACTTCGATCGGAAGGTCCGTGGACTTCTGAAATTTGCGGATCTCCCCGCAATGCCCGGTACCGGTCGGAACCGATGAGGCTTCGGCGTGGCGAGGCCCCGACGATGTTGGCACCGTCTTAGCCCCAAAGAACCCGGGAGTTATCCACTCTCTGCGCCTCCGTCGGAAGCTGGTCTTCTTCCCAAAAGCCAAAAGCCCCGGGTCTTTAACTTATCCTTGTATTGATAGGCCTTATGGGCAACTCCCTTCCTCCGGAGCTTAGCGGTCCGGATCGTTGGTTTTGGGTTCGAGCCACTCCACGATGCACCTCCTCCCTGTTGGTCCCCTGATCTTGTCGGTCCCGCTCCTCTTGCTCCAACTTCTCGCGCTCTTCGAGCCCTCCTTAGGTCTTCTTGGATCACGAGCAAAAGTTGGGCTGCGACACGGCGATTAAGTTCAGCGTGGTACCTTTGTGGCCGAAGACCCATATCTATCCGAATAGTTGTCGGATAGTCTATCGATGTCGGGGATTTCTCCCCATACAAAAGCTGTTGGAACCCTCATGCCATTGGTATGGGGGCACCTCAATAATACGCCATCGATGGCGACAAAGCCGTCTCCGAGGTACCGGTACTCCCTACCCCGGGCTGCTGTGTCAGACCGCTCGATTTCCCGGTGGTCGTCTTCCCTGGCAAAACCCCTAATCCGGTCGGCCTCCGTCCTGACATCTTCCTCCTCCGTATGGCCTTCCTGTTCGGGAGGATAAAATTTGATGAGCATCATCACCATGTCAGGTTGCTCAACAAGGGTATATGGGAGCTGGCGTAGGTTCATTGGGATGAGGAATGGCTCTGAGAAGTGATAGACAGGATATGGAATCCTATCGTTGTTCTCAAACCTATTGACCAGCTCATCCAACAAGATGTCGATGAGGGCTGGGTCAGTAGCCATGTGCTTAGCAATCATGGCGTAGATCTCCACGATGCTCATGGTGGTTGGATCTGGAGCGCTCTTGGTGATGGCCATAGGGAATAGTGAGGGTACCGGCAAGAGGATAGCAAAGGGGTATTTGAGATGCACAAGGCACAAGGGCGGAGGTTCAAGGTCCGGTCTGGTGGCGATGGCGGAGGGCGGCTCAGGCGGTTGGAGGCGAAGAAGCAAAACAAATGCGAGAAAATGGTTTGCTTAGCGGCCAATTAACTTTTAAGATTTCAAATTTTTTCCTTATTAACTTCAAAATTTTATTATTAAAAAAATATCGGCGGAAATCTGGCGCCACATACGATATCGGGCGCCCGATGGCATTATCGGGTTTCGCGCCGACCGGGTGTCGTTGAAATGCAAGCGGCGCCGAAGTTGACTGGCGGCCCAGCGTTGACTTCGAAGTCGGCGACGATCGGGCGCCGACAAAGACATTCGGCGCTTCTAACTTGACGCAAAGCGACAAAAAGCAAGCGGCGCCAATTCGTTTTTGGGCCTGCCCTTGACTATTTTTCGCTGGAGTTATTTGTTCTAGGGTAATTCGAGTCGCCCAATCCAATGGAGCCATCATCTTTGTCATTTGAGTTACCCCGGCACCGCTAGGCCTCCAATCTTGGCCCCTCCACTTCAAAGCTACAATTTCTTAACTTAACCTAACACCAAACCAAACAACAAAGAGAACTAACGACACATTGACTTAGCCTCCTCCTAACTACCGTGCTTTCACGAGTTAGTGTTTGGCGGTGCTATGATTTGAACAACCGAAATCACGGCTCGATACTGCTTGTGGCGCTCGAAATATATCGACCCTCGGACGTATACATACGGGGACTTTCCCCCCCCATGGCGACCATCTCACCATGAGCAGGGCCCTCCGTCTATTTCGGGCCATCTATGAAATGTGGCCCGAAGAAGGACACGGAGGGGTCATTCGGCCCACGCCTTCAATGGGACTCCTACGTCGCGGAAGCATGAATCCAAGGGTTAGCACACAGCATGAATATATATAAATAACCACCACGAAGGGTGGCGTATCCATCCAAAATACCAACGGCATAGATCATGCATCTAATCCTAAGAAAACACCCAAACCCCAGGTTCTACCCCGGCTCAGACTTCCGTGGGGATCGACTGACGGCTGGGCCTCAAGAGATCAGCAGACCGAGTCTTGGCATGGCGTTGGCTGGCATAGAACATTGGCTAGGGTTGTCCACTCCATCCGCCCCTCCTGTGCACACTTTGCAGATGGGTCAATTCATGCTATGGCTTTGCTATAACCTTAGGAGGCGCAAACTTCGGGGCATCACCCCTCGAGCCTACTCCGGGTTCATGGCGCTGGTCCAGATGAGGCAGGTCGGGGAAGCATCCCCTTCGGAATCACGCGGTGGTTCCATGGGTGAGCTAGAGAATACGTGCTTGCGCATCAGCGACCCCGCATCCGTGCAGAGCTTACTCACCTAAATCTACTCAAAGTGCAAGGTGCTCCATCACGGATCACACCTTCCCACCCGGGGAGTGTCGGACCCATACCCGGCCCTCACGTGACCGGCTATCAGGGCCTAGCCAGCTGTAGGAGTCTCGGGAGCCTTGTATGCTCATGCAAGACCCCACCCCTCATGTCACCACTTGTGTTCCTTGTGCGGTGCTAAGCGGACCATAGCATCTAGGACCCGGTGGGTTCTTGTGCACAGCCGCATCTAATGGGACTTTACTGAGCTATCTAGGAGCATACTACTTTACGGTTGAGAGGCCTCTAACCCCCGTAATCCCCGTTTGAGTGAGGATCAAACAAAGAACCAACAATCCATCCTTTGAGTAAGAACCGAGAATTGAATATAAAGAGAACTTGTTTGTACAATCAAGGGTTAGTTTCTATGATTGAATTACAAAGAGAACAGAGAAAAAGCCGGACACAACCAAGTGTTAACTAGAATTCACATAGCCACCTACCTGGATTCTGGCTGGACTCATTCCCATGGGGCCTCCATCTCTGGCGGTTGAAGATTCAAATTTGTGGCTTCACGAGGGACGACCCGGTATGGTGGTTCTCTGCAGTGGTTGATGGCGCTTCGGCTCGGCCTTCCTTGGTCGATCTTTTGGAGTCAATCCCAGGGATAGGGGTCAAGTTGGCATCCAAACTTGGCAACCCCCATGCTGCCCAATCGATTGGGGCAGGTGGCGCCTTCCTAATTGGTAATTATCCTAATTTCCTAGGTTATAGGTTATTATTATTAATGTGTTAAATTAGCATAGCTAATTTAATCCTTTGTAAGGTAACCCCCTAGGTTGCAATTAAGTTCCCATACCCCCATGGTAGTGTACCTTTAGGGAGTGACGTGCTTGTATTTGTACGTGTCCCGTATAGTAGACCGTATAAATACGTGGAACGTCACAACATAGCAGATAAGATGATCACATATAAGATGATCACATGTAAATATTTATAAATTCCATCTACTAAGATGATCAGTTAGTGCTTACATGATAGAAATCATATAATTCCCAATGATTGTGCTTTCCAAACTTGCATGCTCTAGCAACTGCAATAAGATTCAACATAGCACAGTAGTGTCTTTGTAATATATTGTAGTTGTGTAGAGTTACATATGGGTATAACAGAACCCCAGCTACGACAAAATGCATTTTGCTGCTCTAATTTTATAGCAGAGTAGTAACAGAGCCGTAACTTCAACCAGGAAGCTCCATTTCTTAAACATGAACATGCTTTGAAAAGCTTGGAAAACCTATGAAAAATGATAGGTACATGTTTTACAAATTCATACTACAAATGAGTGAAATAAATCATAGTACATGAGCCACATAAGTCAGCTGGTAGAAAAAGCTCAGTACACAGGATATGCCCTCAAAACTAAAAAAGCAAGGGCAATATTTTCTGCCATTTTGCTTAACTGAAACAAACAAGATCTGGCGAGTAAGAGCGGTTCTTATACAACTTCTTTATCTCAATCATCCATCATAATGGAATTTTTTTCCATGCAACATAACAAAGAAAACATACCTTAATGGATCATTGTGGAAGCCATGTGGCCTACAAAACGTCCAAAGGAAGAGAAGATCTATGACGATTTGGGTTGTTTGTAGCTTGCAAGTAGGTGAATCCACAACTGAGGCAGGACAAAATCCCAGAAGAGCTTCAAAACACACATACTTGTTGCAGCTTATAGGGGCTTGAGCAGACCTCTTAACTACGTGAGCTAGCAAGGAATGCATATCTTAGCCTTGCCCTTACAGTTAGAAAGGAAATCTAACTAGGGTAGGGGATTTGGAAAAAAGGCTAGGGGGACTCGTACGTCCACCTTGGCCACAAAATACACTTCAACACCTAGAGATAATAAACTATATGGAAACCTAACCTTGATCAAAAAGGGAAACCTTACTTTCTAAAGTGTAATCACCAAGAAAGCGGGTGGCGGCAATAAGGCATCAACGGACATAATGGGGGTAGCTGGATACGTGGACCAATGGGAGGAGTGTCAGACTGTCGACTCCACCTGCTGTTGACTGCCCACACGCAAAAATGATGGCTAGTTCTGACACATGCAGAACTGTCTCTTTCCGACATTCTGGGCCGTTCTCGACCCAGAGGCCTTATGAACTTATCTTTTCCTTACCTGCCGCTCCATAGCCATGGCGACGCTCCCATTCCGGTGATCCAGAACCGAGGTTGCAGCTATGGCGCTATCTCCGGCCCCCATTCCTTTGCATGCAGACTGCATGCCTTTCTTTCCATGTCTATTTGCATGCCTTTCTTTCCATGTCTATTTGCGGGCGATGGAGTTCGGCTCTTGAAAGCTAGGTAGGTACATTTTTATGTTGATCATATCATGAGCAGGTCTCTAAAAAACTCTTTCTATTAAACAGGTAATCAGGGGGCTCCATAATCGGCTACGTTTACCAGCAGGATCGATGCACAAGAATCACCAGCTCTGGATTCGACGCCATGGTTGAGCCGATCACCCCAGCTAAGCACAAACTCATTCGATTTTTCCTTTCAGACATGTCTGGCTACACGAAACTAATCCGGCATTCTTCTTCTTGTCCATGCAGTTGAGGCTTCATTTCCGGTCAGGGGCTTCATAAACGGCAGTGAGCTGGTCTCCGTAGCTATAGATTTGAGGCTTAGTTTTCCGCCAGGCATTCCGACATGAAAGATGAGTGGTATCATATATTGCTACCGCCCCTTTTGCCTTCTTACTAACTGTGATTATCAAAACAGAGAGAATAAGCTGTGGGCGATGGATCTCGGAACTCACAGATCAGGTATGCACACTCTCCCTTATCTTATTGCATTGAAACTCTGAAAACCTTCTGATAACGAGCTTTTGCATCTGTGCAGGCTTCGGAGAATTATATTTAAGTGCTTCAAAAACATTCCTGTTTTCTCCTGAGCAAAGTTCGGCGCTTGCAAATATGGTAGAATCATGCTTTTACTGGCTTTGCCATACGAAGGCCTCTGTTAAAACTCATCTATTTTGCAGGAATCGAATATTTTGTGTGTGGCTGAACGAGGGCCATTCCGACAAGATCACCATTAAGGCAGGGTCGATAAAAGATGAACCATTTTCCAAGGACAAGATACCTCTCCGGTTAGCCGGTTTCTTGAGCGGCTGCCCACCAACAGAATTTACCTAACATTTACAGCCAATCATAAGTTTTTAGCAGTCACCAGCATATTCTAGGGATATTCTAGCATATACCTAGGATATGCCAAAAGCCCACATAAACAAGGGTTTGCCCCCCTAGGGGCAATCCAAAAATAATGGCTTGCACAAATGAGGATTTGAGGAACGAGGGGAGTAAACATACCTTTCTATAAGAGCAGCTCTTTGTAGACGACGTTTGTTGTACGTTTTGTTGTATTATCTGGAGATAATAGAATGAGTACGTCTTGTCTTCTTCGTATGCGCGTGAGTGCCGTATATAGTTGCCCGTGTGCAAATACATTTGTTCGCAGGTCAAGGACGACACGGTCCAATGTTAGTCCCTGGCAGCTATTGAAGGTGGTCGCATATGCAAGTCGTAGTGGCAATTGACGTCTATGGATGGTCCATGGTCTATTATCTGGTTGATAGAAGAAGTCGGTCCTCGAAATTGGGTATATGCAATCGTTCAATTGTGTAGTCGCGGCCAATACTTTTACCATTACAAACTTGTCGTGCATTGAAGTGATCATGACTCTTGCATTTTTCACGAGACCCTTTTCTGTGTCAAGTCGTTTCATGATGTGGCATATTGCTCCTACTTTGAGTCTGAGCTCATGATCAGGAATGCCAGAGTGGGTGAAGTTGTTAAGAAAATCCGATGTTGCATAGGGGTGATCGTGAATAGGTTCATCTTGTTCGCTGATGTGATCATGGCTGTAGTATATTTTATCGTGATTTGGAACCTTGTCTAGTGTATGCATTTCGTTGAAATTATTGCGTGCTTGTTGATAGGAGATAGGAATGCTCGTTTCTCGCACTCAGTTGGATTCCTCAGGACATCGGACGGGTAGAGAAAGCTCTCTGCTTCTGCAACTTCAGTAGTTGTGTCAAATATGTCCAAAGGGACTGTTGTTTCTTTCCAGTTTTCCCCTATATTATCAACATAACGCAAGAGTTCGGATCACCGTGCATTTCGTATTGGTTGTTCTAATTTCAACACATGGAATATGTTTGCCACATAGGTGATGATTTAATGGATGCATTGATGGCTCTTTGTCTTCCCTCCTCCTTTCACAACAAAGTGCGACCGCCTAAAATCTCCGAAGCTATAAAATGCTTTCCTCAGAAAGGTAAATTATTTCCACATAATTGTTGCGATGAGGTTGTGGGGGCTTTCTATAAGCGCTTTATTAGCCATTGGGAATTCATCCCAAATTATGGCCTTTCTTTGCATTAAGGAGTTGAGTCACTTTTTGAATCCCGTTCTCTAGCAAAATGAATGCAAACCTGCATTGTTTTCTACAACGGGGATTTGAAAGAGTGAGTGCGCAGTTCGCCCCCCTGGGTATTGAAGGGCTGCGAGTGCTGTGGTGCCACATGGGAGCACAATGTTCTTGTTCAGCCAGATTAATAAGCATATGCAATTAAGGGCCTAATGTTTTTCCCATGCCGACCTTGCCATTTCACGAATGTTGGTTGCTTGCTTTGTGAGAATTCTAACATTTTTCGTATATAATCATATACTTCCATCTGATTAGCATTCATTTCACTTGACATCTCTATTACAGAGTTTAAATATCTCGCATGGTCAGGAAAAGTGGCAAGCTCGTGCATTACATCTCTTGCGAGACGAGCATGTAGTTGCAAGCCGAAGGCCATGATGTTGGTTCCATGTTGTGTCAATATATTATTGATTAGGTGGAGGGACTCATTAAATGCAACCGCTTCATCGTTTGAGTATTGGTCTAACATGTCACGACTCATAGGTACTCGAAATTTGTCCCATATTTCAACTGCTGGTGCTTGATCAAGTAACACCATTGCAAATAAAAACCGTAGTTGCGTGGGACTTAGAGACAACGATACTGCTTCTTCCATAACTAATGTTGCTTCATTATATGCTCCAATTAGTCCTTGTGCTTCTGCAGCTTGTCGATAAGTTTCATATTGCTGATTATTTACGACCTTGAGTTCTTCCCATGTCCTGACGGGTCGATGTAGCAAGATCTGTCTTAGGTAGAATGCTTCACCAATTCGAGGCAGTAAGAGGCGTATTCTACATATAATCGGTTGCTTTGTTCTCTTTTTCACAATGTTTTTTGTATATCCTGCTCGTTCTTGTTCTAGGTATTCGCCATGTTGCAAAATAGATCTGCCATTGCATGTGCTCAATGTATAATGCTCATAGTATTGGATGTATGTAAAAGCATCGAACTCAGAATCTAGGGGCCGTAAAAAATAGTAGTCTAAGAGTGAATTTGTATTTGGCAATGGTAGGTGTAATGGAAGGCATTTAACAGATGGAATATGATATGACATTATCCTCCATGATGCCTCTGTGGCAGACAAATAACGTGCGTGGACGTAATCACGTATCTCATTTGTGGAAGGTTGTCTTACACTTTGATCCACTGATATATTTTGGAATGATTCTCTCATGGCCTCTGTTCTTTCTTCAACATTTCTTGCTAAGGACTGTGATGTATAACATGTCTGTTGATTATTCATTGATGGTGGTTGAGATGTAGATTGGTGCTCTTGAGTTACTCGAAAATTGGCAGTATCAAACCCTTTGTATATGTAACTATAGAGATAGGAGAACACATGCACAGTAGACGCAATGTCTAATGTGATATGACAATCTAACTCATGCAGCAAGAAAGCATTATAAGGAACTACCCACATATCCTCTGGATTTCTCCTTCTATATTGAACGTAACCCCTTGAATCAAGATACGTCACGGGATTCACAGGCTTTGGAAACTTGTAACAACAGGGGAATTGTTTCAGAGCATCTTTTCGGTGCCTATGTATCATAAATTTTTGGACTTGTGCACGAAGAATCGGATCCGATGGCGGATTCGGCGAGAAATGATTTCATCAATACACTCAATTGGTATTTTGGGGCTCGTTAGCAAAGACAAGATGTGCATGGGGTAATCCTCGTTTTTGAAATTCCACGACATGAATCATGTATGATATCCGTTGAAAGAATTTTCGTAGCAACTCTTTCAACCGTTGTAGCCTACCATGAAAACATCGAACAACAACCATAGGGACATCAGAGGCATTTTGTCCTGGTCTAAGTGCAACCCGTATCTCAGGCCAATCTACATTTGTTGTCATTGTGATGAATAAGGTGGGACGGTCTTTTGCCCGAGAAAGTGCCAACGCGTCTGCTACTTGCACTGAACACCATCTTTTACTCCCTAAGAATGATGCAGGCAAGATGACGTCATTTTGATCATCGTTCTCTCGCTCAGAATAATCCTCGTCATATTGTGTTCTCCTGTTTCGAAAGACTGACGTCCTAAAATAGTTCAGTCGGGCATCCTCAACCCTCGAGTACATATCAACTAAGTACTCCCCACAAAGTCGACCTAATTGTAGGAATCGTTCTTCATGCAACAACCTCACTCTATACCATTGCAACTGTGTGAGATTGTACTCGTTCGTAGGTCCCTAACCTAATGTGCCGTGTGGATAGAATAGAGGGTACTGAAGTGGTTCATACATGGGGTCAAGAATATTCATGAAGGTTGGTTCCCCTTGGTTTTGCACCCAAAAACCAGCAACACGAGACCTAATATCAGCTGTATTGTTAACCTCAGCGATGGCTGCAATCTCATCGCTTGCTATAACTCCTTCAATTGTTATGTATGCCGATGGCATATGCATGCTTCCCATGGTTCGAAGATGACTAATAAATGGATTTATTTGAGAAAGAATCGAACCAATGGTCACAATCCATTGAAATGGCACTGCTTGGTTACGTGCATGTACATAACGTTGCGATTCATCATAGATGTACCAATGTATAGGATTTCCTATATCTGTTGTAGGAAGTATTCTGTGATATGTGCGACCAGTAATTGTGACGGAAGAAGGAAAATCTAGGTTCACAAATCCGCCATCGACTCCAAGCACACTGAAGCAAAACAGTCTATTAATTTTTCTAGCGTCCGTTTGAAAATCGGGTGTGTTATATAAATTGTTCAATGGTACGGGCAAAGGAGGTAATGGTGGGAGATGCCATCTTCCATTGTTGCAACAAAATCCATCCTGCTCGACATTCAATAGTGGGATTTGGCAATATGTGCACCTCTTATTCCATGTACACATAGTATAAGTTCGATTTATTGCCAAGCTCATACGTCGTGCACAGGCTTGCCAATGTGCCAAATGCCCTTGTTCTAAATCATCTGCTACATTCTCTTCGCTTGTTAGCGGTCTGACAATCTCATTCACGTTTGTGGTAGAGGCTTGGCAATGTGCCAAATGCCCTTGTCCTAAATCATCCGCTACATTCTCTTCGCTTGTTAGAGGTCTGACAATCTCATTCACATTTGTGGTAGATGCTGCCTGCGATAAAGGAATTCCTACTATCGAGCCTGACAATATATTAGTGGGAGTGTTTATTGAATCTGAACGTTGCCTTGCATGTTCCCTCCATCTTTGCACCCTATGTCTTCGTTCCTCGATGGGAGTTATGTTGGGAATTACTGTGCTTCTGGACGCTGCTCGGCGTTCCCTTGTGCGTTCTCTCTGCCTCGCGCGTCTCTCTTCTCTTCGTTCCTCAGTTAAATTAGCATACCTTTGTCTATAGTATGCATTCCTTTGTAAATTTCTCTCTGAATCAGTCATTCTTTTAATAAGGGCGGGTTTGACTATTCAACACAACATAAGACATAAAACTGGCCACTACGCATACACGCTATCTATGGTGTAAAAAACTTACTTGATTTCCCTCTTCTTCTTTAATTCACATAATATATCTCTTCGTGATCATCATCTGCTGATCTTATTTCTTTCTAGATCTACAACATACATGCATTGTTTGCCATCATTTCAGCGTATTTCCTGCAAATATAGAAACATAGCAACTTAGCACTCATGTGTAGTACAACTACAAATGGTTAAGTTTCCTAATGGGATCTCGGGTAAAGATCCCATCCTCCAGAATCACCCATAAAGCAATGCAAATTTAAAAAAAAAAATGTAATTATGAATGTACACGAAATCGTGGAGGACATTATCCCCAACTAACCATATTGAACTAGTACTAATTTTTTGAACTTGCTCCATTGACTCTAGTAGGATCTAAACATTCCTAACATGGACACCTACAATTTACAATCCCAAAAAAAAAGAAGGAAAAATGAGTGCAACTTAGAAAAATCAAATAATGGAGACTTCAGACCAAGTAAGATTATAATATTGTGATGTTCAAGTGTGATGTAGAATAGAGTTCTAAGATTTAAGCTTTTATATGAGGAGCTAAAAAAAGTCATAGATTAATAGTTGTGGTACCATCCATTGTTGGGTTTGCCAGAAGATTATTGGGTCTGCCGAACCTACCATGCCAGAGCTTATGGCTTAGCTTAATTGAAGGAAAGTTTCGGGTTTGATGGTATACGTTGTATGGGTTTACAATAGCGGAAAGTCGATAGGTATGGGTAAACATACAGCCAAATCATGCTAATAAATCATTGTTGGTAGGGCTAGACGAGGTACAAAATGGGCTTTGGGGTTTCGGATGCATGGAGGCGGAAACCCCAATCTGTAGTTGTATGATGCTGAATGACCCAGGATGTTTTTCGGAAGTAAATCTCCTGGCTTTTTAAGATCAACCTGTTTAAAAACCCAGGATCATCACTACATACTTTGCAGGAATTGTGTGTGCCACTAGACCAATCACTGCAATATGTTAACGATGTAGAAATTCAGCTATTGGATGATCCAATATCTCAAAATGACGATGATGCGACTGACGGCATTGGAAGAATTACCGTCTTATTGTTCGTGAAGAAAAATTGTGAAAGCATGCAAAATATTAACATTATTTGGCTTGAGGCTATAGATTATAACAGGACCAGCCATATAAAATTATCTAACCATAAATTTAGAACGGGACCAGCCATTTAAATATCTAACCATATAATCTCACCGCTCTTCCTTTTGCTATCTTTTCAACAAAAATATAAGCATGTAAGTCACTTGTCGATAGATTAGAGTTTTTTCACCATTAATATGATTCGACCCTAGAATTATGGGTCAGAAAAATTAGCTTAGCAATAAACATTATTATAAGAAGGCATAATTTGCAGCGGTCCAATTGTGATTTAATGTGTATGAGATCCACGCAAATTGATTTGCATTTTTTCCAATTGCATTAAGATCAGCATAAGGAAAGCACTAGTGATAAGGAAAGTCTTTTCCTACAATAAACTACGGTTTTGGAGACATCAGTCGTGAGAATTAAAGTGATGATGAAGCAGCTCCTAGGAGGAGGATTGAAAAAAAGGACCTTTCTTTTATGTATTGGAATGTTTGTAGTTAAGTATTTAGTACCTACTTGAAGCTTCCCTTGTGGAATATAAACCGTGTATCCTATATAAGGGCTCATCTCAATTAGCTCGAAGTTTGGACTATGTTGTGCCTAGTAGCGAATCCAAGCCAAGAAGCTTATTACATTCAAGTGCGGGATTCTCATTTACGAGTCCAAGAGCACTCCATCTTAAAAACTCAAGGCAAGATCTCCATTAGTCTAAAAATTAATAGCATCGCGCTCTGAGTAGAAAATAACCCTGAATTATTTGAGAGAGGGTGTTAAGACTGTCTGAATTAGAAAAAGTTGGAAGTAGTGCTTTAGTGTTCTGGAGGAAGACTAAAGATCGATCCAGCTCTGAACAACAGGGCCTAACATTTCCATCACATTTCTCGACTTGGTGAGACCCAGAAGAGGATGAAAAAGCGACGGGAAATGAGACGAATTTCTTCCATGCTCTTTTCTCGCCAGTCTGGCTCTACATGGCCATTGTCCAAGTATACAAATTCTGAAGGCCCTGGTGTTGTACCGGGGCACCAAAACGTGGGTTTTTGTTCACAGAAAAATCGAGCTTCAAAAGATCATTGGGCATACCTGCCACATCGCTGCCAAAGGCAATTTTATTTGGCATGGATTGGTTTGTCACAGGTGTTTGTTAATTATATCTGCTTTGACAGTATCATGTTTTTTAATCTTTGGATTATCCTTACATTGCTAAGTTAAGCAGTTTTGACAGGTCCACGCACCTGCTCGGATTGGTGATACGCACTTGGTGGCTAGTAATTGGGGATACATTAATTGGGCAAAAGCGGGCAATACAGTGAGTGTCCACTGTCCGGTTCAAAACATAGAATACAATTGGATGCAAGCAACAGAAGAAATCGATCAATAAAATTTGAAAATCATCGAATTTAAGTAAAGTGTTTTGTACTTCTTCTATTTTTTAAATGTGGGCTCTTACCCTGTTATTTAAACCCTAGCCCTGTGTGAGGGTTCTTTAATGGCAGGAGGCAGGTTTGAGCTGACAGAGACCAAAGGCGATCTATTCCGCGATGCACTGGCAACGGACGGGCTGGTTCACTGTGTATCGGAGGATCTTCACATGGGAAAAGGCATAGCGAGCATATTCAAGCAACTGTATGGAGAAACCCCATCGACAAAAGATCTTCAGAAAGTTAAAAGCGATAAGCCAGGGAAAGCAGAAAAGGATGTAGAGTCAGTTCCAGACTTGCAGATATTGAAGGGTCTCACCAAATATTTGTGGCCTAAAGATCTAAAGATGGTGATACAGTTCAAAGGATTCAATGGATTTTAATATCACTGCTTTTCAAACTGCTCTACTCAGTTGATTCAGTTGATGCGCAAAAAGCAAATAGGTAGATTTTCAGAACAGAACACAATGAAATAAGGAAATAGAAGATCGGGTTCACCCGGAAGGCCGAAGGTGGATTTGGTATTCCGCCACATGAAACATAATGCTTCTGCTAACTTCACAACAACAGCCAAATAGATCTTGTTTTATACCATATTACATCCAATCGATTGCTGGCATTTGCCATGGTAACAGCTAGATAGAAGCTGCCAGATAATTAAAGCTGCGGATATTACGAGCATCGGATTTTCTTGAGATCTGCATTTCTAATGGACACTTGGTGTTTTCCTCCACAATATTGAAGGCCGAAGAAGTGACAACTCAAACCTCTCGTGGTTTTCGGCAACAAGAAGATGACAAAGCGCATTCTAATGTATGCAGCTCAGAATCGACACCTAGGAATTGTCCCGTTCATATTCTGCCACAGCACAAATTCGCCGGTGCAATCCTCTCCACAATTTTCAGACCTCTGCAAATTTGCCAAGCGTCTAACCCACACATGATTTTGCTACCAAATGGATTTTGCTACATCACACGATTTTGCTACCAAATAGATTTTGCTACATCTGTTAAGATCCTCAGATTCAAATCCTGGCCTGGGTATCGGTTACCAAATCCTGGTTACCAAATCCTGGATTTTGCTATCGATTACCAAATCCTAGGAATTGACAGTAGCCAGTACCAATTACCAGTAGCAAAATCCTGGTTACTGGCTATCGATTTTTACCATATGGATTCCGGTTAGCGTACCATATGGATTCCGGTTAGCGTCTGGGAAACGGCGTGAAGCCATGCTATTTGAAACGTGTCAAAAAAATTTACGAAGGAGTGTTGCGCACAATTTCTGCTAACGTGTCAAAATATAAGATAAGAATCTCAAAGTAATATTCCAGAAGAATCACCCACCAATAATTATATATGTTAAGATATGGTTCACGTATGGTAACCCACTGTGTGACCAAGTCGCTTGCTTAGCCTCATGGCAACATTTTTGTTTGTTGTACTTTGTTTTATGATGGGGATTTGCCCCTTTGTTTGTTTATTTTGGGCTTCAAGACTTGTTCATTGTACTCTCCTTTACGTTAAAATATTATCTACCTTTTCGACCACAAAGGATATTTCAAATATCCATTAAAGCCATGAACAGCTAGACTAAGACATACAAGAGTCGTTGTAAAACAACCACTCAAACTTCTTGTCACATGGCATCTTCCCACGCCATGTGGCAAGAAGTTGGGTCTCTCATGGTAATAACCATTGAAATGTTTGGATTAGGTTAGGTTTGCGCAGGATGTTGTCATTGGTAATGCAATGAGGTCCATTATCCATCTTAAATTTTTTTTAGCAAGTTTGCACAAACACAAGTTGACATTTTGAAGCAATTTTAGAGTGTCCACGTTACTGCCAACTAGGATTTTTGTCCATGTGGATGCACCTTGATCGACGGTTACAAAAAATTAATGGAAATTCCAGCCTGTCCTGGAAAGTCATGCTCGCGTTGGGAAGCTATGGCGCATCATCGACTATGGCGAAGTGTAAGCGAGCCTCTTCAACTCATAAACCTCCTCCTTCCCCTCCTATTTCTTCTTAACCCTCCTGCTGATACCCCGAGCACCCTTTTCTACTCTTCTTTTCTTAGATCCCCCAATAATTACAAACTCTTCGGTTTCGCTTTGGTCATTCTTCCCCCTTGCGCCTCCCCTCCATTCCGTGGTCCTCCCGCAGTCCCTTCCAATGGCTCCGACGATTACGACATGCTCAATTCTGAAAATGGTGGTTGTTTTGTAGACGACTTTGCTAAAAGAAGCCAGGCGGATTTGTTTTCTTCTTGAGTTTTGGATAGAAAAGGTGAGAATTCTCATGGCTTGGGGTTTGAATTTGAGGCACAGGCTGGAAGCCCTTTCTGTATCGCGGAGCATGGGATAGGCACGGCGTAGTGACCTGGGTTGGGATGCCTCTGGCTCCGGTCATATCTTATGGCTTGATGCGGCCAGGGAAGGGGATTAGATTATTAGAGCGTCTCTGGCTCATGGTTTTTGGATTATTTGGTGTAAGGGTCGGGATTGGAGGTCTGCGAATCGGATGCTCTGGGAGCATAGGCATGTGCAGCATCAACCAAGGTGTATGTCGGGATTTGAGAGCATAGGCATGTGCAGCATCAACCAAGGTGTATGTCGGGATTTGAGCATGAAGATGGCTACGGCAGGGTTATTCTAGAAGGTTTGGGTATATAGGCATGTGCAGGATGGATTCATGAACGGTATATAAGCTGGTGCGGGAGAGTTTGTTTCTGTACTTATGTGTGGGCTATGAATTAATTGGTTGTGGGTTTGTTGGTTGCCCTGGGAGGATGTATGCCTGGGTTAGTTTAGAGTGGCGAACATGCCGATTAAATCCTTCTATGGCGGACTCTGACAGATTTTCCTAAGGCCGAAATTGGCCGTGAACCCTTAAACCTTCCGAATCTGCTTTATGCAGCCGGAAATTTCCTCCAGAGGTATGATCTATAGCTGGATCGATTTGTTGGTAGCTAGGTTAAGCATTTGTTGAAGGCTTTTCCCTTTGATTTTTATGCATTAATACAGAAAATTGAATCCGTTTGTGGAAACTAGTTGTTCCGGGTCTGCTAGTAGAGCTGGTTGTGGCATTATGCAGTTGGGTTGCGCTAGTGATACGTAGATCGAATCTTCCGTTTTATGGCAGGGTTGGGCAGGGGTTTATTTTTCAAGGAGGTACTGGCTGATTTTGCATTACATCAAGATTTCTGAGCTCTTTCTAGAAAGGTCGTTTGATTATGACTGTGTTGTTGCAGGTTAATTCGCCGGTTGTTATTGCAGCCTTGCCAAACTACGGCCAGTTAGGAAATTGCAGTGGCTTTGGTTTTTTGAGGAGCTGGTTATGGAGAGAGAAGGATTCTGGGGATGCAAAGCAGTCTGACCAAACTATATTGTCAATTCATTGTGAGAAGCTCACTTTGCTTCTTCTTTCATTCGTCATTAACTGTGATAAGGTTTCTTCTTCTTTGCAGCTTGCGAGAATAACTACTTCGACATATGCAGCATGTATATGCCTCTGTGGTAGATTATTTTGGCCCTGTTCTGCAGTCAAATCTGCAATCCACGCTATTGTGCAATCTCTAGGTAGGCCTTTTTAACCATGTAACCTCATCTCTTACATTCAATTATTAAAATCCCATTCTGAAAGATTTAATAGACTTGGAAGATATGATAATAGCTGCATGGCTACATAAACTAGGCTGATTTAAGCAAAAGTCAGGCTTAATTTGAGTTATGGTACACAATCTTAGGTTCAAGATGGAATACAGTTTTGAAATATAATATAGGGCAGGATGATCTTCCCATTCTGAAATATTTAATAGACGTGGAAGATATGATAATAGCTGCATGGCTACATAAACTAGGCTGATTTAAGCAAAAGTCGGGCTTAATTTGAGTTATGGTGGAATACAGTTTTGAAATATAATATAGGGCAGGCTGATCTGGAAGCCATTTCCAAATACAGATTTTGAAGTATCATACAAGGCAGGATGATATGGATTGCATGGTTTGGTCAACAAATATTCCATGCATGTTGAGGTATGGTTTAATGGATCATCTAAAAATTGGCGAATGTTTCTTTTGAAGGAGGCACTGTGGCATTGCTAAATATGATCAGAGCTTGTGCTGAGTATGCATTCATTTAAGACAGAATGGTGGTTATTTACAGACCCATTTTGAGACGTTTTGTTATAGGTGTTCACAGTTGGAGGTTTTGTCATTGAAATGCACACGGATCATGTTTTGCTTGTTGTGATTTGCAGGACATGAGCATTCTTTTTGTTGGTGTTTTTCCGCAAAGAACATTGTACTGCTGTGTATGGAATGGTGAAGTTTTTTTGTGGTATTTATGAGAATGACCTGCTACCTGCCAGATGTATATATGGTATGAATATCCAAAAGGCAGAAACAGACCTCATTTGAGATGATTTGACATCCCTTTAAGCATTTCCTTTAACTTTGAGGCTAGCAAGAAGTCTTCTATTGAGTTGACAAAGAGGGGCATAAAAAACTTTTTCCTGGAAACAGTTGACATCATAAGAATCTGTGTGTTTTTGAACCTTGCTTGACGATTATTTTTGAGTTTTTAGAATCTGCTTTGTCCTTTAGAGTATGTATACTAATTGGAGTGTATAAAATATCAACAGCTATTTATATTTATGCTTAGAACTGCCCTCAGATTTTTTCATTCCTGCCCACATCGATATATGGTATAAATATCCAAGGCAGAAACAGACCTTATTTAGGCAGAAACAGACCTTATTTGAGATGACTTGGCATCCCTTTAAGCATTTCCTTTAACTTTGAGGCTAGAAAGAAGTCTTCTATTGAGTTGATCAGGCTGACAAAGGGGGGCACAAAAAACTTCTTCCTGGAAAGAGTTGACATTAGTGGCCTAGGTGCTAATAGGGTGAATCTATGACTGTATTATAAGAACCTGTGTGTTTTTGAAACTTGCTTGACGATTATCTTTGAGTTTTTAGAATCTGCCTTTGTCTTTTAGAGTATATATACTAATTGGAGAGTATAAAATATCAATAGCTATTTATATTTATCCTTAGAATTGCTCCCAGATTTTTTCATTTCTGCCCACATCGATATTTCTTTGTTTCTATTCAATAATCCTAGGATACAGTTTCAAGCAAAAGATTTGAGAAAGATTGAAACAGCAAAGTCTGTATCAAACATCCAGGTGTGTTGCATATGGGTTGGTAGTGAATATGTGTTCTACATTCCTCATCAAGACAGGTGTTCTTTTGAGCAGATGGTCCAGAATACGAGGTATTGATGAGAATGCCAACAGTGTGACTTGACATGTTCAGATTGTGTATGCTTATGGTGCTGTATTAACAGTACAAAAGCCAGCAGCAGTTATTTTTTCTTCAGTCTTGATGGCTAGCACCTCATGTTAAAAATTGTATGCCTCTATACCACATCATAGTGAAAAATGTGTTGCATGGTCCAATTTGCAAAGCAGCGAAGTTTGGATCATGTAGAACGAGTAATACATTGCGTAGCAATAGTTATTTGCCCATGATCATTGTGAAAAATAGGGATGCTAATGAATAAGAGAATTCGACTTATAATGAGCATTGAAAGTTTAATGGATGAAATGTTTGATTGCCACCTCGTTAATGCGAAACATAATAGCACAATTAAGGATAAGCTTGGATAGCACAAAATAAACCTTTAAAATTCACAATTAAAAGGGTATTTGATATTACATTCTTGTTACATTAAAAAATCAACTCAAAATGAAAGAACACAAAAAAGAATGCTGTACTTATCGTCTAAGACATGCACACTTTTACATCAAAAAATGCAGCAAAATATAATTTGCAAGGCGTAGATACACAGTTTTACATTAAAAAATGCAGCAAAATATAATTGGCTAGGGTGTTACGAATCATTTCTTTTATGCTTTTCTGACATTGCTCTCCTTGCAACAAACATCAAATATGATTCCAAACTTTTGGGCTTATGGGAAAGAGCGCTTCGCCAAAGTAATTTTAGAATCCAAAACCTTTTGGCCAAAGAACAAGCAAATCCTCCTTTTGGCCATGCTAAACTTCGTAGAAAGAATGCTTTTATGACATACATTTGCAAAGGCCTAGTATGGGGATTCTAAACAAGCATTGAAGGAAATTAATAGAGGTCTATTAGGTCTTAGTTGAATATATTAATTGTGGAATGATGCATTATCAAAATGGACATTTTTTAAGACATTTTTTAGACAATTAATTCTTTCTTAGTGGTCTTAGTGTCATAGAACCTATGATCATATGATTATAGGCAACACAAGATATGCAATGATATCTTCATTATCGTTAAAATGATGAGCAACTCATGTTGATCTACCTAGAAACAATGGCTAGAATATTAAAAAGTTTCAATGAATGTAATGGAATTTAAGTGATTGTAGAATCAAATGCAACAATATGGACCCCCAACATTTGCGACTCAAGATCTAACAATGAGTATTAGCAATTATGTTGTCACATTTATTTCACACGAATGAATGACGCTATCTACATTTCAAGTCATTTTAAAAGATCAAAATTGGTCGGCTAAAATATTAAAAGATAACAACTATGCTAACTCCATGATGAAAACAACAAACTTGCAACTGCCTTCCTTTGCACCACCTTGCAGGTCAATGAGTTACTCAGACAGATATGTTTCATCTATGCCATTACAATAGCACCATAAAAAAAGGTCGCATTAGCTTATTTACTTTACTTCATTTTATTTGTTATATGCACTCCAACTTATTTTAACAATTCAAAGTTGGTTGATAGAAATATTAAAAAATAATGCAACTATGCCCAACCCATTATGAAAACACCGAACTTACATCTGTCCCTTTTGTCCAACCCAGTTTGAAAACACCAAACTTGCATCTACCCCCTTTGCACCACCCCATCGGTGCGTAACTTGTATAAATATAAACAGAAGCAGATCTATTGAAACTTATTGATCTGCCTAGTTTTTCAAAGATTGGTTCACTTATGTTCATAGCATTACAAAAGGCATCTCAACAAGTACTAACCTTATCTACCATGAAAAGGTTAGTGTGGTAAACAACATCTTAAGCAAGCAACTAAGATATTACCCGATGAATGATAGATTCAGCTACAGAAATGTGTAAAAGCAGCATTTGCTTGGGGCTTTCAACCACAGGTCTACCCATTGAATAAATCTTTGTTGTCGTTGCTACAAAACCCCGTCGATGACAAAACAAGAATGCTAGAAAACAAGTTTTGCATAATACCCAGTGATGAATCTAGGGGCTCCGACAGAAAAACTGGTTTTCGATCAGACCGAGCTCTAACCACATCCTACAAAATTAAAAGAAAAGTGCTAGAAATCGAAATATAGGTAATACCCAGTGATGAATCTAGGGGCTCCGACAGAAAAACTGGTTTTCGATCAGACCGAGCTCTGACCGTATCCTATAATTTGCTATGCAAAGTAACCAAACGTGCTTTTGACTAGTTTTTTTGAAGAACTGTGTCATCAATATATTAAAAGAATGGTAATGTTACAAAGCAAGTGAGGAGGAAGGAGAACTGCCCCAAAGAGACAGCGATACCTCGACACTCCACAACAAACTCACAGAAAAACTGCAACTCTACTGCTGTACAAACCGACCATCACCATCTACAATACCTAAGAAGTCCCGCCAAATGGCAAACTTCCGCTCTACTACTCCGGGAACACCGAAAGCTTTGAAATAGCTTGTACCGAAGTCGAGGAACTGTGAGAGGGCCGCAGTGGCGAATCCCTCGAAAGATCCACAAATCACGCCGCTTCCAAATCAGCCACACTAACCAAGCCACGCCGCGGATGCAAGGCTTTGCCGCCGCAAGAGCCGCCAAGCACCGAGGATACACATGAAGCGGCAAGCTGGCGGCTAGTCAATCTCACCACGAAGCGAGCCCTAACCCAATCCCCAGGCAGACGCAAGTGAGGGCATAAAACCGCACAATGCTCCATGGGCCTCACAATGATGAAGGCCACAACAAGGGCAGAGAGAGGGCTCACACCCGCCTAAACCGACTCACAAGGGCATTCACCACGACACGGTGCACCACCGCCACGAAGCACCCTAACCTTGATTGGGGAAGTGTGCTCTATGTCCACGCCCAAACCGAAGGCCATCGAGAACCCTAAGCCGCAGAGACCACTTGCCCGAAGGGGGGGCGGTGTCATGAATAGCCAAAGACCCGGTAAGAAGACCGCACCAAGCAAGAAGACACAACATCCGGATGAACCTTCCAAACCCGCACCACCACATCATCCCGAGGGACTATAGGTATGTGTAGCGGAATACTCCCCGCCACGTGCTCCCGGATAGATAGGTCACTTTGCCCCTCGGTGAAAGCGAAGCTCGAAAAGAACTCCCACGAAGCTAGCCGACCACCCAATACCAATCCTCCAAGGTGAGCACAAAGAGCTTTCGCCTCCAACGGCCTGCGCCCAGAGCATGCACAAAGTGGCAGCCAAGGGCAAAGCGCTTGAGGGGTAAAGGAACCCACAAGAAAGGAGAAGAGTGGTGATAAACCGAGGCATAATCTAGCTGGAAGAGCACACGCACATGATCCCAAGCCCGCAACACTCCCGGTGGAGAAAAGGGGATGCATGTGGGAAAGGTGGGAGACCATACAACGGTGCCTGGGGCAACTCCACATGCACAGACATTTTCCCAAACGCCACACAATGGCGAAGAGATCGCAACAACGGCCAAGCCGCACCGGGAGAAGATGCTCCATCTGCGAATGCTCCAAACAAACTTGGAGACCAACACCTTACTATGCAGCTAAATCGAGAATGGCCAAGCCCCCATCCTCCCTGGGCGGAGACACTTCCACCAAGCCACTTTAACAACCGCCCCTTCATCATCCCCCGCCCCACACAAAATTTCGAACAATCTTATCCAAAGCCCAGATCTTACCATCGAGGAGCTAGCATCGCAGATGTTTGTATACACATGAGTGCTATAAACCGACTTGGCAATAGTGATCCTACCGCCATGGACAACTTGCTACCCTTCCACCAATTAAGGTGTTTTCGCAACCCCGCAAAATCTCATCCCACACCCTCCCCATGGAAACATCCCTCCAAAGGGAATACCCAACAGACTTAGAACACACATTACCCGGAAGCACCTTCCAAGGGAATAGAGCCAAACAAGGGGAGGGCGAGTCACCGGGCCCATAATGCGGAGCACTTACCCCAATTGAAGAATGCCCGAGGCCAAGGAGAAAGTATCCAACAAACCCTTCACATTCTCGCGATCCGCCACCAAGAAGAGGAAAGTGTCATCGACAGAACCGGTTAATAATCGATGGCTACCATCCCGCATCCAAAGCCCATCCACCACTCCCTCCTCCACTGCGCCAAAAACAATCGAGACAAAGTGCCTCGCCACAATCGTAAACAAAAACGGGCCAAAGGGCACCCCCGACGCACCCTCCGCCTAAGGAGAAAAGGCGGAGGGTTCACCCCGACACACCACCGTAGCCCGCGGCCGACCTATGCGGCTTCATGAGGATCTCTCGTAAAGCGTGGACCATGACCCAATGCTAACATCATGGCGGCATAAGAACTCCCAACGGACACTATCGTAAGCTTTGGCAAAGTCAAGCTTAAGATAGGCAATGCCTTGCCCTGTTCTTCTGGCCCAATAAAGGCCCTCATAAGCTGCGGCAACATTAGTCAAAATGTTCCTCCCAGGGACAAACCCAGACTGCACCTTACTAATGGAAGAAGTCAACACCGGCTTAAACTTCTCTGCCAGAGCTTTTGCAATAATCTTATACACAGAGGACAACAAGGAGATAGGCCTCCAATCATTAATAGTAGAAGGCTGCTTAACCTTAGGAATCAAGGAAATGCATGCGGTATTCAAGATCCTATACATTTGAGGAGACTGCAGCAACTCAAGGTACACCTGGTACACCGACTCACCAGCCCACTCCCAATAAGTCTGAAAGAACTCCACAGGGATGCCATCTAGCCCAAGACATTTATCCTTGGCCATGCACATACATGCCGCGCTAAATCCTCTCACGGAGAGCTCACGCTCCAAGCTTTCAATGGTGAGGTGAGAATAGATGGCTTAACCCCCAAAACAAACGCATCTCACGCTCATAGGGAAGAGTTGTTGTCGCGAAAAACCCGAGAAATGGGCATGCACATACCTCTGCAAATCAGCGGGATCCTCCAAAGTCCGGCCATCGGGCAAAGCAAGGGACGCCATAGATCTTTTGCATATCGCCATTTGCCTAAACGCTTTCGAAGAACACCGGCGAACTTGTATCCCCTCCTTCAACCAGGTAAGGGCTGCCTTCACCGTGCTCCGCACTAACCTGCTCCGAGCAACAATACTGTTGCAACACCTTGCATTCTCCCCTAATGCCATCGAGGAAAGGTGCCGAATCCTCTCCAACTCTCGATAGAGACCATGCAACTCCTGCCGCTCCTGCCGCGACACCGCGCCTACCAAAGACCTTGGCAAAACGGCTTCACCCGGCCAAGGCGGTCACCATACCAGACATACCCTTCGGAGATGAAAGGTATCAAGCCACTCGGCACCGGGCCGAAATCCGCATCGGCCGGAAGTCGGTTGTTCAAGCGGAACACCGCCCTAGAGGGCGAGAGGCAACCGTGCACCTCGGACCGGACAAAACACGAGGGTAATGATCAGAAATGGAGGTAGACGAGAATGTTACTCGGTAGCACCATCCAAAGGCGCATGGGGAAGATAACACCGCCGGCCGTGCCTAGCATACGCTTACCAAGCACCAATCGCCTATTACAATAGGTGAAAGACAAGTCCCCTGGGGACCTCAACCAAGGCCAAATCCTCGCAACAAACGAGACCACTAGTCCCTCTCAAACCCATGCACAACACGGGTTCCAGAACGAGGCGATCCTCTACTCGCTCTACCATATTGAAGTCCCCTAACAACAACAAGCGACACGCAGAACCCACCAAGGGCTCGCAACTTATTCGAATTGTGGCCCATAAAGCACCCGTGAGAAGGCTGATTAGGGGCATAAACATTAACAATCCCCCACTCTTGCCCTCCCTCCAACCACTTAATGATTGCCCACCGACCAAACATGCTGGCTGCAGATGCGTGACATGCACATCCATCCTCCAAGCAATAAGAGTACCCCCACTAGTCGCCCGGAAGAAGAAGCAATAGAGGCAAACTGCCTACCAACCATATTCATGAGCCTAGACATATCACCCCTGTGACACTTATGCTCTGAATGTAAACAATATCGGGGCGAATCTTTGAAGTGCCAAAGAAACACGGGCCCTCTTACTACTAGAGGACCGCACCCCCCGCACATTCCAACTAAGGATCGACCTATTCATCCCGGGAGGAGAAGTGTCCAGCCCCACATGCCTACCCACCGGGCCATCAGCCCACTCCACGAGTCATCATCTAGAGCCGGAGGATTAATCACAAAGCAATATGATCCCACAGCTCTCACGTGAGATTCCACTTCCAACACGTGTTGGAAGTCCCCGTGCACCTCCATAGAGTCATGGGCGCACTAGTCTCTACCTCCACCCGTGCTGCTCCAGCCACCTCATGCTCAAAGATATACCGCTACCGGGACATCCCCACCGGGATCACCAACCCCTCCCACAGCCCCACGTCCTCGGACCTAGCCACGACCAAATCATCTCGAGCCCTCCCCGAGCCACCACGCCCCTAGCCCCGCCATCCAATGGATGGCCAAGAAAGAAGCTTTGCCCCGCCTCGCCCCACACCACCTCTCCCAACCACGCCACCTCGTCCAACTCCACTCATCGCGCACCGCGGAGTCCTCATGCGTTTGCCCTCGGGGAACGGAGGAATCCGGCCCCCCTGATAAGCACCCGCAACCCCTACCACATCACAACCACCAGCGGGATCATCAACATGGTGGGATGGTAGCACAATAGATGGAAACATCCGCCCGGATCTCGAGCCATTCAAAAGCTTCAATCGGAAGAGAAAATGCGGGGACCACTACACCGACCGAAGAGAAGTGGGCACAGCCGCAAAGCAGCGAGCAACACAAATCTTGGGGACTCGCACAATAGAATGAGCCAAATAACCCGGGCCATTAGCCATAGAAACCAAGAAATCCCGGGGCACCATCGGTCAGGAGGAAGATCCCGGACTGGAACCAACACGATTTTTAACCATTTGTCCAAAGAACCGGTGGACATTGCTGGAGTATAATATCGATACAACACATAAGATTCACCCAAAGTATCCACCCTCGACTAACCAATTGCCGCACGGAAGACTCAGCCTCAAACATGATTATGAAGAAATTATTTGGTAGGAATTTCAGAGACTGATACCTGGGCAAACCAATCCGCCTCAGATGTCCGGCAAGCCAAGAGCTAAACCTCCTCGTGTCCAATATGTAACCCGTGAAGTAGCCCAATACCGCAAATGAAACTAGATTCTCAATGGTCTGAACATGTCTGGTATGATCAATATCTATCCATGGAGTCTCCGGAAGAAGCCGCAGTCAGTCAACAGTGATGATCCTCCACAAATTTTGAGCCTCTTGAACACGGGCAGTCCTACACTCCCGAGGAGCTCAAGGCTTGATCCATCTGAAAACCCCTACCGAAAGTGATGCGAAAGCGGTGTCATTGCTCCGCCCGCCGGGCAAGACATGAGTTGGGGCTGCCGCCCGGCATCCCCGAGAGGTATCCGGGGGCACCCGGGAGGCACATCAGCTACATGCACCCTAGAAGAGGGCGCATCACCAGCAAGTGATCCCTTCCCAAGCACAGGGGAAGAGGGCATCACAGATCCAGTTTCCAAAGGGGGCATGCTTGATGGGATCAAGACTGGAGTCTCCAAAATACAATCTACTGGGGTCTCAGAATTATATTGAGAAGAAGAGCAATCCACATACCTCTCAACCGAAGGGGATTCCAAGAGCTCCTTCATCTCTGCCACCAATTGCATGCCACTTCCTACAGCCCCCGCCTCCTCATGCATGTCGAGACCCGCGCCCTTCCCCTTTACTGGAGGATTCTTCCTCCTCGCCATCTCCCTTGGCTTCAGCCCCAAGCCATGAGGCTCAATCGATCCCCCATCAGCCTGTCTGGCAGGAGCCATGACATCCGAACCAGTCCGAAAATCAGCTGTTTGCGGCAACAAACCACATGCAAAACTGCTGATGCTATACACCACCAGAAAGAGCTCGGAACAAGCTTTCCAACGAGCCTAAGCACACTGAAATCTGATACCAGATAAGAGAGATATCACCGATCAAAGTTTCAACTCCACCTATACCCTTATTTTTTAACCCATTTTAACTCCATCTTAAACTTTGCTAAATATGTTTTGGAGTTCTTATAGGTCCCATATCCACTGTATCTAATGGTAGATCTCTGTAGCTCAATGGACTATGCAAAAAACCTTTCGAAGTCCATAGTGTGCTAGAACCCTTTAATGAACATGTACAACTCTTTGAATCTGCATTAAAAATTTCTCAAGTTCTACATTGCAACTAGGAATGTCCCAATCTCTATTCTCCTGCACACACCAGAATGGAGCATGCATGTGTTTATAAGCATATGATCCCAATAAAGCCCACCAACGTGCACTTTTGGCATGGCGACATGCAACCATTGCATGCATTCACCTCACCACAAGGTGCATTACATGGAAGTGCACTTCGAAACAACTCTATCCACCTTTATAATGCCTACTATTTGAAAGGAGCATTTTACATTTGAAGACTAATTTGTTCATGAGATGCATTGGGCTAAAAATCAATTTGATGTGGCATTGTCTATGAATTGAATTGAATAAAATGGATTTTTACCATCCAAGAAGACTAATAGGCCTATGGGACCCAACCAAAAAGCACACAAACGTATTACTGTCAAAATTAAAAAACCCCTGCCCCGATGTGTTTTCGAGGGAGAAACCCTGGCACTAAGCATGTGATAAACTGTACAATAATATATTATGATACATGCAATGCAATATCTGAGGACATAGCTGCATGCGCATATCCATGATCTCCTAAAGATATGATCTCAATACACCACTGAAATCGTGTCCTGTGACATTTCACATATTTATACGCTATACATACAAATATATGAAGCGTTACCTTGAATACTTAATGGTGCATTCATTATTCATGTTAGTAATCAACAACGTAAGGTTAGCTATGTTAGAATTAGATATTAATTGAAAAGCCAAGTATGCGAAATTATTAATAATTAATCATTACCTATGTTAATTAATCATTAATAATTTAGCACCTAAGCCAAATCGATTGGGCAAGGTAGAGATGCTGATTGGGAAAGGAAGTAGGTCGCCGATTCCAGACATTGGCTGCCGCCAGTCGCGGGGCTTCTGGAATCAGCTCCACATTTTCCATGCCACTATACAATCTAAGTGTGTGTTCACGTGCCACGTGATTATCGAGAGAAATCTTGCACCGCCATCATCGAAATGGGAGAAGTGGAATTTGATTCCCAAAAGCTAAAACAGGTCAAAATAGAGGCTAATCGGACTGCGCAGAGAGATGACAGGCCTTTTCTTCCTTCGTTTTTGGTTTCAGAGTTTTGCAGGGAAGAAAGAGTTCGTCGGGCCATGTCGATTGAAGCATGCATTGAAAGCAACAATAAAGCAAAAAATGTTGAAGTAGGTTCAATTTGGTGTAAGGACCGGTTGGGGGATGCTCACAACAGACTCAAAAATACCTAGATGCCTCAAATCCGATGGATCGTGCTTTTTCCATCTGCAACTATAGCTAGTTTCATTCATTTAGCCACAGACGTTTTGAACCAGTTCTTGATTTTCTTGCGATCTCCAAGTTTCGTTTGTTGCTATTGCAGACCATTTCTGTGAGACATCAGTTTTTAGAAGCGGACCTATCCAAATTTATTTTTAGGTCAAAATCAGTTTTCTGTACAAGTTGGGTGGGCAGTTGCAGACAAGTTTAGGCAGTATTCTTTCATTAGTGCTTGCCCTTAAGAATGTTGTTTGTAGACTTCAATTTGGGAGGAGTAATTTGCATATGCTAAATGCTTCCATATAATCTCTGCATTCCATTGTATCGGTTCCTGTGCTTATTAACAAAGTCTATAGGAGGTTATTTGGAAATTTATTTCATTTATAAATAGAAATACGACACATTCACTACAAGAGGATGGGGGATATAGTGTCAACCCTTGTGACAAGCCATATGTGTAGTGACAATTTTGTGTCGACTGCTACTATCTTGACACAAAGTGCTTGTGTTGTGTCAAATTTGTGTCTAGTGCATAGTGTCAAATATGTCGTCTAAGGCAATGACATCCTATTGTCAACTTTTTATCGCAATTTAAGTGGGTTATTACAACCACTTTTAAACAATATTATAACTAAGATGTACCAACCTCTTCTTAAGACTTGTAACAAAATTGTATCCAAAATTTTGTCTAATATTTCAACTGAATTGTGAGGAGCATGCGTCCAATTTAAGTGGGTTGTTCCAACAGTTTTTAAACAATAGTACAGCCAGATCGCTACAACATTTTCTTAAGACTTATAACGGAATGCCATCAAATTTTGTACCTAGTATTTCAACGAAATTGTGTTGTTGTGTATTCATACATAAGATATAGTACTACACCAAGGGATATTACTTAGTATCAAGAATGATTTGATACTTAAGAACTAGTTGGATGAAGGGGAATACTAAATGGTATTAGCAGAAAAAACAGCGGAGCAAATCTATCACAAAGACAAGATCCATCAAATGCCAGATACTTGTAATTTACATAATAGATAATCAAACTCCAAGTACTAGGGCTAATTGAATAAATGAATTCATGGAATTCAAAATGATGAAAAAAATGCCACTACAATCTAGACCGCTATTGTAGGCTGCATCTCGACTAATGCTTGTCCCTATTCTCAGCAGATGGAATGAGAAAGTGATGCTGCCCTTGAAGGATGATCTCGAAGGACGAGCGTAGCAAGAAGAGGGGCCTCTAGCTTCTCAAAATTTACAAGGCATTTAAAGATAGTTCCAGAGATGACAAACTTGGAAAGAAAACACTCAATATCAAATAATCTAAATCATAATAATAATAATAGCGATAAGATTATAATGTTGATTATTTTTATGTGAACACGTCAAGTTGTTCACCTAGATCATGCTCAATGTCATCTATCTCATCATCATCTAGATGTAAACGAAGAGCCAAACCTCTAATTGCCTCAAAATGATCATGTGCATGTCCGACAATTTCTTCATCTTCAGTATAATCCTCATCATGATCACGAACATGGATTGGCGATTAAATGGAGATCGGAGTACATAATTCACTTCTTTATCAGCTTCCTCCCTCTGTGAAAGTGACAATGGCAATTCTAAAGGATCATGCTCATCTGTATCATCCTCAGGCAAATCACATTCGAGATAATCTTCTCCCAAATATGCATCCTCCTCTTCAATGCCTACTCCTCCTCCTCGTTCTCCTCCTCCTCCTCCTTTTTCTCCTTCTCCTCCTCCTTCTTCTCCTCCTTCTTCTCCTGCTGCTGCTCCTCCTCCTCCTCCTTCATCATGCAATAATGTGTCATCAACATTACTGGCGATGTCTAGAACACCACCACCATCAGCATCGTCATCAGCATAGCTACAGATAAAGCAATTATACGTCGAGCTCTTGGTTGACAACGTACGACAATCCACCAATTTGTGTCATTAGGATTCTCATGGATAAATATCTGCTCAACCTAAATTGGAAACACGAAAGGTTCTTTCATTTCAGCCAATACCTTTGAAGAATCCACTTCTGGAAATCCGGATGGATGAGTCCTAACTATTTTGCCACGACCTCTATATACAACTTTGAACCATCGTGCCTTCAAGACATTTACATGAAAGCTACGATAATGCAACTCAATAATGTCTATCAGGATTCCCACATAATCCAGGTTACTCTCCAAAAGATTGTGATCCCTGTTACGGCCTCCTCCAATCTGTGTATTTCATTCATCATTTACAGTGTTATTTACAGGGTAGTTCTACGGCCGATCCGGCGGCGGTTTAGCAGGATAAGTTCATTCTTAGCTCGTCAACTTTCCTTCCATATATTCTGCCTTAACCTCTTGCAAATTTGTAGTCATATTTATCCTTTAAACACCCGTCGACTTTAAGGCTTAACTTATAAACCTTGCAACCATTGACCTTTATCCCCTTATTTCTTTTCCTCAAACATATGGCCCCCTTTGCAACTTAATCAACTTAACCTCCTCCTTCCCTAATAATGCATTGAGGTATTTCAAAGCCAATCTGAGCAATCAAGCTGTATAAAGGTCTTCCTTCTTTATTGAGTAACTCAATGAACCTCCAGGAATATGTGATGATCAACCATGTTTTTCTAACAACAAAATCTATATTGCCTAGAAAAAAAGAATTCAATAAATATTAAACAACATTTCAATTGAGATTTAGAAATGGATCTAATGACCCCAAAAAAATTAAAAAGTAGAAAGCAACCGATTCATTTTACATTTAAAAATGGGATCCAATGGACAAGACCCATGCTCATATTTCATTTGAAATTTCGAAACTGGGATCCAATGGACAAGACCCATGTTCATATTTTCTTTGAAATTTCGAAATTGGGATCCAATGGACAAGACCCATGTTTATATTTCATTTGAAATTTCAAAACTGGGATCCCATGGACAAGACCCATGTTCATATTTCATTGTAAGCTATCGCCCCCAAAAACTCAAAAATATTGCCATGGTAAAATCGAAAGTAAAAAGCAACTTTTTTTTTTTTCATTTTCCATTTCATTATGGATCTAGGTATGGTAAACAGCCCGCACAACACAAGGATCCGAAAGTAAAAAACAACAAGAAAAAAAAAAACAGGAAAAAGGGCGCGATAGATCATCGTACCACTTTGGCGCCAGATCCAACTTCATGGCCGAGTCTTGCCACTGCCCTAGATCTCCTATATCTCTATCGGCCTCTATCTTCTATGTCTCCGTTGCTCTCGAGCTCGCTGATTCATTCGTTTTGCTCATTCCTTGTTTCTCGGAAGTGTTTCCAGTTTTGAAATATAACCGTTGTTTTTCTGTCTTTCAGTGGCTGCGAATGGATCTAACAAAGGCAATGGATCTGACAAAGGCAATGGATCTGATAAAGGCAAAGGCCTAGCCACAGAGGCGTCCAATGCAGATCGATTGTCCACTTTCCTTGCCAATGTTCCTGAGGATATCTTAGGTGCGTTGATCACAGAGTTAGAAAATCGTGTGCGAAGAACTCAAGAAGGGGATGATTCAAATGCATCCTTCAAGCCATCAAGAAATGAACAGGAGAGGAATATTGAAAAGGGAAAGAAGCACAAAGAGAGGTAAGATATATTTTACCTAAATATTAGAACATTTTCTGCTGCTATTTGGTTTATTACACGGTTTAGGAGTTGCTTCATGGTGGTTTAAATCCACTGATATGCATTATATTTAACTCTAAATATGCTACATTAAAGTAAGCATGATATGCATTTTTCCATACTTTTTCTCTAGTTTTCTTTTTAATGTTCTTATCTTATTTTTCTACTCTGTCAAAACCAAGAACGGTTCAGACTGTTCTAACTTGAGTTATTAATACATGTGCAGATCAAAGAAACATCGCCAATCCAATAATTCTTCCAATAATGCTGAAACATCTGCACAAGGAGCACGCAGATTTTCAAAAAAGCATCATGTCACCACAAATAGGCATGTGGTGCTTAGCTGTTCATCGTCATCATCAGATGAACATGATGAGTCAGATGAACATGATGAGCTGACTGATCAAGACGATATTGAAGTTGACAAAGACATTTCAGAGGACATTGATCTCTCTTACAACGTTCAGTTCAGAAAGTTATCGAGGTCTCAGGTATGCCTACATCCTATTTCAAATCTTCTCTTATTTTGAAGAAATAAATGATAAATGAATGAACAAATGAAGGATTTGCTGGCTGTGGTGCTAGGGGCTGCATATAGATGATTGTTTAGCTTGTAGGTTTTAGATCTTTAGGGCTAGTTTGTTGCAATTTTGGAAGTTTGTTAGGTACTGCCTTCAAATGGACTCTTGTTACAGCTGAAGCCTGTAGGCCACATGCTGCAAAAAATTTGAATGACAAAACACGAAAGAGTTATAAGCCTGGACTAGTATATGCATGTTAACAAGTTGCTCTAATGTTTTGGCTTTGATCTTCCAACTTTGGGATCCTCCTGAAGACAACAAATGAAGCTACAGTTGGAGCGAACAGTGCCAAATTCGGTGGTAGATTCTTGAGAACAATGTTAGCTATGGGCACAGGTGGTAGAAGAAGAAGGGCTTCCACACCTGATTTTGGCATCAAAAGGTTTATGAAAAGTTACAGAGGATATATTAGAGGCTCCTAAGGTCAGGTCTAGCTTTAGATGGTTTCTGTTCTCGTCAGAAGAGGTCTCATGTTGAGAGCATTTCATTTTTGAAACTTCTGGGTGATTAATACTAAGATCAAACAGATCCAGCTTTCTTTTGTCCTGGTGCTTCTTCCTGGTGCAGAGCATTATCTCTGGTGGATCCAGACTCTGCCACCATCCTTTATCTCTGGTGCTTCTTCCTGGGCAGAGCTTCTGCTGGGTCTAATCTCAAAGGAAGATGGAAGAGATCCCCTTCCAATTCTTACCCTGGGAAGTCTTTCTGCTCCCCCGTCCAGAACTTGATCATTCACATGCATTTGCATGAAGGGGGATCTCGCTACAGATCTTGAAGGGGCTGAAGAAGTGCTTAAGAACCCACCACTTAGTACCGTCTCCACTGCAGCTTGGCAAAATTGCCAATTTTCATTGCAAAGTAATCCTACGCACCATGAACTGGATTGATACTCCTCCCATAGGCTCTGAAATTTGTTATTGATTTAGGTTTGCTTATGTTTTCCTTGCTTGCCAGCATCTCTATAGACCGATTGGTCTCCGTGGACGATAAAAGTACCTTCCTTCCTTCCTTCCTATAAGGCCATAGGGCAAGGATTTTAAACTTGCACTTCACACCCCTACCATAAACCTAGGCCATCTTGTATGGTCCACCTTTCTTTGAAGTCTCCCTTTGCTGTTGAACAGTTGGTGCATACTTTTCATACTGCAATATGCACCTGGTGCTGCGCTTGTTGTGCCACTACTTTGCAGCCAAATTGTCATGCAAATACACCCTATATTGCACCCCATGGTCATTCACAATAACGTAGAGGTCCCTAAATTTGTCTTATCCAAACCAAATGACCACCCTTGCTAAAGGGTGTCTTTTGTTCAGCCTTAATTTGTGCCTAGTTTTTTGTACCATACAATATGCCACGCAAACATTATTAGAAGGGTCCACTTACCTTTCCATGTATAGCCTGCTACCATGATAGACTGAGGCTACGCCTGCAACTAGATTTTATGTAAAAGAATGATAAGGCTGCAACTAAATATGAAAAAGACTTTATAGACCTGTTCTTATTGGGCAGCGTATCAAAGACCAGCTTATGTTTTAGATATTTTGCTTACAATGAATTCTGAGTTTATGTTTGAATACAGGTATGCTTTCATAAAGGGGAATTGTTGAGGGATGATGCGGGACGTGAATTCGAGCAAAAAGCATCGGATGCCCTGAAAACATATTGTAGGGAGGTCGACAAACTTTTCAAGGAAATAAAGCCTCGTCATCTGCAGAGGATGTTGAAGTACATCTACGAGTAGTTTGGCGATGGGCTATCTGAGATGGATGTAATAAAATTCTTGAAGAAGCGATGGAAACACTGGAGGTATGTAATAATTACTACTTTTGTGGCCAAATATTCCCATATCCATGGCACATTATTCTATAGTTAAGATAATGATTTCTATGCTGGCTGCATCTGACATGGAGGGATAAATTAGAATTGTATCAGTTTGGCCCCTTACTATTAGAATTTGTTTTTATTAGAATGGGAGATCTTCATCAGCATATGAACCAAGCTTAGCCACACATATAACCAAAACTTCCATGCGATGCTGGTTTTGAACAATATTTTTCTTGTCCTATACCATTCTCTTTATGACTGATAGAAAACAGCAAAGTAGGGGTAGGTAAATAATCCAACCAAGTTAGCAGGTAAGTAGTCTTGACTGCTCTATATTTGTAGCAGCTGAATCATAGACTTCCATCATACATAGAATGCCATATTGTCTTGGAAACTATGCACAGATCTGACCAACCTAGGACCAACCTAGGCCGCAACCTAAGAAGATGTATAAGAAATATTATGCAGAAGACTGCTTGGATCTATAAGACTAATTATTATATGAGTTCACAAGCAGTTTGGGAGGACCAGAAAGAAAAGAAAGGAGATTTTTGCTGAGGGTCTATCAGTCCAAGTACATCCTGTCCAAATTCTTGGTCTACATACAGCTGCAAGTGCCACCAGCATGTACGTAATAAAGTTTCCGCAGGTTGGCATCGAGAAAAGAAGAGTTAACCTTTGTTGCCTTCCAAAAGTTTTGAAAACCATGCCTCTAGAGTTTCTGAAGTGTTTATGAAGACCTTCGTCTAGGAGGACATCAACATCACATCATCAGCATACATCACAACTTGGGTACATTCTTGTGCAAGCATTGAACAATCAACCATGTGTTAGGCCATTTTTGTATACTTAACTCCTACTCTTACTTCCTAGTTTCTTCAGATATGCTCAATCTTAGTGAGATATTAATTTCAGAAGATAGACCCTTTCCAGGCTCAACTTAAGGGTAGTGGAATCAGAAGAACACTTTATCTTCTTGCGTCCAGCATACTATGAATTAAGAGGAAGATTAAAACTGCCTTTTCAGGGACCCAACCACTTAGAGGCAGCTCATGAATTTTCCAGGCCAGAAATGCCTTTATATATATGTGAACTTACCAAACTTAGAAGAAACGTGCTCAAACAAAAGAAGCTGATTCAGAATTAAAGCAAACAGTGCTGACTTCTCGTACTTGATGCGGTACCATTGAACAGTAGTCAGAAAGGGAGTCAGAAGGGTCTGCTGGGGGCACTCAGAAATGGCCAAAAAGGTTAAGAAAAGACAGCCCCGAAAGCAGAAAAGAGACCATAGGCATGTAGAAAACATCACAGGGATTTTTGAGACTCCATGAGAGGGTTCATGAATGAGCTTCTAAGATACAGAATCACTAATAAGCTTTATCACTAAGTTTTAGTGTTTTCTTTTTTTTTTTTTTGGCTAGATACCAGAAATTTCAAATAGGAGAATGATGTTAAGGACTTGCTGCTATATTTATTTGGTCTCATAGACCGTATGGATCTCCCATAGTTTCTTTTTCCTTTTGTGCATATAAAAGTTCATATTCGTATTCTTTAAATTAGCCTACTCCTCTACTCAGAAGATAGACATGCTTTTCTAACTGTAGAATAATAGATGAAGATACCCAAGCTGGAGTTGAAATCCTACGCGAGATGATATGCCTTCACGATGCTTAACTGTTAGAATGAATATGCAAATTGGTTATGGGGTCTTTAGTTTATTCCATAAGGTCTGCACAAGTTGATCTGTTTAAGCATGGTCAGTGTTGATGTATATAAAAGCACAGGTTAGAACAGGTCTGGCTGGTTCTTCTTTTTTATGATTGAAGTCTTACATTTTTTTTGGTTAAAATCTATAGAGAAAATCTTCGGAGGAATGTGCGAAACAACAATGCGCCGAAACCAATGCACGTCGATGATGAAAGTTGGAAGAGGTTTGTTGAGCTTTGTAGTAGGAATTATCAACGACAAAGAGATGCTGCTTCCAAACGCAAAAGGCAGCAACGGACTGGTTCTGGAGGCATAATGTCTATTAAAACTAAGTTTGTAAGTTTTATAATTATTTTGACATCTTTCAAATATCCTTTTTTTTTAATTGTTGTGGATGTTTAAAATACAATGCAGTTCCAGGATTGGGGGTCCATGCCAACAGAGGATTTGCTACAGGAAATTATAGCGAAAGGCGGGTATGAAGCATGGAGAAAGAAGATGATCGCAAAGGGATTTGTTCCTAAAAAGGTTGGTTTTGCTTTAAATTAGTGTCGTTCATGTCTTGCTTTGAAATACACCAATTCTTTAGCAATTGTACATTTTTGAATTAGCTGTTCATTTATGAATTAGCTGCTGTACAAATACTTTAGCTATTGTACATTTATAAATTAGCTGTTGTATGAAATCATTTAGTTAGCTTACAAATTCTTTAGCTGATGTACATTTCTGATTGCTGCAATAAAAATTATTTAGCTGATGTACATTTCTGATTTCTTGTGATATCTTGAATCTTTGAACAGTGCATATGGCTGAATCTAATAATATGCAGACATACCTCTCATATCGCCTTCAATATGATGGAATAATATGCAGGACAGACCTGATTACTGCAATTCATATCGCGACTTTAAATGCTATAATTTTTGTAGCAGCCAGATGTTCATTTCTTAAAATTTATTATTTCAGTTTTAAATGGCTTGTCTTTTTATGGCAGCATAAAGCCCTAGACTATGTTAATGGGAGGACGAGCCCAGGAATCATCTTTAAGATGAAACCCAAAAAGGAGAAAGAAATTATGAACACAGTAAGCTTATTTGATGCGATATGCATGGTTTTGTTGAATGCAAATTAACCATATATTTGTATATTCTACGTGCAGAACGTTTGCTACATTGATAGTGAATCTGATAAAGAACGGGTATGAAGTTCTATTGTTTCATATATTTTAAAGCAATTTGCATTGCCTCAAATTTGCAGCATTAGAGCTAATTTCTCTTTTGAACTAATCAGGAGCAGGACAATCATGAAGACAAAAGAAACGAACTTGAAGAAAATAAAGATGACTTTGAAAGCCGCGAGGATTAAACTTTTTTGTTTGAAGTTAGAGGTCATTGGCACATTTGAATGTTTTATAAGAAGCAAGAACTCAATGCTGAATTTCTTTGTTGTATTCCAATCCTTATAGATAATGAAATTGGTTATTTTGTCTTCAACTATCAAGGTTGTTATTAATTTTATTGTTGCATTCCAACAACAATGTAAGGTTCAATCAGCTTGTATTGGAATTTTCTGGTGCAAGATTGTCACTATCTTTGCTTGTTAATTCTTCACAATATTTTGTTGCTAAGTTGACACTATTACATAATTGGTGCCCTTGTAAGTCTGCCATTACCTTGATGTAATTTTGATACAAAATCGAATTCAAAGCTTGTCATTATATATTTGTGGTTTTGGGATAAATTATACTTAAAGTCGATGCAAGCTTGTCACAAACCATACTAAATCTAATTCAAAGATTGTCACTATGTATTTGTGGTTTTGGGATAAAATATACTTAAAGTCGACGCAAGCTTGTCATAAACCATACTGCAACTCAACAAAATGCTTGGTGTAGTTTTGACACAATATGTAATTCGAAGCTTGTCACTACATATTTGTAGTTTTAGCACAAATCATTCTTAAACTTGATGTAAGCTTGTCATAAACCATAGTGGAACTCAACACAATGCTTGTTGATATTCTTGGCACTAAACTACTATTATATGTGATGCTAATTTGTCACAATACAGGTTGCAAACTTGTTGGAAACTCTACTAGTGTCAAAAAAATTTGGTCACAATCTTGAATGAATGGTGGTCACCCCAGTGACCAATGATGACGTCTAGTATAGTGTCGGGATTTTGACCATTTTAGGAATATTGGAGGTTCACATAGTGTCAAATTTTTTGCCAATATGCTAGACACTATAGCCCCCTTTCTCTTGTAGTGATTGTGATATGGTGGTGCTCGGGGAGCGGCTGTAGAGCATGAGAAAGAGAAAGAAAGACTAAAGCCTTGATAAAAAAAACTAATTGAGTAAAAGATTTTCTAATGGAAAAAGGTCCAAGGTTAAAAATACATAAAGCCTTTATCTATCTAAAACCATAAGGGATATTTTAAAGTAAAAGGTGGACTACGACCTTTTATAAAGTTATATAAGGGCGGCAGCAACAGTAAAGAGGGGAGTGGAGCGGAGACAAGCTCTTAAGTACCTTTGTTGATAACAGATTCAAACTCTGCTTCCATGGCAATGCGCTAATTCTCAGCTTGTGACGAAGATATAGCCTCTTTCCCTGGAACTGAAACTGCACTAGTAGCTAAAGCAACATGATATTCCAAGATCCATTGGTGGGCTTCCATTGCCGTCGTATTGGAGTCTCATCATCAGGAACCCCAACTTCTACATCAAGTAGACCATCATGATCCTCATCAGCACTATCATGCAAATCAAACTCCTGTAAAAAATCATCTTCCATTTTAGGATTTACAAGTTCATTCCCAACATGAGGATGTAAAGACCCATTATCGACATTAGGATTCATAGCTTGAAGATAAGGAGGCCTATCAGCATCCACATTAGGATTTAATTCGCTATCAAGTAGCTGAAAATCACAAAGAATAATGTTAGGGTCATGACGAGAAGTAACCATGTTAGCATAGTAGACTCATCAAAAAATGCATCACGACTAGTAATGACCCTTCGCGTAGCAATATCATAAAATCGGTATCCCTGTGCCTCGACAGCATAGCCTACAAAGATGGCTTTGATGCCGACTGGACCAAGCTTCTTTCTCTTCTCTTTTGGAATATGAACATAGGCTAAACAACCAAAAACTCGCAAATTTTGAACATTTGGTTTTACTCCTGACCATAAGTGCAAAGGAGTTACGCCTTTTAGAGAAGAGTTTAGCATTCGATTTTACATAAACAGCAGTAGCCACAGCTTCTGCCCAAAATGACTTATCCAAACTAGCATGAGTAAGCATACATCGAACAACATTGATTATCGTACGATTCTTGCGTTCAGCAACACCATTTTGCTGAGGGAAATAAGGAATGATATGCTCACGAGCTGCCTATTCTAAGAAGGCAGTGTGCCTTTATAAAAAGGCAACGTAGCTACTTTTATCTTTCACCTTTTTCCATAGGAAATACCTTTTATGGTACCTATATATTGTAACGCATATCATTCAATACATGTGTCTTCTTTTGTGGTGCATACCTCTCTCTCTTGTGTTTTCTTAGTAAACTAGCAAGTTCGACATGGTATCAGATTTTGCATCTGGTTCTGAAGCGGTTGTGAATTTTCGAGGGCTCACTGGGACGAAAACTTTGTATGTTTTCTCTGGAGCTGGATATCCAGCTTAGAAGATCAAGATAGAGCTCGTCCTGCAAAGCGAAAAGCTTTTTGGAATTGTGACCGGGAATAACATTCTCGTCATGACCCTAACGTAACGAAGTCAGTCTCTTTCACTGTAACTGGATCTGCACTAGTAGCTAAAGCAGCATGATATTCCACTGTAACTGGATCTGCACTAGTAGCTAAAGCAGCATGATATTCCAAGATCCGTTTGGTGGCCTTCCATTGCCGTCATATTGGAGTCTCATCATCAGGAACCCCAACTTCTACATCAAGTAGACCATCATGATCCTCATCAACGCCATCATACAAATCGAACTCCTATACAAAATCATCTTCCACTTTAGGATTTACAAGCTCATTCCCAACATGAGGATGTAAAGACCCATTATCCACATTAGGATTCACAACTTGAAGATGAGGAGGCCTATCAGCATCCACATTAGGATTTAATTCGCTATCAAGTAGCTGAAAATCACAAAGAATAACGTTAGGGTCATGACGAGAAGTAACCATGTTAGCCATAGTAGACTCATCAAAAAATGCATCATGACTAGTAATGACCCTTCGCGTAGCAATATCATAAAATCGGTATCATAAAATCGGTATCCCTGTGACGAGAAGAATAACATTAAGGTCATAACGAGAAGGTTATTCCCGGTCACAATTCCAAAAAGCTTTTCGCTTTGCAGGACGAGCTCCATCTTTATCTTCCAAGTTGAATATCCAGCTCCAGAGAAAACATACAAAGTTTTCATCCCAGTGAGCCCTCGAAAATTCACAATCGCTCCAGAACCAGATGCAAGCTCTGATACCATGTTGAACTTGCTAGATTACTCCCAGTGAGCCCTCGAAAATTCATAAATGCTCCAGAACCAGATGCAAACTCTGATACCATGTTCAACGTGCTAGTTTACTAAGAAAACACAAGAGAGAGGTATGCACCACAAAAGAAGACACATGTATTGAATAATATGTGTTACAATATATAGGTACATAAAAGGTATTTCCTATTGAAAAAGGTGAAAGATAAAAGTAGCTACGTTATCTTTTTATAAAGGCATGCTGCCTTTTTAGAATAGCTCGCTAACAACTCCACCCTCCACCAAAAGGGTTGCCCCGGGCAACCCAAAAAAGCATACTGGAATTTTGGTGATTTTAAAAACTCATTGGGGGACCATTTTCTTTTAGAGAATCAAACCACAAACGGTTCAGATGATCTGACATTCAAGCCGCCATACTCGGAGGAACCGTTCATCATTTATAGTTGAAAATCAAGATGAAGAACTTGGCTATGGTGCTCCGGCGATTAAATTTTGCCGCATTCTTTCTCAGCCTTCTTTCCTGCGACGCATCACTAATCTCACTCTCTCAAAATGTAGAAGGAACTCAGATTTTCTCGGATGTGTGGGCCGCTGACTATTTCATTCTTTACGGGTACTTTCATGCCAAAAATGTCTGCTTATTGGATGGAAGTAAGCTTGGTTTTCTGCATAAGAACTGAATATAGAAATCGATAAATTCTTGTCTTAAGGTTCTTTGAGAGGTCTTAAAATGCCGTTGATTACTGCTTGTATGTATATATGTGCTTCTTACGTACACATGAAACAGGCATGTCAGTCTGGAGCTTCAAAACTGGATTAACAATTTTTGTGCTATGGAGCTCTCCGTGGAGATTGGGGGACATGTGATACTCCCATGGACTAATACGTTATCTAGTTTTAAAGATTGGGAGCTCCATTAACCCAATCTTCCTAAATTTCTGCCAGGTTTGGAAACAGCAGCTGCATGCAAACTTTTATAGTTTCCAGCTGCCCGTTCACAGCTTCATGGAGATGGTTGGATTAATTTCCCTGGATGTCGTGAGGGATAGAAGATTAATACAGAATCTCTGGAGACGTTTCTTTATTGTAAATGGTCTGCTTCTTCTTTCTACGAGCTTTTACGTCAGTTGATGTACTTAGGGAAATTTGTAATGTAAGCTAATTTGTTTCAGACTTAGGAGCTATTCAGATGGACATTGCTATTCAGGAAGCTTTTATTTCCGAATGCTCTACTCCCTGTAAGAGTAATAAAGTCTGTATATGCATGTTATGATAATACTTCTTGTTGAATTTGAATAGGCTATCCTGAAAACGGATTTTAGATTTGCACTGTGGAAGTTGCAAACCATTCTTTTCAAATACTGATTGATTTATGCCAGATGATAAAAAGGGACATGCACTTATGAGGAGGGTCAATGCCTATAATAGCCATTTTTTATCAAGCCTAAGAGTATGCACGTATAAAAGATGGCACATTCAGACATGCTCAATGGAAAATGCGTCAGGTCTGTATGTACCCTGCTGAGGGACTTCTTTTATGTTTGGCATTAGTTACTTAGAAATTTTGCTGCCTTACATATAATGCAGCTTATGGACAACCAACCAATAAGAGCCTTCAATTTCTGGACTCAAAAAGCCAAGAACCAAGGAAAGGTCAAGGCCATAAGGTCTGTATGAACAGCTCAAACCACTTAGTGTTTGGCAAGAGGGGGCTTCAGAACTGGCATCTAGTGATCATGCTGCTAACATTCTTGTCTTTCCAATTTGTGATCCATTTATTGGACAGCTTTCTTCTAGTTGAATCTGGGGCAGCACAGCTGCATTTCAATCCAGATGCAAAAACAGCTCTTTGGCAATTTCAAGTAAGAGATACTAAGGAACATTTGAAATCAAAGAAGAAGTTTGACACATTAGCCTCAGGTGTGGCATGTTATGAAGAAGCTTGCAAAGAGGCAGACTACCATATCTGCCAGGCTTTAAAATGTGCTTCAGAGGAAGCATGCTTCTACTACAATTGCTGTTCTGCTGGTGCTTGTTTAGAACGGCAAGAAATTCACGGCGGAAGCTGGAACAGAGACAAGTTTGGTCGCTTGATTAGACAGGCATGATATAGTGATCATCATAAGTGTCAAATTAGAAAAAATAGCTCCATTCAACCGGAACAAAAAGCCTTTGTGCATTTTATTGTTCAGAAATAAGGATTGAAAAATCCAACTTCAGTGTGTATAGTGTTGGTTGGTTGACAAAAAAAAGTTGCCTAATCATCTCCTTGTTGGAAGGTCTGTTAGAACAGGTCTCGGATTTTTCTTGAATCTACCGTAAGGGACTGCAGTGCCCGAGGATGAACTTATGTATAGGGGGGTATGGCATCTCCGTTGGAAGACGTGCTTGATGAGGTAAGTTAAATGAATATAGCATTTCTGAATCTACTTACCATAAGAGACTGGCTGCATTATGGTCTGAACATTTATAAAAAAAGTAGGCATCCTCACATTCTAACACCACAACAGGAAAAAGGAACTGTTGGCCTTGGATAGAGAGAACCTGGTATGGGGCTGTGCTTTCCTACTTGCTTTCCTATGCCATAGCCTTGCTGGAACCATAACCTTGTCGTTTTCCTAACGCCATAGCCATAGCCATAGCCTTGCAGAAAACACAGACGGTCACTCCATAGCCTTAGATGAAGACGGGCTACGTTCGACGAAGACGAGCTTTGATATAAGATGGGTATGGACGTTAGGCTATGGTGCGCTTGCATCAGAGGCCTGCACAGGCTGGCTCCTGCATCGGGGGCTCTGCACAATGGATTTGCAGGGCCGATTTGCAATGGATTTCCCGGTGCTACATCGTATTTGCGGGATTGATCTGCTACTTGCCGTCTGTAATTTCTGTATACGTAGCTAAGTTGTGGGTCCTCTAGACATTGGTTTGGATTGAGAGTGTTGCGTAAATCTGCAAGTAAAGTAAAAACGTAGACGTAAAGCAGTTGTCTTAATGTCCAAAATATGTCACGTGTTTCTTATTTAGCAAAAAGCCGCGTTAACTGGCCGACAGCTGTGACAAAAGGCTACAATACATATACAGATATTTTGCTGAGTCTTTTGACCAAACTACCTTTTGTTGGGTGTTTTTTCAGTTTAAGGCGCAAAGCTTGTAAGGCATGGCAGATAAAATGATCTGCATTAGAATGCCAGAGAAAGATGTAGTTTACACTAGTCTCACAGATCTGTTAAGTAGCACAGATGTTGACATGCTTGTTACCAAACTACCCATGAAGAACAGGTTGGTCGAGCAGGCTGCCAGGTTTTACCTCAGACCTTTGCCTCCCAAGAAGCAGAATGATTTACATGGAAAACTTTGGAAATTCAAGGGTTGGTTGCAAGTTGTGTTTGCATGTTACTATGCTTTGATTTGCAGGGCCAAGTATTTGATGCATCCCCAAGAGGGTCTTTTTCGTCCCACTGGATTCCGTTCCTTAGACTATAAGCTGTGAAAATTGATCTAAGAAAGAGTTAGAGCAAGGAACTCTGTGAGATTGAAAACTGGTTTGATTTAAGAATTGAGTACAAGAGTCAAGGACAGACAGAGAACACACGAGATAATCCCTTAACAAATTCCGTTACTCATTGAATAATTTCAATATGGAGAGCTTGTGTGATTTCACAAGTAACTGCTTGAAATATGCACAGTAACTTAACGCCAAAACATTTTTGCTCATAGGTTCATCAAAGCTGGATCTTAAGATCTGTTATTTCAAAAACTCTTGTTGCCAAATGTTCATTTTATAGATTTTCGTTTTAATTGGCCAAATGAGGTTATATACATTGCAAACCAAGTCATTGAGCTCAAATTTCTAAGTTTACAGAACATCGTTGACATTGTAAGTGCATTGAATGCATTTGTCATACTTGTACTAAAATTAATATTATTAGCACGTTTCTTTGTGTGTATTATCATACCACTGTTGGGCAAATTCTGGGGTAGAGAAGGGTTGTTCCGGTTGAAACTAAGAATTTCCGGTTAAGTTAGCGCATTGCAGGAAAAATTCCGGTAGATTTTTATGCATATTTGTATGAGAGATACAAATTTCTGATTGGGAACTGAAAATATCTGGCTATTTGATGAAAGAGTAGGAAAATTTCCGATTGGGTTTAAAAACTTTGCCCAACGTGTCTACATCCTTAACAACAATATTAGCACGTTTCTTCTTGTGTATTATCAACTTGTTAACTTCTTCAAACGTGTTTACATCCTTAGCAATAGCAAGGTACATTCATCAAAGCTATGAGAGTCATAGACATTTGATAGACAACTTCATAGACACTTCAAGGAATATGAGAGTCAATGTTAAAATAAACACATGTGCAAATATTTCACAACCTTATGTAAAACAAGCACTTTCATGTCATCAAACTAAAAGAAATATTGCTAATGACCATTACCTTATGGTTAAGTCATCAAACTAGTAGAATAGAATAGAATAGAGTTTTTATCGTCCACGGAGACTAATTGGCCTATGAGACCCAAACAGGAGGCGCAGCAAACGTATTATTGTCCGGGTAAACACCCCCCCTCCCCCGGCCATAAAGGGTTGTTTGGGGGGAAAACCATGACAGGAATAGGTTTGTTGTCAAACTGTACAAATACAAATACAAATACAAATACAAATACAAATACAAATACAAATACAAATACAAATACAAATACAAATACAAAATACAAATATATAGACAGAACTATGTACATGTATCAGGTAAGTGCCCTAGGACTTTTAGATCACGGCGATCCATGATCTCTTGAATGTATGAGCCCAACCTCTGTACTAAGCTCGTTCTCAGCATCTCATGCAGGGGCTGGTCAGGACGGACCAACTCAGCATAACGCATCTGAATGTCATCATATGTCGGCCAACTCTGAAGGGTGTGGCATTCGTCTTCCACAGCTCCAACCTGGCAGCGTTGACAAAGCCTCTCCTGATGCAGCTCCCAACCCATCTCCCCTTCTCAATCCAGAAATGGTGTGCACCTGTACGGATAGAGGCAATGGATCTACACTTTTCATGGGTAGATGAGTGCGCAGGTAGCATTGCGGACCCCACTCCAACATGGGATTGATGTGGCGTTGATAATGTGCCGTCTTGACCTGTTGTTGAAGGTGTTCCTGGCAAAACCTTCAACCTCAGTGGTTTAGAACCTCCAGGTTGCTTAAGGCAACCACTCTTTGTAAAAAACTTCCAAGTGGAATGCTCAAACAATGAATATCTAGCATAATAACAGGGGGTTACTTTTAGATTTTTATACGTTTTTTCACATGGTTTTTCTATGATTTCGTTGTTGTATTCGTTTAAGTGTACTAAATAGTATTTCTAGAGTGCACCCTTTATGGGCCGTTGATTTTCGTTGGTTGGAACAATCCGAGGGTTGTTGTTTTTCTCTGCATATGTTTGCGCATGAACACTGCGCATGTGTATGCACGTGCATGTGTGTGCATGTGTATACAGGTGCATGTGCACGTGCACGTGCATGTGCATGTATATGTGTATGTATGTGCATGTGTATTGTGCATGTGCAAGTGCAAGTGCATGTGTGTGCAGGTGTGCATGTGCATGTGTACTTGCCCTCTTGGATTCTTGTTGCCGGAGTGGATTTTTGCTACCACGAGGTGGATTTTTTGCTCACACTTACAAAGGTATTTGTTTTTTAATGTTTCTTCAGTTAACATATTGGTTTTTTCTACAAGGTATTGGTTTCCTGGTTCTATAATGTAGTGCTGCAAAACCCGCCTATGTTTCTTTCCCTTTGTCTGTTCTAAGATTTGCTGCAGATTCAAAAAGAGTATAGAGTTTAGGCCCTCTGTTTGCTTCCAACTCTTGGATATTCCTGGCCTGTCGGATTGCTCATAGCAGCCAGCCTTTAGCTTCAATCAACAAACGGATTCTTGTGCACATAACAGGCGAATTATTCCACGCCCTTTTCTCAATCATGCAGATCAGCCAAATGGTGGCTACAAGACTGCATTTATGTTGTGGGTTTGGAACTTTAATCAAACCAGCAGGTGAATCATGCATTACCTTTAAGCTAGAGATAGAGCATCCAAAATCATATGGATTGATAAACAATGGTTTCATTGTGAGTAACAACACGTGGAACGCTAACAGAGCAAGCTTGCTTCAAAACCTCTACCCTTGATCTCGCTTCACCTTCCATTATAGGAAACCTACTCCACATCACCAAATTGGCTGATTCTCTTCACCTGCTAAACCAAGGTCAGGCCAAATGCCAAACAGAGGGAGTCTGTTGATAATTTTTGGTGCTAAAGCTACTCAAAACCTTGATGGATACTGGTCATAAAGTCAGTCAGAATTTGATCAGAGCAAATCACTCAAAAATGCATTCCTGACCAGGTCAAAATTTGGTCAATATCCCTGGCAGAGAGTGAGATTTTCTAACTCGATAAGGGCAGCTCCTTTTTAGGATTTGATGCTTGAATCCCTCTCTAATACATCTGCACACAATGGTCAAGCATGCTTTTTGCAAACAGATGTGCAAATTTTCTGAAATTTTGATTTTAGGTTTGACAGACTGTCACAAACTATGAACATCAGCCAAATCTTGAATCTCTTGATGCTAGAATGTTCTTCTTTGTATTTTTTGAGCAAATATCAATGCTATCAGTGTCTATGCAGATGTAAGAATGCAAACTACACAAGGAAGATGCAAATATGGAGTGAGAACAGATGAATGATCTGGTTATGCAATCTGCAAACTTCTATCAGATAACTATACAGGCATTTAGAATATCATCAACCTATGCTATATATGCTTACATGTATCAATTCCTTAGCTATTTTTTCGTGCCTAAATGCAAGGGTCTAATGTCATATGTTCATGATGCTAAACTCAGAGTCAACAGAAATCACGCATCAATGTTACATCAAGGATCGGATTTTTATTCAATTCAGAATCACACAGCAAGCAGATAAAGATCCCAAGCTCTAAGTCTTGGGCACAGGATCAAATAAGGTATACAGTCATGTAATTCTAAAAAATTATCAGTAATTAATGCAAAATCTGGCATGTGGAAGGCTAATCCAAGCTTGAAATCTCATAACCGGTCTTTCCTCAAAGATCTTGGTGCGTTTCTCGCCTCGAAGCCCTCGAAATCCGCTCAGAGCCATTTTTCCACTTTTAAAATCCCCTGTTTACTGCTGTTCTTGGCAAATCCGGGCTAGAGTTTTGTTTTTTTAGCTTAATTGATGAATTCTTGATGTATTATAGGCCGATCCGACGTCTTAGGGTCATGATTAGGTAGTTGACCAAGGTAGATTTGCTGGATCTTGGCAATTCTGAAGATTAGGGTTCTTGGCAAGATAGTTCGAGATATCCCACAGGCAGAATTTAAAAGGGAAGCCCAAGGTATAAAAGGAATAACAAAGTAACTAGTATGTACAAGATTAGTCTAGTATGGACCTTAAACAAAGTAATAAAAAACAATGGGACTATGGTAGGTGGCACTAGGATGGTGAGGCTAAAAAGCCATGTCCCTAGAGTTGCCCCTAGGACCTAGACTTCCTAAGGCGGGATTAAATCCTGCCTACAAAGTGTGCATGTAAGGCAAAAGTTTTGCCCAACGGATGTGTGGTGAGTTGGTATGGTCCTAATAATGCCAAAATAAATGTGCAAACCTTGTCAATGTTTGTTTATCTTTGGGAGTTGGTTACTGGGGGTATACGATGATAATCCCCGACGTGGTAGAACTTAAAAGCCTATACGTGTCCTCCACTTTGGCTGCCACAAGGCGATGGGATAAATTAGCTAGTCTGTACAAGATTAGTCTAGTATGGACCTTAAACAAATTAATAGCTAGGCAAGGGATAGGAATTTTTTTTTCTGCAAAATATAGCTAGGCACATTTCCCAAGAAATCAAATTTGAAGGTCCAAATGAAGGTATTTTTGAAAATTCTTTTTTGCAAAAAGAATCTTTTTTTATGCTCTCCATGATGAGGGAATCTTTATTGCAAAAACATTTTTTTCATTTTTGGCTTAAAAATGAGCGTTGAAATGGTGAGGTGGCAAGTAGGCAAGATGAGTTGGCAAGATGAGGATGACATGGCAAAAAGGGATGATGAGGTGGCAAAGAACTTGGCAAGGAATTTTTTTTATAGTCAAAATATGTGATGAGGTGGAGATGATAAATGTGACATGTGGATGATGATGTGAAGGTGTTGGTGATAAAGTGGCAAGATGACATGTCACCCTTATGAACTTTAACAACTTGAATTGAAGAATTTTTGCAAAGAATGGGATTCTCAATGGGGTGACATGGCAATGAAGATATATGATGACTTGGCCATTTTTGAGTGATGACATGGGTCAATTTCAATACCAATGCATATAATTTGCATCCTTTAGGCAAATTTTGACTTTTAATTGCTTTCTCTAGGAATTTTGCACTTTCTCTCACCACTTGACTTTTAGAGAGAATTTTGACCCTTGACCATGGGTATGACCAAATCAAATGGAAATTTGTGCTTAAACAAGATGGTGATGACATGAAGTGTGTGTGGTGAGAATGACATATGAAAGAGAAATTTTGACTGGAAAAAATGTTCTAGGCCTCTTCAAAATTGTGTTGCTTGAATCACCTTCCTTAGCATGCTTGTGTGATCTTTGTTGAATATCCTCACCTTGGTCTTCAAGTTTCCTCTTCACAATGTGCAAAAATGCATTTTCCTTCAACGAATTGTGCTTGTATATCTGTGTTCAAATCAAAGTGTGAGCATGAAAATATCAGAATGTGTCTTGCTCTTCTATGCTGCCATACCATGGCAGCATCATGCCAAACTAAAAGAACAGGCTGGTCCCCCAGCCTCTTGTTTTTTGCTTGATGATCATAATGGAATTCCAGCCAGCTGGAGGTATGTTTGGCAGCTCAATGGACCTGCAATGAATTGAAAACAGAGGGTGATGGTAGATTTGAATATGATATGAATATGATCATGGAAGTAATCTTCAAGTGAACCTGCATGGCAAATGTAATCATTAGTAGATAATATGAGCTGCTGGATGGAAATGTGATGGCAGCCTAATGAATTTGGTGGAAAAGAATGATGATTTGAAGTGTTTTATGTGAATCAAGGGCAACTCTTGTACAGATCAATATGGAATGAATTTCTTAGGGTGCACCTGCATGTGACAAAAGATTTATTCGCGTAATGAGCTGCCGTTATGGTGGGGATGACAACAGCTATAGAGATGAAAGTGAGTGAAGAGAAGTGAATGAATGTGAGATGCATGACTGCAAATCCAGATGCTACTGCATGGAATTCAGAACTTGAGCAATAAAAGTATTTGATTTGAACCTTGAATAAGTTAACACCTGCACAAATCTCTTGTTCTTGCATTAGTAGTGGAAACCTCGAATTCAAAAGCTTAATTTTGTGCAAATACTGGAATTTGAAAACACAGACTACTTACCAAATACTCCTGCATTGTTTTTTATCTTTTCTTTTTCTTCTTTTTAGCTTTTTTGTAATCTCAGTCAACGAAAAGCAAACTAAACTAGCCTACCTACCAATTCTAAATAAACTTTTAACTAAACAAACTCAAGGCAACATGTTGTTGCCAATATCTTTTCAAGTGTAGGATATTGATAGGATTCAACAACTCTCTGCCATCAAGTACATCTCTCAGCCAATAAGAATCTTTCCCTGCCTTACCGATAACTTCAAAAGGCCCTTCCCAAAGATTCTCAAACTTAGCTGCTATGTCTTCCCTTGCCTTGTTCCATTTTAATACCAGTTCAACCGATTTGAGAGTGTCTTGGAGCTTGTGAGCAGCTTTGAATGCTGCTATATCTTTGGCCTTTTTAATCATAACTGCATTTTCTACTTCATACCTGTGTTCTTCCAGCTGTATTAATCTCACACATCTTTCTTTTAGTGCATCATCCATTTCTAAGTTTATCTGATATGCCAACCTAAGTGATGGAAGTTCAAGCTCAATTGGCACCACAGATTCTATGCCATAGACCAGGCTGAAAGGTGTGTGTTTAATAGAAGCTTTAATGGTAGTTCTGTATGCCCATAATGCATCATGGAGCTTGAGGTGCCAATCTTTTTTGGAAATGCTGATGGTCTTTTTCAGAATTGACTTCAGAACTGTAACGGGCCCATGGTAGACCGCTCGAGTATTCGAACCTTGAATGTGCCCGTGGGGCGTTCCCGAGACATCAGCATAAATGGGTAGAAGCGACTACTCATAAACGTCTAGACGGTTTTGCCTAGTTGGTTAAGGGCATGTCGGTTAGAAACGTCACAGTTGGTATCAGAGCAGGTCTCGATCAAGGGCTAAATCAAAGCTTGAATTTATGCTTGGAACCTATGCAATAGCCCACAAACCAATCAGTGGCAATCTGTCCTTGTCTATGATCAGAGATCTAACAAAATAGGAGCTTGAAGTAGACCTCGAAGATAATCACCAACCTCAAGACTTATAGTAATGTGTCGTTGAATATTCCAAGCACTATCTGCAGAAAAATCATAAAGGGCAAGTTATAAGAGTTAAGAAACATTAACAGACAGAGGAGAATAGAAATGGAGCAGATCAGAAGTAGCAGCCATAAAAGCTTAGATCAATGTGGCAAAAAATGACAATAATTCTTTGCTCCAGCACCAACCCAGTACAACTAAATTGTTTGTGAACCTACCAACACCAGTGGTTTAGACGACAAACTTCATGAGCTAGATGCACAGGTCGTCGTGTTTTATGCAGAAAATATGATTAGCTAATCTTCAAAAGCATGTAAGTTTGAAACTATGGATATGAGTGTATTTTCAAGTATGGAATAAATGCGCAAACTTACGTTATTGATCAATGAAAAACATTTCATGATGGCCAGGATATGAAAGAGAAGGTTAACCTGCTCAAATGCACCTAAATAAATGCACTAGCTATGTTAGGATTTATCATATTACTGAGAAAGAAACATTCTCGTACCTATGTTATAATGGCACCTACGAAGTTATCGTTATTGAGCTCTGCTGCACAGATCAGTTGTAATATCATAGCAGTTAGTACATGCCACGTAATATCACCTGCTAGGGCCCATGTTAGTCCTCCATCAAGCATTTTTTCAACAAACCATAAAAGAAGATGACTGACTTCCCTTGTAAGAAGATCTGTGGAGAGTTTGACCTAGAAAAAAGAAAGCAGACTTTCATTTTGGTATGCTATAATAAATTGCAGTTCCATGGCCACGTTTATAAGAGCTGATGGCCATTCTAAGAAGTTCATCCATTCACGCTTTATGATTTACAAAGAAATGCATGATTCCAAGAATCTTTGTCTATCCCATTGCTTGTCAAATGAAGAGTTACAATAAAACTCATATGAAGTAAAAGCAGGGTACTGCTAGTAAACCCTAGTAAATCATGTGCATGACTCTATGATAGACATAAGTTGTTTGTATTGACAGGAGGACCAAAAGGTTCAAACTACTCACCTGGTTGGTGATGGAAACTGAATAAGTAAATAAGTTGAACGTTGATATCTGCAGCACATGAAGAGAGCAGCAACCTATTGTTAAGAAAATGCATTACATCATGTGTATTGCATGACATGTTAGATACAAAAGTAAGATCACAAAGAACTTACGGTCTCAGTTGATCGAAGAAGCTCCTCAAACATGCAAAGTTATAGTGCTCCTCCAAGTGAGCTTTGAATTCCCGCTTGAACAGTCTGTTTAAAGAAATGATAAACCTTAAAAATGGCAAATATTAAAAAGTATAGTTGTTGTAGCTCTACTGCCAGCATCTAAAAATGCTTTAAGATGATTGTCTTTCCAGTTAGATATCCTTCCTTGATGGCTGTATTTGAACTTGAGATGCCTAAATCCTTTCATGATGCTATAAATTCAGAAAAGGCAGTTGAATGGTTAAAAGCAATGCAAGAAGAGATGGAATCCTTTAAAGAGACAGGTACGTATGAGTTAGTCCAGCAAATAAAAATTTGGTTGGAAACAAATGGATTTATAGGATCAAGACAAATGTTGATGGGTCAAAAAGGTTCAAGGCAAGATTAGTTGCGCAAGGGTTCTCTCAAAAGAAAGGAATAGACTATGATGAGACATACTCTCCAATTGTGAAATTAACAAGTATAAGAATTGTTTTAGCACTAGCTAACGCTATGAAACTTGATGTACATCATATGGATGTAAAAACTGCATTTCTAAATGCTAGTCTGCAGGAAGAAATATACATGAGGCAAGCTCCAGGTTTTGAGGAAGGAGAAAATATGGTTTGGAGGCTAAAACGTGCTGTTTATGGATTGAGCCAAGCACCTAGGGAATGGTACATATGCATGGACAAATATTTGAGAGAGCAAAGGTTTGAAAAACTCAATAATGACGGGAACATATATATATTGAGACATAAAGGTAATTTTGCATTCTAGAATGGGGCTCGCATGAAACCAACAAACCGCCCATAGATAGGCTTCTCATTCATCTCAGCAGATTTTCTACAATGGTGGACAGTGGGTACCGCACACATGCGAACTACCCACGAAAAATAAAGGGAAAATCCAATTATATCATTTGGACCCCAAAAATACAATGCTAATAGATGAGTGGCTGATGTACCTGCCGAAAGCTTATCACCGGGATTAAAAAACCCCGCCCTTTCGTGTTTTCGAGGAAAAACCCTAGTGATAAGCCTTCGGCAAGGGGCTTAGACAAACGTAAGGCATAGAAATCGCTCCCAAAAACCCTCGCATGGAGAAGTCGAAACAGATGCCGCTCGCCAACCTGTACCTGCACATCACCAACACAACAAACGAGACAACACAACATACCAGAGGATAGCATCACCCAAGGGGTGGAAAAAAGCATCACCCAGCGGGTGGAAGAAAAACATGATAAACAATACAATAAACAAAGAAGGGGGGGAGGGGGGGTTCAAAGAGAATAAGGTACTGCTGAGAGAAGAGGAAGCGCCGATGAGACGTTGATGCCGAACCGCGCCTAAAATAGCGAAACCCCAACCAGAAAGGGCATGCGCCGCATGCATGCATGCAAGACATGCATGCTCGCCCCATTCTAGAATGTCGATCCGATGTCTCGGATCGATGCGATTCTAGAATGGGGCTCGCATGAAACCAACAAACCGCCCGAATACCAGAGAACTTCCTTATCAAACTAGAATCGAGGACGAAGGTCACAGGATGAAGGCTAAAGAAGGGCCGAGGCCGAGAAAGGACATGCCACAGCATGACAGAAACGCCAAATGTGCCAAACCAAGCAGGGAGAAGCCCCTCCCCTGCCTGGAAACAATTCAAAGAGAATAAGGTACTGCTGAGAGAAGAGGAAGCGCCGATGAGACGTTGATGCCGAACCGCGCCTAAAATAGCGAAACCCCAACCAGAAAGGGCATGCGCCGCATGCATGCATGCAAGACATGCATGCTCGCCCCATTCTAGAATGTCGATCCGATGTCTCGGATCGATGCGATTATTGCTCTATATGTTGATGATTGCATAATGGCAGCAAATAGCATACACTGCCTAGAAAAATGCAAGGAAGTTCTGAAGAAAAGGTTCAAAATGACTGATCTAGGAGAATTGAAACAATTTCTAGGAATTGAAATGAGTAGAGACAAGGAAAATAGAATGCTTAAGCTTTGCCAAAGAAGGAACATAGAGAATATGATAAAAAGGTTTGGACTGGACTAGTGAGTACGCCTATTGTAGCAGGATATAAGATCTCAGCTAACCTTTGTCCATCGTCAGAATATGAAAGAAAAGAAATGGAGAATACACCATATAGAGAAGACTGGTAAAGATCTTCTATTGTTTTTGTGAGCTTAGTGTTTCTGATCTTTCTTCAGAAAGAACATATTTCTTTACCTGCGACAGCATGTAAAACTACTTCTAAAAAGGCAAAGGGTAGCAATCTTTAATGGTAGCTTTACCATTCAGGATTTACAATCTCTGAAATCACACCAGCATCTTTCATTTTGTATAATTCCTCTTTAATCAAGCCAAGCAAAGATGCATTAATTCTTCTAAGCTTCTGAACCACAGGTTTCATACCTTGATTTTTATTTCGAACTCACATATTCTTTTATCAACACCAACCATTTCATCATAGCCCCAGGCAAAGATGTCTTTTCATTCATCAAAAAAACTTGGTAACAAAAAGACTCATCCTCTTCTTTGAACAAATTACCAACATATAAAACTCTATCTAGACCCTTTATGTTCAGTTTAACTTCCTTTACCTGTTTTTTCGCACTTGCATTGATTACCAGAATAGGATAAAGTTGTTGCAGGTCTTTTTTCTCCAAGTCTTCTTCTTGAATTGCTCCCTCAGCCAAATGCTCGAGCAGAACACTTTTACATAATGCATTAGCTTCACCATTCTGCTCCCTTGGCACGTGGCATAGTCTCCAAGTCTTGAAGTTTCTCAATTCTCCCATAGCTTGGTCTCTAAGTAAGATCATGTCTTCATCGTTGGCCTGGTACTCCCCCAATATTTGCCTGCAAACAAGCTGAGAATCTCCAAAGATAACAATTTCATTAATATTCAAATTCTTTGCTTCTTGAAGACCTGCTATCAGAGCCTTATATTCTGCCATATTTGAGGTTGCATTAGGAAAAAATCTGCCTACTTTTGCAAGCGACCTACTAGAAGAATCTTTAAGAATAGCAGCAGAGGAAGCCACACTCAATCTTTTAGAAACACCACCATCAAACCATAAGTAAGCAAAATTTTCTTGTTTTGGCAGAACTGAAGGGCTGGGCAATGCCTTGCCTCTAGAAAAGTTCAACAATGCTTGGATGAACTCAGGAATGATTGTGCAGGTCCACCGATGCAGAATTTGGGGACAAAAGTTTATTTGGAGGTCGTGGCATCTTATATTGACATCTTCTTGTCACCTACTATGGACTTGAGAGCTCGGGTTAAGGCTGTTGCAACAATGTCCTTCTTCTTTAGGTGAATAGGAATAATGTTTTCTACTTTCAATTTGCTTTGATCTTTAAAATTTTAGAAGGTTGGCAGTGATTCCATATTCTTCGTGCATAACAGGCTTTGGAGGCTATGATTGAAGAACCACAACACGCATTCGTTGAGTAAGAACTTCATTAGTCGGGAAAGCTTTATAGACATGCAATTGTCATGCCATTTTGTTGTGCTGCTAATAAAGTATTTCAAAGATAAATTTGGGCATTTAGAGTTGCCCTTACAGTGCACAGGATCGGACGTCTGCGCGAACTTCTTCTCCAAAGTAGGTGGTATGGTACGTAACGAAAGATCGTATGACGGGGCAGACTTGTTGGAGGGTGCCTCCGCTTTGAATCACATTTCTGAATTTCAAGCTACCACAACCCTCTTATTTCCTGCAGCACGTGCTAAGCAAGGGCACATTTGGCAAGAGTTAGAAAAGAAGGTAGATACCAATGGGAATGAGCTGACCTGTAACCTGATATGGATGACAAGGTTATTGCGGCCTTAAAAGAAGGGCTTACTGCTGCACAAGCATTGTGTACAAGCGTCGACATTACAAGTACCGACAGTGATGGTTGGTTTATTGAGCCATGGAAATTCGAGGATTGGTTTCAGAGTAGTTTGTCAGTAGACTTGAGCTCTAGCACGTTAGGAAATGAGACCGATGTCATGGAAGAGAATATGGAGCTTCAAGGTGAAGATTCAGGGAACGAGGTAGTCAATGAGGATGATGTGGCCAGGTCTGAATTACGTCATGTGTTTGACAAAATGTTAGATGAATGTGAAAGAAGGAAGCCATCTCATATATCTTGGCATGTTGTGATGGAAGGGAAGAGAATCTTTAAGTCAACTATAGTGAGCCATTTGAATGGGAATCCATGGCTTTCAAAGGATAGGTTAACGAGGGTGAAGACTATGGTATATCCTATTGAAGAAAGTAATGTTGATGCACAAACTCTGCTCGGCATTGGGATAGATTGTTCGAAGAACCAGTGGAAGCCATGGTGGCACCACAAACTAGACAAGCTTCAGCAAGAAAAAGGAACAAATATGTGGCAATTCAAAAGCTTTGGTATCTTGGCAGGGTACTAGCATGAGGAGGAAGTCTGGCAATGCATGGAGAGAGAGTAAAGAGCCCATAGACTTATTTAAACACCTGTCCTTTGAAGTTCAATTAAATCTTGCATATTAGAGAAAACATTGCAGCAAGGATGACAAGTCCACTTGGTTTACTTATGGTCTGACCGATAATCGACTCAGTCATAGACCTCGAGTCTATCATATCCCTTGCATCTTTAAAATATGAACCTGCCAAAAACATTTACCACCTGCATGATAATGATAGAGTACAGTTGAATAAGTTTGTGCGTGAACAGAATATTGGTAGGTCTTGATTTAGATGTCTTCAAATGGTTGAATTATGCTACTAACTATCTCTTCTATTTTGTTCTTTTGTAAATCAGGAAAAATAATAAAGCAAAATATAGACCATGGTCAAATTTATCCTAGTTAGAAATTCGGCCTTTTCCATGCCATGCAAAACTCGAAATGGACAACATATCTTCTTCTATATTTTTTCACATGATTTGCTCTAAAGCAAAAGTGTAGTCCGGAATTCACTTTTGCTTTTCTCCGAAGCAAGTATATTCTGGAATACACTTTTAGCTTTTCCTACGTGGCAAAGTTGTATTCTGAAACACATTTTAGCTGTTTTTGGAAGTAAATAGCGTGTTTTCTAGCTCTACTTAGATCTTATAAGTGCCTTCCAAGTTTCTAATTTTAACCAGCAAAGGCTAGTTTTTGTCAAACACTTACCTATATTGTATTCTAGAATACATTTTAATGCCAGTTTTATCTTCTCTTATTACTTTTAACAACAGTTCTTTTACAGACAAGAAGGAAGCAAGAGAGTTCCTAAAAGAACACTCAAGATTGTTAAGAAGCCTCATCTGCAGGCAAGGATCCAGGATGAAGAAGAGCTAGCTATATATGAAAACTTTCAAACATAGTGGTTCTTCATAACGAGGCGACGACAGAAAAGTACAACACCCTCACTTTCTTGCATGTCTGCGGAAGTCTGGGGCTGAAAAGATATGATGAGAGGGAGTTTAAGTGCATGGGTACCATAAAGGAAGTTTCTAAGGTTGTCAGCCAGTCTATACAACAGGGACAACTCTGCTTTAAAACGTCCCAAGTGCTCATTGTCGTCGACCAGACATTCTTTAGACTGGCTGGGGTGAACTCGAAAGCCCTGTACAAATACATGGCACGCCACATCAACAAAGAGAAGCTCGTTAACTGCCATTATAAAAAAGGTCCAATCTATTCAAAGTGAGAACTTCTCGCACAACGAGTCTGAGAACGAAATTGTTGAAGAAGAAAGGGCCAACGTTGCTGGTTCAAGTCAAGATAAACAAGTTCAAAGTTCTAATGAATCAGAAGAGCAGCAATAGAGGAGCAGGCCACGAGGTACCATTGCAGCTAAGGAACCAAAGAAATGCAAAGTGCAGCAAATTGAGGTGGAAAATATTCCAGAAGAAAGCACCAAAAGAAAAAAGGACAAAGGAAAGGCACCAGGGGTGGCCATCAAGGAGAAGAAGGTGGATAAGACTTGGAGAGAATGGAAGAAATAAACTTGCACCAAGTATGTGCAAGGCGTTATTTACTTGCCTGTAACATTAATGAGGTCGCCACCGAAGAATGAAGCTGATGAGAGGCCCTTTCAGGTTCAAAAAATTTATGCTGACCATTTAAGGAACCTGAAGGACAAGATTAGGAGCAACTCCAATGTACATATAGCTCAAATTGTTGTCCTTGTGGACATAACGCAGTGCGTAGACCCCAAGAAGTATGACAGAGAAAATGCAGACACTTACATGCATTATGTTTTAGGGGCTAATCACAGCTTCAAGGCAAGAAGGCAGCCGTACAATGAAAAGAATAACCCGAGATACCTCTCGGTCCTCTGTGCTGTTTCCTGTGGCTTAAGAGACAAAGAAACTAAAATCGTTGCCAACATGCATAATGCTGACAATGAGTACAAGCTCAAAATGAGTTTTGTCGACAAGATAAGGTTCATGCACAGAGAGTACATAATTTTCAAAGAAAAATATGGCAAAGACCTCAAGAAACTAGCCAACTCTTTGGATCTAAAGGAGGCGTGTGCTATTGAGTGCTGCTTTAAGTACGACGAGGCTAATAAAAGGCAGTCTCTAATAAGCCATGACAACTGGTTGCAACTTGCTTTTAGAGATGACAGAGTATGTTCTACTTGTACTCCGGAATCAGTTTTTTTATTTAATTGCCCTTGCTCGCACTAACAACCTTCCATTTGCAAGTGCAGATCTAGGAACACCAGATCTGTTTAATATGTTTGAGCGGGGGAAGTTGAAAAGCAAAGGGAAGGTTTTTGACAAGAAGAAAGGCTCCGACGTACCAAAAAAAGAGATGACCATAACCCTCTGGAGAGAAATGCAGGGCTTTACAGACATGGAGTTGCTAGAAAGGCTACTGCGAAAAGTTGTGGACAAGGTCTTTACGTTGGAAGAAATGTCTAAGGAGTTGCACAAGACCTCACATGACCTCACACTTCATTGGCAACTTCATATTCTGGAATACATGATAGTCCATTCGAAAAGCAAAAGTAATTTTTGGAGTACACGTTAGCTTTACTATAAAGCAAAAGTGTATTCCGGAAAACATTTTAGTTGTAGTGTAAAGCACAAGTGTATTCTAAAATACACATTTTCTTCTCATGAAAGCAAAACTGTATTCTGGATACACATTCTCCTTCATGAAAAGCAAAACTATATTCCGGAATACACCTTAGCTGCCCCTGTGTAGCGAATATGTATTCCAGAATACAAAACTAGTTTTGCATTTTTTGTCTTTCTTTTTTCAGGATGTTTGTGGTTTACCTCTTTGTTGTCTTGGTTGTATTTCAGCTAAAAGAACGTCATAACATGTCAAACATGCTTGATGGAACAATGAAACGTAGACACCTGGGACAGATGTAAAGAACTTTACTCTATTGCAACTTCGGATGAATGCATAATTCAATATGCTCCAAACCTTGAGGGCTGGGTACGTCATCTCCTTTTTGCCTATTTTATCTCCCATTTTTTACATTATTGCAGTAACATACCAGAGGGATTCATGCACTTAGTAAGGACAGCCCGGGAGGAGAGGTCATTAACGGACAAGCGGATTGTAGATGCTGAGCTGTCTGACTATGAGAGATTTTGTATATTTGATCAAAACAACCTGTTTTCGATCATTCATGGGGACTGCACGAAGTTGATTGGATCGATAAAGCCACAGGATTTCACTAGGGTCATAGCAGATCTACCATATGGCTTCAAACTAAAGGACAGCCACTACGATGACCAGCCCTTCAAAAACTCTGAATTTAATGCGTTTGTTGACGGCATTAAACAGATCACAACAGCCAAGCATTGGCGGCTTGTTGTGTTTCACTCGAGCATGCAAGCAGGACTTGTGGAATTCGACTTCAAGAACCACATCGGATCCCCTGTACAAGCAGGTTATTAAAACATGATCTGGTAAGGTTCTTATTCTGGAATACAGTTATTTCTTACTTTTATTCATGTTTTGATTCTATTGTTGAAGTTGCTTGCATTTTAACTTTCTTGTTTTGTTTTTCTATTATGGAATACGGTGCATTTAGTCCTAGTTACCTCATTGGACCTGTGTTTAGTTTTTGTTGCTAACGATAATTTATTTATTTTTATAGGTACAAAACAAATATTAATTACCATGGTGGAGAACCCATGCTGCTGAGCAAGGTGGAATATCTCCATATCATTTACTGGAGTTTCAATGGAAAGCGAACAATGGAATATTTTAACACAACAGCCTGCCAAAAATTTTCAAATGTCTTAGAGTTTTCCGCAGTGTTGCAGAAGCTGCAGGACCCTAATGCACGAGGCAGGATCGTTAATCATTACCATAAGCCACAAAAGCTGATCAAGCATCTTCCTGACATGTTCTCACGTCCAGGAGATTAGGTGCTTGACTCTTTTTCTGGCTCTGGTACGACAATCGCTTTTGCACTTAAGAATGGCCGCAATTGTGTAGCCGTTGACATTGACAAGGAGGCTATGAACTTTATCAAGATGAGATTGGCTGCCTTAGCAACTCTACCAGACGAGAATCAAGAGTTAGGTGCCAAATCTTTATCTGATTATGCCAACATGGCATCTTCAGAGATACAGCCTCCGTTTACAAGCTCTCTAGATGATGAAGCTACTTTTTGCAGAGCTGAAAGAAGTAGCTCTAGTTACTATTCTAGAAGAAAATATGGACACAGACAAGGGTAAATCACCACAAAAAGAGCAAAAGACAGAGAACGAACAAATGAAGACAAGCAAACAAAATGAGGAAGACTATGATTTGGACCTCTGACTTGTCTTATGCTAAAATAAAATTTTGCCAAAATTGATGTACTAAAAAAATTTTAAAAAATAATTATTATTCTTTCTACTCGATTTAGATGTTTTTGATATCTTACTTTCAGAGATCGTATATTCATGTCTGGATTTTGCCATTTTAAAGTGCGTTTCTAGGAAAAAATAATCTGAACCTTCTGAAATTCTCAAGTTTTTACAAAAAGGGTCAATTTTTTGAGCTGTTTCATCCTTCATTGTCTTTTCATTACATTGCTGCAAAATCCCATGTGACACTCTTTAGTTAGGTTTCATCTATTTGATTCAAAGTTACCACACTATCAAGATCTCGAACATGACCCAGACCTCAAAGAACAGAAGAGAGAAAAGATTGGAAAGAAATTCCAAGGATGATAGATGGATTGGTAGTTGTATTTTAAAGGGACCTCGAGACTAAACAATTGGGCATGAGAGTATCTCGACAAAGGAAGGTCTATTGTTTATTTGCAAGGGCGATATGAGGAGTAGAGAACTAAGGTTGAATCAAAAGCATAAAGGTTGGATTGGTGGAGGGTATCCTTGATATGAGATGCATGTGGAATGGGTTTGGATAGTGGTAGCGTGTCATTTGGTATTAAGCCCATCGTTCAATTCCTCCTGGCAACATTGTGGTGTTCCACATGCTTGAGGGCAAGCATCCTTTTGAGTTGTTGGTTGGTCATATAAGTGTGACACCATGCAGAGTAGTGGAAATGCCCTAAGTTTGATACACAATGGTCACCTAAGTGTGATACCGTTTAAAGTACTGGCAATGTCTTGAATGTGATACCATGTAGAGTACAGAACATGCCCAAGTACATTGGATACCATGTCCTAACATCAATCCCAACAGTAATGTGCTCTGGCCAAAGGAACGACAATGTCCACTGGATAACGGTTCCTAACATCAATCTTAGCACTAATGTGGTTTGGCCAAAGGAACGGCAATGTCCAAGTACACTGGATAGCATGTCCTAACATCAACCTTAGCACTAATGTGGTTTGGCTAAATGAACGACAATCAAGTGCAATGGATAATAGGTCCTAACATCAATCTCAGCACGAATGTGGTTTGGCCAAATGAACCTACACTAGTTGTGGGGTTCCCAAGGTATGTGTGACTGGGGACAGTATCGCATACTATGGGATTCTAGCAGATAGTAGGGTGTCAGCCTATCACGCAAAGTTAAATGCTTATTGTGTGGGTTTCGCCATTTTTTTGAGGGCCTAGTTCAATCCAAAAGCACTTCAATCCATTTTTCTTCGCTTCTACCTTTTCTTACGAGCCATATCGATTTAGATCGAACTGGAGTAAAGCAAAATAGTTATCGAATGAAATCATCAGGCAAAAAATTGCTTCAACTCCATATAAGGGGCAGCCGAAGTCAAAATTACTGGGGCAGCCCCAGTCATTTTGACTACATAGTTACTGTGCGAGTCTCAATCCCACCACTAGACTCCCCTCAACCAGGGTAAACTTAAAAATCAAACCAAGAGCACTATCCTTGTGGTGGGTGTTGTGCAAATTGTTGTCCCTTAAATTGAAAACTGGCCATAATGTTACGATATTTATACACAAGTATTATCGAGCATAAAGGGTAAACTGTGAGCACATACAAATAGAGTGTCGCCGGAGAGATCGTATCTGGTCGATCTCAAGGGTCTTAGAATTTGGGGTTACGCCGGTTTTGATCTGACAGTCCCTAATTGGCTGATTTACGGCTGATTGAATACTTGTAAGGGTTGGAAAACCTTTCTCCAAAGGCTGTAGTATATAGCCTTTTGTGCCTTTTTCTGGGTATGGAACCTTAACAGAGAACATTCTATAAATTTTTGTGCGGAATTTGCAATTTTAAGTGTTTTGAGGATTTTTAGGTGTGCACCATTTCTGCTGATCCGTTAGAATGGATGGCTCCAGTTCAAGTCAGCTCAAGGATGTGGAAATGGAATCCAAGGCTGAAATTGATAAGGTTGGTACTTTTCTTTTATTTAAGAAGATTTGAGTTTACACGAGCAACGACAGTTCTAAATAAAGAGGGCAACATCGTTGCAAAATGATTCCGCATTCTTTACAGATTTTAGACAGAGAGATTCCATGGGAGTCATATCTCAGTGCGAAGTTAATCAATGGGACGGGTCTTCAGCTTTTGAAGCGCTATGATCATAAGTCTTTAGATGTGAAAGCTAACTTACTTAAACAGGTATTTCAAAGACATGTACCATTTTTAAGTTTCAAAAGAGAGCAAAAACATTAATGCACTTTCTTAAGGCTAGGAGATTAAGTTTCTTCATTACGTTTGATGCACAAGATGCAATCTCACTTAGTTAGTGGCTTTGAGAAAATGTCTTATTGACTGAACTGTTATGCTTCTTTGCAGGATGGACCCACCTATGTTCATTTGTTTTTGACGATGCTCCATAATATTACAGAGGAAAAGACAATTGAATATGTGCTTGCTTTGATTGATGAAATGCTTTCAGGTAAATTAGTTTTCATGAAAAATATTAAGCTATGGACTATGTGTTTTCCTTTTCGACATGTAGGTCACCATAATGTGAATAGATCAGCTGTTGTTCTTGGTGGTTCATGCCTATATGGATTTAACTTATGTATTCCAGTCAGGTTTGCTGCTCTGATTTTGAATAGTTACTATGAACACTTCATCCTGTCGCTTTTGCCTTATCTTGTCAAGATATATTTGTACTATCCAGTAACTTGCAAGTGATTAATACCTACTTATACTGGTCCTCATCAAATTGCTAGAACACAAGAACAGCCAGTTTTCGAATGACCTTACTGCTATATGTAATCTTTAAGAATTAAATTTGGTTGTTCTGAAGGATGGAAATTACTTTAGGTTTTCCTATTTAAAGAGTATCATACTTATTTGTATTCCCCTGCAGTGAATCGAGCACTTGCGAGCTCTTTCCATGAAAAATCCATCACAAAAGGAGATGTCTACAAACATTTCTTCAGGCAAGTATTTTGAGAGTCATATGTTCAAGGCAAGAAAACAAGCGTATGGTGCTCATTGTTAAGCAGATTATTACTATCACTATAAGCAGACTTAAAAGGGATGCTCTAAGATTGTAGGCCTTTAGCATGAAATATACCACATTGAGGTCGTCTTATCTGCCACTTATCCTAGAAGCATCAGCATATGTTGGTGTGCGTATGAAAATTTATCCCCCCACACCCCCAAAAAACCGTCTTGGACAGGGCCTTTTGCCACAAGGAAGCAGTTAAACTTACTGTTATAGGTTCACTGGCTCTTCCGAGATTCCACCAAGGGGGAAGATAAAACAATAAAATTAATTTGACATCAAACTAAGATTAAGTTCTTGGTACTTTTTGGAACATGTATCTGTAACTTTGGCAGTTCTTATGTTGGCATGCCTTCACCTGACGGCATCATATTTACATCTTAAAGACCATACATGCGTAGCCTCTCTCCACACTCCTTAACATCTGTATTTTACATTAGTAGGTATCTTGATTTATCAGGGCTTATACGCAACTTTTAGAGCATCAGCTTGTTGAACTGAAAAATATATTTGATTCTTAGTGGGAACTGCTAAGGTGGTTGTCAATTCGTTCATTGATGCAGGCTGTTGACAAGGCCAAATTGGTTCATACAGGAGAAAAGTTGCAAAGTACTTGTAACACTCATTGGGTAAGCTCATTATCGCACTACCGATGCCACTTCTAGCAGCTTATATCTTCTTATTCTCCAGTTCACGTCCCAAAAATTTGAAGCTTTCTGATGGAGAATCAAAATACTGGCATCTATCTGAGGAGGTCATGCAGAATCTTGTGGACTGGATTTCTAACCAGGTAAGCTATGTTTCTCTTGCACTTTGCCTCAAAAAGGTTGATAATGAGATGAAAATTTTTGAAATGAAAATCACAATGGAGCCGGATGGATGAAGACAGACTTATAAAGCTAGAAGTTTCTCATGAGAATCTAGTCCTTTTTTCTCTTCCTCAATTGTGGCATAACATGGTACTTATTGCAGCTGAGAAAGCCTTCACATCCTCTTCGTGCCATACCGCTGGCAGTGAGCTGCTTGGCAATGCTTCTAAGAGAAACCGAGGCTAGACGGCTCTTTGTACGTGCAGATGGAGTAAAACTATTGGCCCCGCTAATTGCATCTGCAACCAGCCAGCAATACGTACAGGTTGCTCAATAGACACATACTGTACTTTTGCAATGGTGTATAATCATAATGCATTAACTTTTGTAGGTTTTATATGACGCCGTACTTTGCCTGTGGCTTTTGTCGTTCTATGATCCTGCTGCTGACTCGATTGCTGCCACAAGAGTTCTGCCACGATTGATAGAAGTTGCCAAAACGTCCACCAAAGAAAAGGTATAATATAGAATATGCATGATTTGAATATGCAATTAACAATATGACTACTATCAGGTGGTGAGGGTATCCATCTTAACCCTAAAGAATCTGTTTCCAAAAGGGACATTTGCAAGTGACATGGTGGAACTTGGGTTACCAAAAACTGTTCAGACACTTAAGTTGCAGGCTTGGACTGATGAGGTAGTTGTCTGACTCCAATTGAGCTAGTAAAATCTATTTGACGATGTTCGTGTCTTTTTGCTGAGAACAGGATTTATTACAAGCTCTTGATTCCTTAGAGGCAGCTCTGAAGGACAATATTCATTTACTTAGCTCGTTTGAGAAATACAAGCAGGAAGTGTTGTCTGGGAATCTGGATTGGACACCTATGCATAAGGATCCCGGCTTTTGGAAAGAGAATGTTAACAAGTACGAGGAAAACGATTTTCAGGTGGTTTGCCGCCATTCATCTGTAGCTTTGGAAATTTGCTGTTGATTTCTGATAGAATTCAGTTCTCCTTCTATTAACATTATCCATGAATAAATGGTGGTAGGAGCATATCTTTTATCTGAGCAATATCATTTGCAGCCTCAGATGTTGTGGTGCCACTTGGCCTTTTCTTCTAGAGTGTCATGTGTTTAGTAGACCAAATATACCTCTATGCATATACAACACTTCTTTGTTATGTCTATGTTCCTCTTGTAGGGTCTATAATGAGATTTTGAATATATATTTCTATTTCTGTAGTTTATTGCCCATCTTAACAAAAATTTGTATGTTTAATGCAGATTCTACGTGTACTAGTGGCTATTCTTGATAACTCACGGGACCCTAAGACACAAGCTATAGCATGCAACGATCTGGCAAAGTTCATCCAAAATCATCCAGCTGGGCGGGGAATCGTGCTGGATTTAAGAGCCAAAGACAGGGTGATGAAATTGATGAATCACGAAAATGCAGAAGTTAGAAAAGAAGCATTGCTTTGTGTTCAAAAGTTGCTTCTGGGAGCCAAATATGCAAGCTATTTGCAATAGCCAAATATCCGATACAATAATGGTGAAGGGTGTTGAGTTATGATAAAATGTTCCAGAAATGCTTTAACAAACGATGTTGAAAGTGAGGTTAGCTTCATCCAGGCTTTACAATAAAGAGCATTGGATTCCTGCTCATTGTGTCTTTGATGATCCTATCCTACATTTAACGTATATTTGCATGTTCTGATAATTGGTGACGAATGTACACATGTGTTTGCTGCAATAATATGTATTTTGTGACGAATGTACACATGTGTTTGCTGCAATAATATGTATTTTCAAAGTCATTCAATACCAATGAACACATGCATTTGCTGCAAAAAATACTCGTTGCATCCATTTGATGTAATTTAATCTAATTCAACAAGGTACATTAGGCCCAATTGTATCCGAGGTTGGAGGATTTAGGACATAAAGTACTGGTAATTTCACAAGGACGGTAGCTTTGTCGGGATTCTTTAAGGAGTAAAACAACTCCCCACAAAAATTACCAAGCGTAATGTCATGTTTTGGCTCAAATTCCGCTAATGTCATGTTTTGGCTCAAATTCCGCTGCCTATCCACCATCTTGGAATTTTGCCTGATAATATTGGTAGAAAGACAATAAAAATTAGTTGCCCTAGTAGGCCTTTCACCCCGAATTATTCATTTTGGCAAGAATTTTAGTGGTCATGGTGGGCCACTTGACCCCAAACCATTCATTCTAATGAAATCACTGGCTTGTGTATTTGGTTGGGATACTTAGCTAAAGGTACATGGATTCAATATGTGTAATTGTTGGGTTCAAACCTATGTGTTGGTAGTCTGCCTATTTACATGTATAGTAAGTATGGGGCATTGCAGAATGCAATAGCAATTTTTAAAAGCTTGCTACAACATGATGTTGTTTCTGGATGTCCCTTATTTCGGCGTACGATTCAAATGGGTATAAAGCTGTTGCAATCTTCTTTTTCTATCGATTTCAACAGGGAGGCATATTGCCAAGCAAACTCACTTACACGACTATCCTTGATACATATTTTTGTTGGTGTCACATTCATAGATATGTATCGTAGTTGTGAGCATGTTGAGATGGTTCTCAAGAAGATGCACCAGCATAATATTGTTATACTAGCAGCTTTTGTTGTTTAAAGACAGCTCGAATAATCTTTACTAATATGCCATAGTTTGATATGACATCTTGGAATGTGATGCTTGGAAATTATGTCGAGCAGAGACAAACAAAAATGCACTACAACTTTTTCAAGAAATGCTTACAGAAGGTCTAGTTCCAACAGAACTAACTTACATGGTCATGCTTGATGCATGCAGTGTACTGCAATTTTGCCAAAGGGAAAGCATATACATGAAAGCATTGTGCATAATAGTTGTGACCTAGATGTAACTATTTGCAACAAAATTATTAGCATGTACGAAAAATGTGGAGCCTAAAGATGCACAAGCAGTGTTTAGTAAAATGCCCAAATATGACTGCACATCATTGACAACATTGCTTGAAGTGTACAAGCATAATGAGCATGGTCATTATGTCATCATCTTTTTTCTCACGTCCATTCCAGATATTTGTATTTATGTAACGTATGCCTTATAGATTGCATGTGGCCTGGAGTATCTGCATAATGGAGTCCTTATTGGTGTCATTTACCAGAGTCATAAAGAATAATGATTTTTGTTAATTGAATATTTTTGAACTTTGGCGGCATAAAAATCTGATTGCATTTGCCTCTTTTGGGTCTATGAACAAACAAGCACGTCGCATTCACGTTAAATGACTATCACCGGGCCTATGTTGCCCTTTTATTTTCAAGATACCTAAGTTTTAGCTAGTTTTGCATGACCATATTAGAACATGTTACTTTTTAATCTAATCTGATTTGAGCTTTGTCATTGCTTGTTAAATATGGTGTCAGATCCTTTCGACCGCTTTCCTTTCCCATAGGTTGTGTACTCTAGAAATTTTTTACAACTTTTAGTTGTTGTCCTTTGAACAAAAAAGGCTTGTGCTTGGTCTTTCCCAAATATTGCTATTTTTTCTTTACTTAGATTTACATTCATCTATGTTGTTTCACAAAAATCCTCCAACAATTTTCAGCATTGTGCATTTCTTTCATCTTAGTGACTATCAGTCCCAGATCATCCGCATAAAGCATAAGAGAAATTTCTCTTTTCGGGAGGAGATGTTGTTTCTTGGCGCCTGCGCCGGGGTTTGCAGCTAGGGCGGCCGTGGGAGAGGGACTGCCCTTCTCTCCAACAATCCGGCACTACCGCTGCTCCCTTGGTGACGATTCTTCTATATAAGGCTAGCAGGGCATGACAGAAGTTGTGGTTTCGAGAAATTAGGAATTCAAGATCTGCTTTGGATGATTCTTTCTTCTTTTTGGTGGCAATAATCTGAGTCTTTGTCTGTCGTAACAGGTAACCACAAACGTGTTCTTCTCTTTGATGCTTGCATTATGTCCATTTTCCTTTCTTGGTTATAGTCACGCTGAAAGGGTTTGCCCGAATGGGACACTGACCTATAAGGCGAAGAGGAGAAGTTTCTCAGCCAGATCCAGGTTATGGAAAGATGCATTAGAATATGTAATTCTTGCAGTGAAAATGGTCTGATAGATATTTCTTGAAAAGAATTTTAGTTATGTCGTTTTCCCTTCACTCTTCCTTGCTAGCAGGAAGATTCAGGTCATGTTACAAATGATAAGAAAGATTCAGTTTGGTTTGGGAAATTGTGCAGTTAATCAGAATTATTGGCTTATATTGAAGAGGAAGGGATAACTGGATGTGTGGCAATAGCAAGCATCTAGGTTGCTTTTAAAGCACTGCTAAGCTTGAGAAACCACTCAAATACTGAAGTTTGAGTGAAACTTTGGCACTGATGCCAAAGTACCTTGGCTTTCCATATGGAATTAGCATGTCAGATACTGCCATGTTTGAGCATGTGCTTCCTCAGGTGCTGATATGCCTGTCTATATTATATTTGGCTGCTGTCTTATAATCTCAGGTCGCACATCTTCGTATTACTTCAGCAATTCAGGTTATTTGTGTGTTTCTCAGAACAAGAGGAAGGGAGCCATTGGCTCTTCTTGATCATCTTGCACCTTTTGGTTCTCTTGCTGTAATGAAGCATTGTATTTTCTTTTCTATATAATTTAAAAGAAAACCACCTCCATTCTCTCTCCAAAAAAAAAAAAAATCTCTTTTCTCTATCTTGGGTGCATGGATATGTCTACGTAAATTCACTTGTTCTTCTTTCCCTAACTTCACACGCACACGCACACGCACACAGACACAGACACACAGAGTCTATCTACTGCTTGTGCCACCCCCCTGCATGCTGACAACTAGTTTAGTCTCTGTATGAGTATGTTTTGAGTTTGTGTCGAAAGCATTTCTAAAATCGACAAAACAGCATATCACTTTCCTATTTGAATCAGGAAATAAATTACTAATCCTACGCTTCTTGTACCAATCAGACCCTTCATCCTTCGGGCAAACCATAGTTTTCCACATATCACTGACACTACTGAACGTCTTATTGTTGTCTTCACAAATTGGACCTGGTCCACAAAGAACACATTTGCATCTACAACTTGCACCATGAATGTTAGAATCTCGTCTTATTTTATTGATTGCCTACCTAACAAATTCCATTTTCATGTGATGTATACAACAACATGTTTCTCTCTCTTTATGTCTTCTCACAAATTCAGGTTTCAAACGTTCGAACAACCTGAGCCCTATCTTCATATTCGGATGTTCACGCTTGAATCTCCTAAAGAACATGACCTGCAATACAATAAGCATTGGTAAATAGTATTAAACTTTTATATTGTAATAAAGAACAAGCATTATCATACCTGAGTCTCTTCCAGATAGTGATTGGTTGCATATTATAAGGCATTGACAGTTTAGCACCGTTATTTTGTCGTCTCAATTTAATGACTTGCCTTTGTTTGGAGACACTCTTGTTTCAGAAACCCAAAAATTGTATCCCTTTTCACGATCTTCATCACAACCTATCCGATCTGGCCTTATTCTTAAGCATGGACCACGGTCCTCCAAATTCAGCAATCTTCTTTTTGTCTAGAGCAGCATAGACAACCTTTTTCCTCAAATTCAATACTTTTGCAACTGCCCTATTGCTCTTTTCATTTACAGCCATCATCAAGGTAGATGATCTTGCATGGTTAATGTCTTGTGTCCTGCCTCGTTTCTTATTATCAAGAGTATTCTTCACATTCTCAGCTACATGCCTGTACACATAAAAATTCTTATTGCCAATAAAACCAAACTCTGGAAGCTGTTCACTAGCTCTGGATATGACCTTCTCCCTATCATTAAATCACAATTTTGGCATATCTTATTTACAAAATCCACAACCAGCTTAGCATCTTTTTGTTTCTTTCTAGTAGAAGGTTTCTCCTTGTCTTTGCCTTGGCCTGCTCCCACCATCAAATTTTCTGATTGCATGTCCCTCTTCTTGGCTCTTTGTATTCTTCTTATAGCAGCCAAAATTCTTCGACATGCAGTATTAGGGATATACAATTGCAAACTTTACTACATTTTTCCAAACATGGTTCTATATTTTCAGGAATCTTATTAAGAGGAACTGGAGAAGACAGTACCTCAGGCAAATCTGGTTCCGTGATGTGTGGCATCTCATTTTCATTGCTATCTTCCTTCTTTCATTCTCATTGGTATCTTTCTTCTGCACTTCAAATTTTGCAAGAGATTCTGCAATGTTAATTCCCAAGGATCTTGCAATGTCCTCGGGATCTTCATTTCCAAATCGTGCTGCAAATTCAGCAACATATTGAGCAAGCGAATCCATGACATACCAAGCAATTGCATGAAGTACAAAGCTACAAAACACAAAATTCCAAACCACAATTCCATTTTTAAAATTCTATTTTTGGCTGCGGCAATCCAAAAAGTAGCTGGAGAAGCAGCCCCTACTTCTGGATTGCTGACATGGCACAACCAACTTCTATATCCGATTGAATGAGTTTCTTTGGCGTCGTTGAAAACCTAACTGTCAAACCAAACCGTCACTTTTTGTTCTTGACGGGCCCTAAAACAAAGTAAACTAGCCAAGCACCCCTAAAGCACTATGTGTTGCTGACAAAGGAAATGTCCCCCACCTGTGCGCTATTACCCAGTAGTTCAATCTAAAGAATGATTCTTGAAAGAGATACGGCTGGACCAAGCATTGAGTTCGTTTGGGAGGGATGGTCTAAAATTCTGGATCTGCATATATGTTATTTGTAAGCATGACTGATGGCATATAGGGGAGTCATCGTCGTCCCAATTCAATGGAGTAACTTAAGGGCTAAACTTAGGTGTTTAACAACTTTTTAGCACATTTTAAAAAAATATTGGTTAAAGTAAATGGAAAAAATAATAATTTTAGTTTAACTTTTTTCACATATGCACCAACCTTCAAGCTCTTTAACCAAATACTAGAAAATAAGAGAGCGAAAATTTGTAACCTTTAGCTAAACCATAGAAATTTTTGAAATGATTTGAGTTGGTTTAACTAAAGTAATTCCAGGTAATAAGAAATATATGCTTAGTAATTTATTTCCTAGCATCCATAGAACAATTTGAGATCTAGAGTTAGCTACCTGGCATTCCTATACAAGTTTCCACAAAGAAAATGACTAAAATAAATGGAAACAATTGGGAAAGAAGTATAATAACTTTAGCTTAACGTTTTTCGTGGCCACACCACATAAATTTTTGGATGATTTTTGGGTTGGTTTAGCTAAACACTAGAAAGTATGAGAGGAAAACTTTGTAGAGTTTAGCTAAATCATAGAAAGTTTTAGGATTAGTTTCAGGCAAGTTTAACTAAAGCCGCTTTGGCTATTTGGCAACGGAATGCAACCGTTGTGGGCTAAAATCTTTCAATAAATGCAATAAATGCCCTAAGGAAAAGAGCAAAGGGATGACAGTTGAATGGAAGAACTTTGAGAAGGTGAGCATTTGTTATTCTGCTGACATTCTTTTCATGTATTGAGTAGGGGCAGATTTAGTACAGCTTGTATGGCCTTCTTTTTACATGTTTTGGCCTTCTTACATAGGCTGCTGGGTTGTATAAGGAGATTTGTAAATGCTTTGGCAGAATTCTAAATGCATACATGGCTTCTCTTTACATACATTTTCCCATAGGCTGATTCTTTATTTTTTTCAGGTCAAAGAAACCTTCATCAAGGATGCTGGCATAGGTGGTAAACCAATTGTCAAAACCAAGGACGTTATCATGAGGTTGGTTTATAAAGCCATATCATTGCACGAGTTCATGGTGCATGCTGATAAGGTGATCAAGCAATTCATTCCTCACAATTACACTGCAAGGTGGCAAGCAGAACAATTCAAAGTGTGTTTGCAAACATTTCCTGAAGGTACCATTGTTTCTGTCACAGGCTTCGCAGAAAACTATACATTTAAATTCAACAGGAGGTTCAGTCCATGCATTGGCACAATGATCAATGTTCCATGCTAGTTCACATCACCTACAGGCATGCAAAGAAAGAAGAGACTCTGAATATTTGTGTCAGTGACCATAAGTTGGTTAAAGAAACTCACTTCTATATTCCTGACGACCAAGAACACGACACTTCTTTGTGCAACATTGCCTTCAGAAGCATGCTGAATTCTTGAGAAGTAAAGGTGTAAACATCTCTAAGCATGTATTCTGGTCAGATGGTTGTGCTGCGCAGTTCAAATCTTTCAGGTGTTTCTATTACTTGGGCAGGTTTTTTCAATCCACTGGAATGAAGATAGAATGGAATTTTTTTGCATCTTGCCATGGCAAGGGGGAATATGATGGCGCCAGAGCTGTGATAAAGAGAATACTAACCAGCGAGATGTTGAAAAGAGAAAGTACGCCTTTAAGGAATGCTGAGGATGCGGTGCAATTCTTGAATTGGTACTTCAAAGTAAAGGGCAGGAACAAAAACAATAATATCTTAAGGTATTAATTTTTTCTTGTGAACTTTAATTCACATACAGGTATCAGCTTTGGGTTCTTGCTAATGTGCTATGTTAATCTGTAGGCAGTTTTGGCTTGTGAAGATGGGAGAAGTATGTAGAACAATAAGATTTGACTGTGAAGCTTTGAAGGGGACTAAGAAAATACATACTATAAGACCCATCTGCCAAAATAGGCCCACTATGGTAGTTCACAAATTCTTGTCTTGCTTTTGTGCTAGTTATTGGAAGGGGCTATGGAATAGATGTAAGCATGCAAAAAGATTGGGACGCTATACATATTCAAAATTGAAGCCTGAGACATCGTATAAGCAGACATCTATCAACCATGTGCAATACGAAGGGGATAACCAGTGGAAGCAGAGCTTGTAGAGGTTGGTGACAATTTTGTCATCAATGCAGAAGCCAACAATGAAGATTTTTGGATCATCAAATGTTCTAAACCAAAGCACGTTGTTCAAAGCTTCGTGTTTTCTTTCAATGGAGATTGGATCTCGTCAACGTCAGCTTTATGAGCAGGCTTTCGCACAAGGTTCACTATAGATGGCATGGTTTGAGGCAAATTGAGTACATGAGCTACTGGATTGAACATTGGATTGAAGCGACTGGAGGGAAACCAAAGGTTCTGCACCTGGCTTGAATTCCATAATTCAGCATTCAAACTTGAAACACCTGCAAAAAAGAAAATTATTAGAGATACAATTATAGATTTAAGAAATGTACAATTACAGGTACAATGAGAAGCAATGCACAATTACCTTGATCATTTGATGGAATATCTTCATCTGGCACCTTATCTTCTTGAACTATTTGGGAAACCTCCTGCACTAAAACCTCTTCAACCACTTTCTTTGCTACAGGTCCCTTGAATTTTGCTCGAGTACTTCTGTCATTGACTTTGGCTTTAGCTCGTTTCATTGGACTCACAGGTGGTTGGAAACGTTTGGGTTTCTGGTTTTTCCTTCCGATTTTGCTAGCCTTGGATGGTTCTGCAACTGTTGGTGGTTCTATTGCTTCCTCTTCAGTTGCTGCTTGGTGTGCAAGTGGTTCCTCTCGTTCTTTTACACTCTTGTCTGATAAATAAAACCAGGTGTGTTACGCATAGAGTACAGAGTCAAAATTCATATCATAACAGACATGCATACCAAAAGTAAGAGTCTAATCCATATCATGAGCATGTTCTTCTGCTGCTACAGCTTCTTTATCTTGACAACAACATATTCAAATGCATTAGAAGCCAATAACTTGTACAAGGATTTTGATTTAAAATAATGCAGTGCCTGTTTTTTGGTAAAACCTTAGAGCGTATTAGTGGCACTCTTCTAACTTCCAACTTTGCAGGTAATTTGTACTCAGAATCTTGGTCTTCATTACTCAAAGTATTTTCTAAACTGTTGTCAATATCAACATCATCTGCTATTTTATGAGGCACATAATTCATGTACCCTAACTCTGGAAACAGATTTTCAGGGATATTGGCCTTGCACACATGACATTGAAACTTCTCAATGCACAATTGGAAGCAAAATAAGTGGAATTTGTGCCCACAAAGCAACTGCACATGCAGTTCATAATCTGAACAGAAAGCCATTCCACAAACCATGCAGCCACTTACACCATCAGCAAAAGACCAATTACTTGCAGATGGATTAATAAAACATGCCCCAACATAATTGTCTCGAAGATGTTTCCATATTACATTTTTGTTGCAGATCAATTTGGGGCTCTTTTTTAATGTTGATCAGCATGTTCAACCTATTTATTTCTTGTTCTATTGCAACTCTGTCATCAACCTTTTCTTTCCTTTTCAACAGGCTTAGCAGAGAAAGGTCTAACCTATTTTCTTCATCACTCAATTGCTTCAAGACAACTTCTTCTTCTGGAGAAACTGCTGTAAGATCTTATATTTTATCTTTTACTTCTTTTGTATCCTTGCATAGGCAAGATGCAGGTAGATCAAGACCCAATAAAATACCATTAGTAGTAATTCTGTGTATTTCTTTCTGTTTTAGCTGTTCTTATAACACAGTAAGCTCGTCACTGAACATATGCATATCTGCCTCCAAACAAGCTAAAGCACAAGAAATATGCTTCAAACTAGACTCATAAGAGTTACTTCTTTTCTGGTTTGTTCTTTTAGAATGCTGCAAAGAGCTGGCAGTAAATCGTGCCCAATTAATTTTAAAACTACCAGGGTCTGCAAGTGCCCTTTTCGTATGCTGCCATGCAAAGCCTTTGGCAAATTGCATTCTTGCCTCTTTGTTTTTTAAACCATACTGATAGATCTTAGTTAGCAAATCATGAAGTTCATCTGCAAATTGAGGACGAGTTTGATGGAGCTTTATCTTTCCCTCCTTCAGGTCTGACTGCCATACACTTAAAAAATCATCCGTGGTGCATTCATCTTTCCTCAAAGAAGACGGATCCCTTCCTTCCTTAGGCAAGCACCTGTATACATTGAATTCTTCTATAAAATTTGCAAAGCGCATGATCTGATGAAAAAAAAGAAGGCAATCGATTAATATGAAACTATCTGAACTTAATGGAAATTTAGGGGGAAAAATTCAAGAAAAAATATAGAATAGAAAAAAAAGTAACGCATGCAAACCTTTCCGGCCATGTCGCCACTTTCCTGAAAATGCAAAGGTAGTGTGTATTCCATAGGGCTCAAAACCATCTCGAAATTTTTAGTGGAAGCATCCAATGATGGAAATCTGTCACCAAGGATAGCCATGATGAGGATCATCTGCTCGGTTGCAGAGGATGAAGCCCCACATAAAACATGCTCCAGAGGGCTCGAGAAAGAAAACCCTAAAATTTGATTTCTGATGAGCTCGACCAAAAAAACCCCTGTTCAAAAATTTGAGTTCCAGGGTGCTTAGGGGGTGCTTGACTGGCGCAAATATGCCCCCCACCTGCACGCTTTGACCCTATTCAGAACTCTTTTAGCTGACCTGACCATAAAGAGCATTCCATCTGTAGATTTATACCTTAATGAGAACCTCTAAAACTCTAAAAATAGAGTGGTCCCTTGCCAATCATATCCTCTCTGATCATCACCTCCAATCTCTTACTTTGCTTGGTAAACCCAATCACAATAAGTGATTCAAACATAATACATCTTCCCCGGAAAAATATGACTTCTTTACCACCTTGGAGAGATATACTAATAATTCTAATAAGCCAAGTAGTACTCTTGGATGAATGGATTGGTGGTTTGCTATAATGAAAACTATAAAATGTTGGCTGAAGGAATGGAAAAAGTGTCTATTACAAAGAAAACACACACTTACAAGAACCCAGAGTGCAGCTCTTGATACTAATCAAAATAAAAACAAAACTAAGATCGATAAAGATGCTCATGCATGAAACTCAAAGCCAAAACCCTTGGACTTAAGGAAGATGAAAGAGCTAGCTCCAAATAATTCTTCGTCAAAGCAAAGGGTGCATCCAAGAAATCTTTATTTATGATTTCTATGTAAATGATGTTCCCATTTCTAATGGCCAGTACATTAAAAAAAATGCTACATCTCATTTCAATTCATTGCCATTTTGAACCAGATTACTAGTAACATGAGTCGATTGTGATGGAAGAAGATTTTTTCCAATCACAAATCCAAAAAGCTTTTTGCTTTGTAGAACAAGCTCCATCTTAAATCTTCCAAATCAGATATCCTAATCCTAGAAAGACAGACAAAGTTTTAGTACTAATGAGTCCTCAAAAATTCACGACCGCTCTAGAACCAAAATTTAGTGGCAAGCTCAGATACCATGTTGAACTTGCTAGCTTAAAACACAAAGAAAGAAAGTTGCATCACAAGACAAGTTTAGAAAGAGAGTTACACTACAATATTAGGTCTGTGTATGCTTGGAAACGGGGCGAGTCCAGGGGTGAGGTAGACATTGCACCAAGGTATTTCCAGGTTTGGGAAACCATATATGAGATGGAAAAGCTACCTTTATAAAAAAAGGAGGAGTTATATTTTTTAGAAAAGAAAGTCCCTGTAGAAAGGAAGATCATGCCCATCAACAAAAGGTAGCCTATTGTTGCTGAGGAACTAAACTATCATAGGTCAGAGCTTCTTATATCATAGGTCTTTATTTTAAACAAAAAGTTGTTTTGTCATTTGTGCATATATTAATTTAATGACAAAGATGGCACAAAGAAACAAAATATAAGGTTCCAATCCCCTTCCCCCAACATTATGTTCATCAAGGTAAGATATGCAAGTAGTAGAATAGAAATGTTGGGATGTGAGATGAAACGGAATGATAAAAAATGGGATGAAGTATATGTACTGCATGACATGCTATTAGAGAATTAGAACATAAGGTTCCAATTCCCTTCCCCCAACATTAGATCATCAAGGTGAGATATGCAAGTAGTAGAATAGAGATGTTTGAATGTGAGATGAAAAAGAATGATAGACAGATAGAAATTTTTACTTTCCAATGATCTAAACTGGAATAAACTATCATGTACTAATTTAACATGTTATTAGCTAGCATGAGATAGGGGCAATCCATAGGGGCTCGACGACCCCCACAACATAGGGGCAATCCATAGTGCCAGGGCACCTATTTAACTTATGTAATTCATCCTTTCGGGGGGCCACTTTGCAGTTCTCGCCATAAAATAAACAACAAATATAACTCCACTGACAATCATTGTCTAGTAAAATACTATTGACAGTCCTGCAAAGAAATATCATAGATCCATTTCCTCCTCCATTAGGCAAACAAAGATTGGAATAATCAACTTTGCATCACTGATTTTTCCTAAGCTTTTTTTTTTTTTTTTTTTTTTTTTTTTAGCGCAGCAGCCCAACCTTGGGAGACATCTTATCTGAAAGCCTAGCCTATCCACATATCTCAAAATTCGACATGGACACTAAAGGCGCCGTAAGATCTTGATCTAAAGAAAGGAACAGTTGAGAAAAATAAGAAAGTCGTGCATGTTGGGAGCGTCGTGTATCCCCAAATGCTTATTTTTGCCCTCCATTCTATGGCATCAAATGCTCTTATTGGTGCTTTGTCATGATATTTTTGGGTTGCCTCTAGGGGGGCAAACCCTTGTTTATGTGGGTTTTTGGCATATCCTAGGTATATGCTAGAATATCCCTAGGATATGCTGGTGATTGCTACAAACCTATTCTTCCCTGTAAATTCTCGGTCACCTGCGTTGTGGGTCAGGGATGCTTGAACCGGCTAACTGGGAAGACAGACGAAGCTCCAATCTTGCATTCCTTATTTCTGTGTGTGCCACAGGCTTCAAGATGAAGTTCCAGAGGAGGTCTTGGCAGTGGACCAACCCAAAAAGGCTGCATTTGTATTTCAAAGGTAGGAAGGCTTGACTTACAAAACAAAATGACTATTTGGTTTTGGATCCCTATGTTTTTGTGAAATGTCTCTTGATGTCGATTGTTAATGTATATAGATAGTGGTTATGGAACAAACCCATCCGGTTGACATAACCGCCGTGGCTCCCTGGTAAAGTATCTTGTTCGGAGAACATGTTTGAGTTCATGGGTCAACACGGTATGGCAGCAGCGCTTGGGCTATTTACGTTTGCTCGTGTCAGTGTGCTACAAAATGATCTCGACGGTGAGTAGCCTTTACAGATGCAATGCATTAGATCTGGAAGAGTACAATATGATTTTTAAAATGCGATCATCTGCGACCTTGGTATTTTGAATTGATTTGGGGCCGCTTATGCGGGTGCAATATGCTTAGAACTTCCGAATACACACCGAAGTTGGTCATTATCATCCATAAAGTCAGCGTTTGGTACGGGGTTGATTGAAACAGATCCCAAATTTGTGAGGAGTTGCTCAGAGGCTTTATTAGTGGCACTGAGTGATCTCGTCAAAGAACAACTACCAGGGAATGCCCAGACTAGAATGGCATTAGGAGGGGTGGCACTTCTGTTCCTCTACTTGTCTATTATAGGGTGAGTTTACTATTAATTAGTTTGACATATCTGGTTGATATGTACCATATGCATGTTCTACTGATGCTAATAATATAGGTTAGTCACAATATTGACTAGTTATATATCATATAACGAGCTAGCCAAAAGATATATCATAAGTGAGCTAGCGAAAAAACTTATCTGGAGTGATGTTGGCCAGTGCATCTCAATTGCATTTTCAGCAGTCTGTAATCAATCCCCATGATTGGAGCAAGGTGAATGAAGAGGGATTGGACTTGATAAACAAATGGGCTTTTGAGGGAGAGAAGATTATCCATGGCAGACCCTCTGGGATTGACAGCACAGTTAGCACATTTGGAATGCCTTCCTTGTTCATGAAATTGTGTGCTATTTTGTTGCTGTTTGCAAATATACAAAGCAGCTCTGATGCCTATAGTCCAAGTTCATAAACCAAAACTCTAGTTATTGGATGTAAGTACGGGAATAATTGCATAGCATAAACCTTTGAGCTTATGAAATCAGAATTGCAGTAAGTTTCGGGCTACTTTGACGCACATACCTTTCATTTTGAGGAAGACCTTGCATTGGCATGGTTTTGATTTGCTCAATTTCCTTAGTCTAGTTTTACTTTCCTGCCCCTAGTAACTGTTATTTGCTTCTGCGGCAATTTATAAACCCTGAAATCAACAAAAGTGTATCCTGTTTGTGTTCCAGTATGCTTGTTTCTTTGGGTTGACGTGTGGCAAGCCATGGTCTAACTATTGAAAAAGTATGAAATGGCCACCATATATGAGTTTGATATATCATTATGATTACAGGGGGGAGTATGGGTGACTGGGTGACTGCACATGTGGCAAGATATTGTACTTTAAGAGTCAAAATATGCCGCTAAGAAAAGCGGCAGATTCGAGGCCTTTGGAGGTGATGATGGCTCCGCTTGCGAAAAAAATGATACCACTGATGATGCATCATGTGCAATGGCAGTGATGGCAATGTAATAAGTGAGCATTGGACATTTCATCATTTGTTAGAATATATGCATTTGTTTTTACTGGCACAGTTAACTAAAACGTCTGTTTGTAGCTATATATGTGTGATGCAGGCGAGGAGCAGAAGAGTGATGAGATGCAAGTGCAAATTACGCAAGCAAGAAGAATAAGTACTAGCCAATGCGTTATCTTTATCATAACTCTTACCATGCATGACCAATACCTGCCAGAGAAAAATCTGTAGAAATGTATCAACCAAAAACTTTTACAGAAACTAGAACTATTTAGTGGTGGAATTGCTGAGTTTAATAATGGTCATGCATCAATGCCATTTAGAAATTGCAGCAGAGGTGTTATAAGGCTAGCATTACAGATAGTTGAAGTCTTGTCAGTCGTAAATATTAGCGTACTCTACCACTAGGTCATATAGGTGGCCCATGATACGTGATTTCTTTGCTGTAATGGCAAAGGATGCACTCTCCAATTGGTGCTCAATATAAGTGCAGTTATTGACATTTTTAATTGCATTAGTACATGTATACAACATGAACTTGGGTTAGAATTGACTTGCAGGCATTATGGGATAGGGGTTTGGAAATGCGTATTTCACTGCGGAAACTGCTTCCACATGCGAACCACCCGCACTGGTATAAGTTGGTCTTCTTCTTGTGTTTTTGGGTTGCCCGAAGGGATGCATGGTGGATGAATTCCCTTCATGGCAGGTATGTGCACATTAAATTCAACTTAGGGTTTTGAGGCACGAGCATCGTGAAGATGATGCTACAGTTGTGTTTCTCTAGTTTCACATGAAATGTTGATTTTGGCATCTTATAAGCTTTCCCATTTTTTCCTAGTTCCTTCTGGTAGATCTTCATTGCCATGGTGACTCTACGTCCATGACTTGTCCTCACACTGTTCAATCTGCAGCTAACGATGTACTACAATTAGTAGGTTCATCTTCTGATCCTTATTTTACTTTCTAATAGAAATTCATTCAAAAAGTGTATTGAAAAGATGGTAAGGCTTTGATGATGCGTGCACGCCACCTAGTACCTCTATGTTATCTCACTTCTCATATATGTCCAATATCTCCAAACATATTAAGCGAAGTCTTAACATCTGTGCATCATTTTTGTCAGACAGAACACCGGCTTAAAATCAAACAGCTGGTTAGAAATATCACAGCACCTGGATTTTATAATATTCTAATGGCAATTTTTAAGCTCGAGTCCTGCATTTTTCCATCCAATGTATCGAGCAATTGCTGACTTACATTACTAATTTCTGAGGTTACTTCGTTGATATTTTATTTTTTTGCACGGTTGAGTTCAAGCAATCACATATAAGTTTTGGATTCACTTACAGGCTGAGATCTATCATACAAGTCCAAAGTAGAATTCATAAGGGAACTCATGTTTTTTAGCTTTGCAGGTCGTGGAGATCCTAAGCAAGTAGCATGTCATATTGGATGGTCTACTATCTAGAAAGTAAGGTTCTTGTACTATCAGCTCCAATCATGTATAAAAACCCACGCCATTACTCTTCAAGAAGTATTAACTAACTTATTAGACATGATATAAAGAAGTCCCATATAGTCCGGCACAGCAAACGTCAAAAGAACTTCCCACCATATTGCAATTTTGCGACCACTTTTTGGGTACAACTAGATCTGTTGCCTTGGCACGCAGAGCACTGGCGGCTACTGGACAATTTAGAATATTCTCTCATCAACTAACAGGCTAAGCGACAAGAGCCAGTTTAAGATATTCCCACATCAACTACCAAGGCTGAATATTAAGAAAAAGGGTGGAATGGTTGAGGAGGACTTGCAAATTATGCAATTTGGCTATAATTATTTCATAAGAGCATTCTGATGTTACAGGTCTGGGCATACTATGAGATCCAAGGTATGGCAGCTATAGTATAGGACCATAGTAATAGGCCAGTGCACATGGTAGAAGAGAGTGAAAGTGTTAGAGAGTGAGAGAATGTTTTTCACAGATATATGTAATTGTCCTTATAGAGCTGACTGATCTCCATGGCATATAATAAACATTTCATTTCACTTCATTCTGTCCCAATGCAGATCCTCTTTCTCTCTATGCTAAATGCTTCATAATCATCATCAATTTATGCAAATGTGATGGAAGATTCTGATTGTTACCCTTTTGGTTGCAGACTACAAAATATGGGGTTCTTGGCATGGACAATGTAGTACAAGTTATTTTCACTTGAAATTCACTATATATTAATGGAAGGCTTTAAAAACCTGTATATCTACTCGAGTGTTCATTATTTCTTTTGGAGTAGAAAAATATGAAGTTTAAACAGTCATTGGCAGGTTAATGTACTCGTTAAATAATGCAAGCTTAGCAATCGCAAATAAGGTGAATCTCCAAGCAGCAGTGTTTCGGAGATTATCCCGAAACTGCACCGGATCATCTGATCCACAATTGAAAAGAGCCGAATCTGGTATAAACAGACCATTTCTGCCTTTTAATCATCTTTGCCTTTCTTCTAGATAAATCCATGGCCAAAATGTTTATTTAGTAAAGGGTTTTTATTGTTGTATAAATAGGTGAAGATACCTTAATCTTGGCATTCGTTACAATTCTGCTAAAAGCCCTCAGCCTTACTGAAGCCTTTGCTCAAAACTAACTTAAGATTTGTAAATTCTTGTTGAAAGCAAGATAAAGAGTCCTTGCTCTGTTTGAAGCCGGTTGGGTGGACGCACGATTCCTAAGGATTGGGATTGGAGTTGAATACTTACTACTCCTTTCTTTGTTGTTTTAGTCCTGTGGTTTCTATTGAATCGTATCAGTTTAGGTCTATCTCTAGAAATGACCAGACTATTGAAGTCATGGGAGTTGCAGAGCACTAGTTTCGACTCAAATCTTTCAGCCTTTATTTGAAATTTTAGGTTGAATGCAAGGAGATGCTTGTTACAAGCTGAGTGCCACATTGTCGTGATGAAAAAACTTCCAAAATCCAAGGTTCTGTTTTCTTTTGCTTGTGTCTTTGCTTGTTTTATCCAGTAATTCCAGATGTGATTAATAACCTCCCACACATCGAATGACCCAACAAAAACCATGAAAACGAAACGGCAACAAGAAACATGACAACACACTCTCGGGCCACCAGAGGGCAACCCTCCATGCGCACGCGGGGTTGCCCTCCGGTGGCCCTATGTTTTCATGTTTTTTGTTTGTTTGATCATAAGAAACATATCTAATTCCATTTTTTTATTGCAGTAGAGTAAACAGATACCCAGGAATTTACACAGCTCATAACACAAAGTGTCTAAATGTTGCTCAACAGATAAGGCCTGTAATTTTTCTTGCTGGAATCTTGCCATCAACAATTAAGTCTTTTGTAGCCAGCATAGCTCATAGAGCATGCGACGTCCATACGCCAACTAGATAAGAGCAGAATTTTTCCTAAGAGCAAGATTAAAACTCTGCTCAGGGAGTATATTTTTTCTTGGTATCAAACAATGAAAGTTACATACTCGCATGACTTTGAACTATGATTTAAGCCACTTCACCCTCCGGCCATGGAGGGCAACCCTCCGTGCGCAGCACCTTGTTTATATTATTTTTTATAGTATGTCCTTTCTTCCCTTGCTTTTCAATATTTTGGTTGTGGTGGAAGTTCTGTCTTTGTTCTAGTATCATGCTTGCACCATGTCGTTTATGCTACCAGTCGCAATTCTTTCCTTCTCTAGTTCGGGGTGGCTACAACCTAAGTTTCAATTTCTTTTCTAGTATTTTTTGTTCGTGGCAAAACTGGTATTTTTTAACTAAGTATTGCCTAAAAGATAGATCCTCTTTCCACATAACAGGCTTTGCTGCTTGCTGAGTTCATGGTCACCACCAAGGCTCTTCCCATCAAGGAAACATCTTTCCTTGTTTTGCCTTCAATGACAGAAAAGGAGCTCAAAGGAACCAAAAATGGTTGCGGTGAAGGTAGGCCACCTCTTTATTTCTTATCCTTATCGTTCCAACTTTCTCTTATTTCACTAGATTGTTACATTTTGCCAAAGTTTTAAAGCAACGCACTTTTAATGAGAAGTCAATTCTTAATAAAGAATATGGCCTTGAACATGCCTTGAACATTTAATTTCATTGAAAATTATGTAGATATATAGGAGTGACAATCATAAACTGTGTCAAATGGAATTTCCTTACGTTGTGCTATATAATGCACTTCAGTATGCTCAACACTTCATTAGTAGTTGAAGGTGGTAAATGCTCGTCTTAAAACCATTTTCTCTCCTTCAGTCGTTTGTATTGTACATGATAGAGCAGAAGAGTAAAACTCCATATGATTTTTGTCTTTTGACTATGATTGTATACCCCAACATGAGGTGGGAAAGCATGATATATTAGGGTGCTATATCCATCTTAAATCACAACCATGGAACCAAACTTGTCACAATTCCCATTTTTGCCTGGTCGATTTTCCATCACCAATTTTGCATCATCGACTTTGCATCTCCAATTTTGCTCTCGTATATCCAGACTTTTGTTGCAGCATCGATTTTGCTATGTTGCATCACAGATTTTGCTGCAGCAGGTCCTTTCAAGTAATTTTATCGCAGATTTGTATTTGTTTGCAAGAATTTTGTTACAGTAGATCCTCTAAATATTGAATCAACTTCACGGACCACGGTTTCCACATATGCTTACAACTGAATGTCAAAGATTCGAAGAAGGGCAGAAGGAATAATGGATAGGACATGTCTTATTCAGTGTGAATATAAGTCATATTGAACAGAGTAGCAGAGCAGGAAATGTTTTATATTAAGACATCTACCGAGAAATCATGTGGGTTCTTGGGGTTTTGATGCTTTCAACCGGATTGCTTCAGCGAGAATTTGCTTCTGCATGCATCCCCATCTTTTGCCTTCCTATTAGTTAGTTCTTGTCTGTATTGTGTGAAACAAAGATAATCGTTGGGAGAAGGAAATGAAAAAACCGGCTGGCGAAAACTGACCTAAACAATAAGACGATAGTATGAATAGGGTGTGGTACTCTTTCATTGTCAGCCCCCCATTGGACTCATTTATTTCAATTTACCATGTTTCTAACAAAACAAAAATCTACATACATGTTAGAAACACATAAGAAACATTTTTGATTCCATAAAAAACTTCATCATGGCTTTACATGAATTTGGGCTGTGGATTTGGCCTTGAAGATCTAACATATAGCTGTTTCTAATTCCCTGAAAGGAGGACGATAAAGAATGCCAACCTTACGCGTATCAGGGATTGGCATAATCATCTCTGAACGCTTGTAGATCTTACAATGTTATACAATCCATGAGTTCAATCAGCCTTGCTGCGAACTTTTCCTTTTCATACAGAATACTTCAGTGCATGCATAATCTTCATCAATGGCCCACAGGTTCAGCTTTCTCATTTGCATTATTTTAGCAGTTACATTCGAATTTTGAAATAAATGTACAACACTAAGACCTGTTGCAGGACTGAATGGCTTAATCACAGCATTTGATTCTTGCAACATGCCTAGCAGACCTCCAAATACATCTTTTTCAAGCTCACGTAGTTCATGTGCCAGGATTTTCTTTGCGGCTTCCTCCAAGACATTGATTACCTTATGGTTGCTCTTAATATACATCAGACTACTACTGTATGATTCTCCACTTCTCAAAGCAATAATATCTATATCTTCATGGGTGAGATTTTGGATGGGATTTCCTGTCCAAAGAGTATCTGGCCTGGTAAAACAGACATCGTACCCCAACTTCAACACCTTTAGTGAAGCATCAATCTCTGTCATGGCATGTGCATTCTCGTGGAAATAATCAACTACAGATAAATCTTCCTTTGGCAACCACATTATAGGATGCCCTCTTCTAGCAAGATCATCCAGAAAATCAGATTTGTGCCCAAATATTAAGTAGTTATTAAGGCCCAGTTTCTGAAAATGACAAAGCCAGTTGCGTACCAAGGGTAGTGGCACATCAGTAATGCTGACCACTATTACATAAGCTGCATGCATTGATGAAAGAAGGTTTCCAAGCCCCCTCAAACCACTAGCAAATCTTCCAGGAAGAACCTCTTGAAAACATAAATCGTATCTCTTCATCCTTTCCATTGGGATCATTTCCCACATGTCTATATCTGCTGTGGCATTTTTCTGTATAAGAATAGAATCTGGCCCAGCTTTCTTATTGTAGTTTACTCCTTCATCGCGGTTGGAGACACTCAATGCTCTATCATGCAAAAAATTTGTGTAGATGTTGAAATAGGTTTTAGAATGGACAAACTTGATAAACCATGGTGTCCAAATTTTCTCACCCAGCTTTATGTACCAACCATTGCTCTTAGTTCCATTTAAGAATGGTTTGATACCTCGGCTCTTATTTACATCATACCACAGCCTAAACTCTTTCCATGGCTTAGGGAAGAGAACCTGGCCCCATGTTCCTACCATCTGATAAAGGAACAAGCGAGTGTCATTGTCCACTTTAAGGGGATTTCCACCTTTACCTGTTTTGAACAATCATGTCACTTTTACTCATGCAAGAAAAACGAAATTTCAACATTTCAACTTCACCATCTTGTATCAAAGAAATAAATTGAATTACAAATGGATACTTGCCAGTTACGAATCTGGGACGCTGAAGAGACACTCCAAATATTGAACGGTCGTAATTAGCAGGATTATAATAGTAATTTGCAATTACTCCACGTATGTACCTATAATACAGTGGAGATAGTTCCATATCATCCTCAACCACTAAAGCAAATTCATCATCAGAAACAGGCCACCATGCCTCCAACCATTGCCCCTGCAAACCAACATTTTGTGTTCGATAGTGTACCTCCTTTTGCCCATGTGGCCAATTAAATGCTTCAACCAATTGTAGCATGCTATGAGATAGATTGAGTTGTTCATCTGTGGAATCAGGAATCATCATTTCATCCATTTCCTGAATTGCTGGTGAAACATCATGGGATTGATAAGTTGGGAATTTGAAGTGATCAATAAATATGTGAAGAGCAACTCTATCACCTGCATAGTCTGCCCTTGCCAAAGACAAGAGGCATCTTCTTAGTGATTCTAGTCTATTGTATGCCAAAACCTTGATGACTAGCCTATAATCTTTGCTTAGAATATTTCTGTCTGTAAGTACTTCCTCATCAGAAAAGCCCTGTATTACTGGTTGTATAATCTTAGATATGACCTCTGCGCCTCCCCTAGGTATGTGTGTTTCATATGCAAGTGTCAAACAAAATGTAACCACAAAAATCACCAGTAACGCACAAAAACAGCCCCGCTTCAGGCAAATGGATGGACTGCAACCTGTGGCCGTGTACTTCGGTATAACATCTTTTGAAGGCATGCTTTTGTTAAGTAAGGGATGTGCAAAATCAGTGTCGGACTCTTTAGAACAAGAAGATCTTCTCTTACAATCATATTCCATGATCTACTCCGTTAATTCCAGAGTCCAGAATTCTATTCCCCGCAATACTACAACCAGCCGAGAAGAATGCGAGCAGATCTATTCTAGAAAAGCAACAGATCTGCATAGCTTTCTGACAGATCTCAGGCATTGCTCACTAGTCTATGGAACCCATTTCTACCGAGCAACAAACCATAAAGTATGCGGTGGCTGGAAGTATAAGGGCGAGAAGTTTATCTTGACAAAGGTGAGAATTTACCTTCAAAATATGACAGTTTTGGTTCAATCTCGGATCTGCTGGATGCATCTACGTTGCATTGCCTCACTAGTCTGGAGGCAGAAAATTATTCGAGTCTTCAGAAAACCCATTAATGTGATAAATCGGATTAGCCTATAAGGGTGAATTCGAAATTTGGACCTAATTAGGCGGTTATAGGTACCAAAAAGTATCCAAGCATAGTATGGACACAAAAGGGTATTATACTGGCAAATCCTTTTATGAAATAGCCAAGTTGCTATCCCAACAAAGGGTTGCCCTACCTAAAGATTGAACAAATCTTCGCACACATTCATCCTCAACGTAGAAAACGGGTAGGTGCATTTCAGCCTTATCTGCTAATTGCGCCTTGCCATGTGGCACATTTCTTTTACAAGAATGTTAATAGAAAAAAAATATAGTGGCGTCAAGATTTTACAATTGCTTCTACCCGGCGTTCTGGATCTTTACCCTGCATTTCAAGCTTTTATCCTGCATTCTGGTGGGCTGGAATGCTACCTGTTCTTCACGTTGCAGCAATGGCAATCTACTTGCCATCCCCGAGATGTCAACAGGGCTCGCGCGTGACATCCTAGGGATGGCAAGTAGATTGCCATTCCTGTTGCCATGCCATCCAAACCTCAATATCGGCAGCAACAACCACATTTTGGATAGCCGACCTACATAGAAGAAAAAAATGAGAGCTGCGGAATGCCATCTAAGCGACATCCACATTACAAAAATGTCCTTTTAGGGGACATTCTGGCGTGTCAACCATGCCTCAGCGCTGACGGGCATCAGCATAGTTTCCACATCAAAATGTCCCCTAAAAGGACATTCTTGTATACTGGAAGTATGAGTAGATGATATAACAAACTTTAAAGTATCAAAACATACAAATTAAGAATAAAACTTAAAGAAAGCGGCATATAGTATGAAAACTCATTGCCTTGGCTTACGAAACCCAGAACATAGGAACAATTACTTTAACAAGTGCCACATTTTATAGGAGGCTACATAATGTTCCTACCTAAATGTGATATCTCACATGCCATATGCCCTAAACCAGCTCCAGGGACTGGGTCTCCTGCATAGAGTGGAAAGAGAAAAAAGTTGATGACACGCACATCACAAAAAAATAAAATTTCTAGCCACACGACAATATGCCTTCAGAGAAGGAAGATAAATTTGAGACATTTGGTAAAAATCCTTCATCTTGCATATGAGCAAGTAATTGTAACGTCATCATGCATCCCAGAGATTTCATTAACGCTTGACGTTGATGATTTGTGTATAAAAGAACAATAGGAAAACACATACTTCCAAGAAGAGCGCCTAATTTTTGTTTGATTTTGGAATTTTGCTAAACATAGATGTGGATATTGGATGATTTAACGACACACGTTAAATTTCAGTGATGTAGCATGATACATGGACACAGAATTGCAGGAAACGGTGTACCTCCCTTTAGGAATTTTATGCTTACATTACAAATCGACAAATAAATGTGTAAATAATAATAAAATGTATGCCAATATGCATAATACTATCATTATGTATTCAGGATACAAATTGGAATTACATTTCAAAATATCCAGAACGTAAGTTTGTCCATTGACAGCAAGTTAGCTTATTAGAACTTGCAACTTTGATCTCCTGTGGAATAACCCTTGCCCAACACGCAAATCACAACTATGCAATCATACAATTTGGCAAAAGTTACTTCAAAGCTTTGTTCAGATGGATGCACATGATGAAGAGGCGTGCAAATTATGCTTTGAGAGGTATATCCTTCTGTTCTTCTTAAAAGGACTAAAATACAAGCAAAAGCAATGAGATTCTCATGATCATAGTACTGGACCTTGCTGCCTACATGAACACAATATCACAGCTTGCTACTCGAGCATAATAATCTATATGATTCTTAATTCATTCTTAACGGATGCGAAAGATTTCCAGCATCTTCCTATTATACCAACCAAACTGCTCTAGGTAAAAGTGTGGTGGATTATCTATTAGCTGATGCTCATGCCGCAGAAAATTTGATAGGCAATTTCCGAGTTGAGGACATCCAACCAGAAGCAGAACATTGTCCACTCATTTTTTATCTGAAAATTCAAGGGCTTTTTAGACAGCGACAAAAGCGGTATGGCAACAAACCTAAACTGATTTTTGATTATGATAAGCGTCTAGATGGTTATTTTGCTAATTGGAATCGACCTATTGATGCATTTCAAAGGTGCCATGCATTCGAAAGTAAAGTGTTAGAGGCAAACTAAAAGCTTTTTTCAAAGACCAAGATGTAGTAAAAGGATAAGCTTTGGTTTGATCCACAATGTCACCGCCCGAGCTCATCTTAAGCATATTCATGGTGTGGATAGAAAGGCACATCTGCGTTCATATCGCAAACTGCTTAAGTGCAAAAAGCTGAAATACTTAGTAGCTAAGCAAAAGGAACTTTGCTTTCAATTGTCGCATAAGCCAAAAGAATTTTGGAAGCACATGAAAGCTCGACAAAGCCACGAGAATGTGGAGATAGATGGTGGATGATGTTTGCATATACTCAAAGCCTATATTACAAAGAAGGCGAGCCACATATTGAAGTCCCAGTCATCCCAACTGAACCTCTGTTTACTGTAGAAGATGTACAGCAGGGTATTCATAAGCTAACAAATGGCAAAGCAGAAGATATTATTGGTCTTAAGGCCGAGATGCTTAAATGGGCCAAGGATTCAATAGCGGTGGAAGTTGCTGATTTGTTTAACTCCATTATGCATACAGGTTTTCCTCCTGAATGGCAGCTCAGTAGAATCATGCCTATTCATAAAAGCGGTTGTAAGAAGCTTGTTAACAATTATCGCACGATAATGATAAGCAGCTTGATGGCAAAGCTTTTTGGCTCAGTGCTTGAAATGAAATTATCCAGATGGGCAGAAAATCAGAATGTACGAGCAATTGGACAGGCTGGCTTTAGACCAGGGCATTCAACGATAGACCATTTGGTCACAATGCGAGTTTTTTTTGAACAATCCAAGGGGAAGAAACCGGCCTTATATGGATGTTTTGTAGATCTCAGCAAAGCAGTTGACACTGTTCCACGTACTCAACTTCTCCAAAGGTTAGTAAATCTTCATGTGCCTCTTGAATTACATACTGCGGTGGCTAGATTATATGAGCAGGTTCTTGCACAGTTAAGTTTCCCATTAGTGGAAAGTTGTAATAAGATATTGCAGAGTAATATTGGTGTTAAGCAGGGGTGTCCAGCGTCACCAACTCTATTTGGCCTCTATATCGATGAATTGGAAGATTGGCTTAAGGGCAGCGTAGAAGGAGCAATGCTGCACGGATACTTGGTGCAATTACTCCTTTACGCCGATGATATTGTGCTTTTGCCACGCACTGCTGAGGGTTTGCAAAAACATCTTGATGCATTAGAAAATTTTTGCGCTCACGCGGGACTGGTGGTAAACCTGGAGAAAACTAAAATCATGATATTTGGCACTAGAAAAGAGGGCAGTTTCAATTTCAAAAATCAGCATATTGAACAAGTACATTGTTATAAGTATTTAGGTCTGGAAGTAACAGATAATTATAAGTGGAATGCTAGGGCGGAAGGCCTTATTTTCAATGCAAGCACATTGCCAAAGAATACAGTTATAGGATTGGTCATTACGGATTCACATGTATCGCACATTGGTCCAACCGGTCATTCTTTATGGATGTCAGGTTTGGGGACCTGGATTAGCAAGAAAGAAATGGAAGTATATTGAATCAATCCAAAAGCGCTTCCTGTGCGATGAACTTGGTATCAAACTACAGACACCATATCCCATTATGTTAGCAGAGACGGGAATGCTGCCATTAGAAGGAGAAGCCATATGCCAGTTCATTACATACATTGTTAGAACTCGATTATTAGATATAGACAGGCTCCCTGTCAAAGCCATGAAAGATAGCCGTGAAGCAGGATGGTATCATGAAGGGGGTAAATGGCTAAGTCGTTGGAATATCTCCATTGAGGACTTACCAACTGAAGCAGTAGGCATCCGTGAATTTGTAAGGGAACAAATGTTGGCTCGCTTATGGGCAAATCCAAAAGACAAGATGGCATTCTATCGAGATGAAATAAATCCTATGGTGACTTATACACCTCAGCAATACCTTATGGATGCTTTGCCAAAGGCCTCTAGACACTGCATCTGTCGGATGAGGGTTAGCTCCCATCACCTACAGATTGAGTGTGGGCGTTGGAACCGGGTTCCTCGTGCACAAAGATTGTGCGAGGTTTGTAAATTGAACGAGGTGGAGACTGAAGACCACTTCCTTATTACCTGTTCAGCGTACGAGATAGTTCGACGGAAATACAATATGACATAAAGTAACACATACTCAGTGCTACAATGGCCTTCGCAGAAACTTGCAAGATTTCTACAAGAGTTGTTGCAGGTTCGAGAAGGCATATCTTAATCACCCAACCCAAACATTCACTTCGCTTTACTATCATTTTTATTACTTATTTGTGAGTTTTTCCATTCCGTTGTACTTTAGTTGTCTCCTAGACCGTAGGGTCTCTACGAGATGTGAATAAATATTTTCATTTTCATTTTCATTATATATGTAAGAACTGGGGATTTGTGAATTTTAGCTCTCATACAAACAAAGCTAATCTGCAAATTTACCATGAAGATGAATGTTGTATGTCTCTCATGTGAAAATATCTATGTGGCCGTAAAATAGAATAGAATAGAATAGATTTTTTAACGTCCACGGAGACCAATAGGTCATGGGAAAGTAAGCAATGTGCCTTGCATGGTGTTAAGTACTAAAGGGACTCAACATGCATGCATTGCATGGTATGCATGCACTGTATGCATGCATTGCAAAGTGCAGGCATGCATAGTATGCACGCGTTGTGCCATGCATTGTGTGCATGTATGCAATGTATGCACGCGTGCATGCCAAAACCATAGGTTGAGAGTGCAAACTAACAAGAAATACAACACGCGCTCTATAAATATTGTTGGCATACCCTCACTCAAATAGCAAAATTGCCGTATGATTATACGTTTTGCGAGATGAACCATTTTTTGTGATATAGAAGGTTTATGCGCACAATTGTAGATGACCTTTTAGAAATTAAAACCTCTGAGATTGTGTTAATGGATTTAGGATTCTAAGAGATTAAATTAAATTGCAATATAGAGAGAGTACCTGTTGTGGATGGAATCCTACCATATTGAAGCGAGCTACTATCTCGTAGTTGCCAAAGAGCTTTTTCTAACTTCTTATCTGGGAGCTTCTAATACTGGCTCCTGCGTTCATCCCTTCGAAAAACTATGGCTTCTGAAATGACGGAGCATAGGTGCGTTACATTTCGGAAAGTACATATTTCAAAAAAGCAATGATATATTGCCCAAAACTCAGATTTAGGCCAAAGCATAGCCCAAAGCTCAAATTTAGGCAATTAGGAGCTAGACCCAAAACTTGCAGGTCCGTATCCGACTTCGCATGCGAACACAACAACTTTCGCTCAAAATAGAAAATCCGCAATAGTCAAGGTTTTCAAATTGAGCTTATCTCTAGTGTGATCTCAACCATCAACTTATACCTCTCTCATAATCTTGACCGTTTAGAAAGAATATATAAAGTATATCTCTTTTGCACCACATCCATCCCTAGGGTTTGCCCTTCGGGCAATCTAAAAAGGAAACTAGTAAGGGTTGCCCAGAGTTATCAAGCTTTAGATATAATTTAGAGGTGGTTGTTATTTGTCGTTGGTTAGAATAAGCAATATGCCTTGGACGCCAAGGGCAATTTGCTGTTAACAGTCTAATTAGCCCTAAAAAGCATCCGAACCTCCGGCAAGCTTCTAACAAACATTAACACTACAAGAGCCATTATAAAATGTGCACAAGCAAAAGCTTTTAGTGAATTTTTTGTGCCATAAGATTATTTTCAAAACTAAACATCTAGTAAACACTATTAGCAGACGTTCAATTTTCTTAGTCAATCAAGAACTTTCAAAAAATACTTATATATATTTAAGCTAATCCATTACCTTTCCTATTACAAGGATATGTTAATGTTGGGTCACATGAACAGGTCGACATCTATCGTTAGATGTCAAAAATGGAAAATGAACGAATTGCATGCTGATTTTTGACATGAAAGGATTCAAGTTGGCATCGATCCTTTCCACCATCTTTCTCCTCGGTTGAACGGATTTATGTCAAATAAATCCCCTAGACTCAACGCGTGGCAAAACTCAGGACATTTGGCAATGATCCAGAAATCAGTAGGAAGAAGAAGAATAGCAAGAGCTCTGCTGCCTTTAATCTTCATGTTATCCTCTCGAAATTGAGGCGCTCATGTTGACATGACGTAGTCCCTGTTGACTTGTTCATGTGACCATACCCTTAGGGCTAAGGGTTTTAAACTTGCTATATAAGTTATTTTTTGTAACGGGCCCATGGTAGACCGCTCGAGTATTCGAACCTTGAATGTGCCTGTGGGGCGTTCCCGAGACACCGGCATAAATGGGTAGAAGTGACTACTCATAAACGTCTAGACGGTTTTGCCCAGTTGGTTAAGGGCATGTCGGTTAGGAACGTCACAGTTGGTATCAGAGCATAGTTGGATCCTTGGATGTATGATAGCGAAGTCTAGATAACCAACACATAACTACCATTGACATTAATAAATATAACCATTGGATCCAACACATTTAAATTAAAATCCCCCTTAAACCCCCTTTTGTTTGGGTGCATATTCACACGGGGGTGACTCCGGGCATCGAGAGCTGTCGGATTGGCATATTCGCCCCTTATTCTTTAATCTACACCGTACGTAAAGTTCCTCGTTTGTGGGGTATGCAAGTACAAGATTTGCTATACTGTATAATAAGATTCGCAAAATACTATATGATTTCAACCGGAATACTATATGGTGTTGATTTCGTACGTGCAAAATACAATTATGAGGGCTCTCGCTGCCCTACGTCACCCCCCGTGTGAATATGCACCCAAACCAAAGGGGGTTTAAGGGGGATTTTAATTTAAATGTGTTGGATCCAATGGTTATATTTATTAATGTCAATGGTAGTTATGTGTTGGTTATTATACTAAAAAAAATTTTTGGCCCTTCGGGCCATAAAAAAAAAACAGACGTGAGAATATAAAAGACATTTAAAACATGTAGCAATATGTGTTATGTAATATGCAGCATTAAGAAAAAAAAGGGTATATAGTAAAATGAAACATGAGTATAATGTAATATAATTATATATGCTATAAAAGCATTTTATTTAGAAATTTAAAGCCAATGCCCGTTTCGCACATCAAAATTTCTTGTTGATCTGAGGATAGATATAATAAAAGCATTGAAATCACAGGGGAAAGACTTCTTTCTAGACATCAAATTGCAAGAGTGATGTTTACGTGTAAAGGAGTAGAAGAATGAACAAGATAAAAAAAAGCAGACTACCTTAAAGCAAAACCGTTGCGCTGCGTTGCTTCTTCAATTCAATTTGAGTAGGAAGTGCTTGGATTCTTCCACGCTTTAAACCAACTATAGGACCGAACTCAACGTCAAACATTGGGAAGGGCTATCCATGGCCATCTGCTTTGCTTACTTTTATACTTTAGCTCGAGACTAGTCCTTTTACGCAACCCCTGAGTCCTCTTCATGGTTGCCTTATTCAATCTGAGAGATACACGAGTCCTTAAGCGCCCAAAACCGGTAATAAGATAGCATAAATGCCAAATCAACATGTCTTGCATGGGTAGCATCAATTCCTGTTAAGCCATTACTATATAGAATTTTCTCTTGTAAAATAGCTTTCTTTGATGGAAAGCCAAGGAACTTCATTAGGCTTGAGGTTTTCTATAACTACTCCATAGACACTAGTGAAGGTTCAAAATATTTACTACAAGACACTATGAGATGCTATCTTTGGCATCATTCGACAGATCCAAAATAGGCTAATATCATATTCCTTTGCATTAAAAAGCGCACACAAAAGTTCGGACCAAACACCAATTACCAATTGCCAATCAATTCCTCTAATTTCCTCAATAGTTCCGCTTCCAATTGAATAGTGGGTCCCTCGGATAAGCACACCCACAAGATCATCTTCTACTTCTTACGTGTTGACCAAAAACGGAAACACCCTTCTTCTAGAATAGAATAGATAAGCAATTACAACCACGAAATCCTCTCCTCCTGCCTTACGTGTAAACCGAAAATAAAGATACCTTTGTTCTTCTTCTTTAAGCAATTTCAACGGATAAGCAATTACAACCACGGAACCTTGCATGCGCTTATGGAGAATGCACTTTAACAGGATAAATACCCCTTGTATGTGCTATGGAGAATGCACAAAAACAGAATAAATGCCCCGATTTAGATCGAGTAAACTTATAAAGCAGAGATAGTTGAGATACTTCAGCTCCTTACGAACCATAAGGAAAAAACCCAAGCGGATATCTGAGATGCAAGATGAAGCCGAGTTTTTCTCTTAAGAACAATGATGAAGGCAAGATCCCTACTAAGCAATGCAAGCGAGAATGAAGCTATAAATATGAAAACGAAGCAAGCAGAGGAGCAGCTCTGATTTGGCGTGATTCCGGGAAAGGAAGGAGTTTCGGTTTGCTTTTCGGGATCCAGGGTTTGTAGATATCATCTTTGCAAGCAAAGATCCATAAAAGAAGCAAATGGCAAGAACACCACGCAACTCCGATCAAACAATGATCCACAAACAAACCACCGAAGGAGTCTCTTTGTTGCCGACCGCACAACAAATAAAAACCTCGAATCTTCAAATTATGCACCACAGCGAACCTCTGATCCTCTGATCCGGCTTCTTCAGATTTTGCACCTCCGATCCTGCTTCTTCAAATGCGACTGCACCTCCGATCCGGGTTCTTCAGACTCTTCCTGAACCATTGGCGCCAAGGAAAGTATGCTGATGCTCCGTCTAAGAAAAGCAGAGGCGCCATAACTTCCCGCCAAAAAGAAAAATTGATTAGCACGGGAAAACAGATCTTACTCTTGCGGATCTACTCTGCTCAAAGTTTGCCTGCCTCTGTTGCGCTTCAGCTTCTCAAAAACAGTAAACGGGGCTCAGCATGCAAAACATGATAAAACATGATTTCTCTCTTCCTAACCCTAAAACACGATGGCACGATGCTTGCATGCCAAACTCTGAAAATAACAACTAAAATAAAAAGAGGGCTTTTGTTGTGAGCCCTTCGATGTTGGACCTTTGAAAAAAAAAACTAAATCAACGACTAAGAAATGATGCACTCTAGATGTACGCATTAGTACATCCATTCAAATACGCCATGAAATCTTAGAAAAACCTTTGTGAAAACCGTACAAAAACACAAAGAAAACCCCCTGTTATTATGCTACATATTCAAGTTGAGGTTGTTGGATTATGCTAATAGTATTCAATTGAATATGGAGATGATGGCCTTAGAGGAGGCGTGACAAATTGTTTTATGAAGGTATATGAAATTGATTACATGGTATTTCTATAATCTTGGTTGATTTTCTATCCTGCAAAGCAGATAAGCTAGAAAATGTACGTCATCAAGGGGCTAACTTTGATTTAGGGTTGCCAATGTGTGCATAGCATGGAAGTGATGCTTGAGGGAGATTAAGTTACAGGTATTGTGTTTCACTTTGGTAACCACTCCTTATAGTGTAGATGTGATCTCGTAGTAGTATACTCTGGTGGCAAGAAAATTTAGAATAAGCAGTGCATGATATATAATGCCTATGATATTCAGGGAAGGTTCATCTCACCATATCGGATGAATAAGATTCTTGATGTGATATTAGGTGCATCCTTTTGAAGCTAAAATTGAAAAAACCAGACAACATCCATATATTGATATCCAGTGGTAAAATAACAATAAGTTTCTAAGTTGATAGCATTCAGGCTATGGTTGGATAAGGTTACAACACGGTGGTTGTAAGACAAATTTTGAGAATGCTTAGATATGGTTATAAAATAAGATTGACATAATAGTTGGATTGAAGCTCATGTGTAAATAGCAGATGTGTGACATAGAAGGAAGTGTCATGATTACATCATGGTCCTACTTGAGGTCTATAAAGTTGTTTAGGGTTATGGCTAGAATAGTCGGTGATAGCCTTGAAAAAGTGCTTGGCCTTGAAAAAAATTCTTGGAGTATAAGAAAGCACTTAATGGAACAAAGTGGTCAGGTTACGCATTTATATTAAGAGAATGATATCCACTTAAATTATGGCAGATTGAAGAATTGATTGGCCAAGATTGAACAATGTTATCCATCTTATGGATAAGGAAGAAGGAGACGATGAATAGAGGAATAACATATTTAATCGGTGGTAGTAGGTAACCATGAAGTTGAACGAAAGAGTTGTCAGATAAAGCCCAGACATGAGATAAAGGCAGAGGGGAATGTATAGACATGGGGAAGTGCCGTTTTTGAAAATCTTAGAATGTAATAGAAGAGTTGTAAGCACATCTAGTAATGGTGCTTCCATGTATCGTAATTATTTGGCATGCTAGAAGTGATTGTACATTAAAGGAGGGATGGTGATTGCATTAGTTGATTAAGGATATAGTAAAAGGATTGAAGTTGTGAACGAAATACATGAAGTAAGAGCTTCATTGAAATTAATGGCAATTGATGCCTATAAAATCTTGTTGAAAGACTAACCAGTGTGATGGGTAGGCTAAATATAGAGGCCAAGTGTATAGCCTAGGATACTTCAATGTCATTAGATGAACTCGTAGAGGAATTCTCTATACCATGGGTTATAATTCTTATGGGATCCCTTGTATCAACTTAAGTATGTTACCTAGCTATAGGATACCCAGACTGGGGGACTTGATTATGTATTTTGCTTGTTACTTTTTGGATTTGGTCACCCAAGAAGTCTCGAGAGATTACATATCTAGTTCGACCTGAGTATCTCTTTGGAATGGTGGGTTTTTTTTCTATGGCACGTACCTTCTTTATGAAAAGTTGCATTAACTGCATTACGTTTATTGAATTGGATATGTATGTTCTGATTCATAGAGTATACTCATAATATTTGAGTTAGTTCTAGACTCGGCGGTATGTTAAATTGAATGTTAGAAGGGTCGTGCATTGGAGCTATCTAAATATGTATCTTTCCTTTAGCTTAAATTACTTGTATGAAGCTAGCTTTGAACTTTCAAGTTTGGAGAGGCATCATCTTGGATTGGAAGGCTACGCGATTGTGTTTGACAAGGATGGGTCAGTTCTAAGGGACACAATTGTATTCATTTGGGAGTATGTTGAATTGAGGATTAAGATGTGAAGGCATAAAGGGAAGAGACCCGAGGAATTAAGGAGGCAGACTATAATTTCTTTTTTTTTCTTTTTTTTTTTATCAATGGTTGGGTTTGTTCCAAGGAAGATGTCACAAAGGGAGATACAAACTAGATTTTTTATGAGTGCTCTAAGATGCACCCATGAGGACATGGGTTGAATTTTTGGAGGAGAGACTGTAACGGACCTAGTAACCTAGCACCAACATTAAGATGTAAGTAACGTTGCCATTATATAAGAGTGCATTTTCAATGGTAAAATAAATTATTATGTGCTAGGAATACATGCATGCAATGTGTCCATGCATGCAGTGTGTGCATGCATGCATGCAAGGGCATTGCTAGGTTATATAAGCGCAACAATATTATTCTTGATTTCTTGGGAAGGACTTTTCCATGGGAAAGAAGTCTTTTATGTGATGGTGGAGCATTTTGGAAGGCGATAGATTGCAGCCGGATTGCTGAAGGAGCGAGTTGCGTGCAGAGATCTAGGAGTGTTGCTGGAGTGCAGAAGAAGCAAGCGGGATTTCCAGGTGGGGATCAAGCCTTATACCTGGGGTTTTCTAGTGTTTGTATAGCTGTGTTGATTTAATAATGATTGCTTTGAACGTAGTATAAACTTGGAGTTGAATCATATGAGCATGGTCATGAATAGGCATGCATGGTTAATGGATAGCGAGCATATTAACCGATTAAATGTTAATAATTTCAATCTGAGATAGAAGAAGCTGAGATAGCTTAGATTAGCTAGAATCCTTAAAGAATAGAGATTAAATTGTTAAGCAAAAACCAACAAAGCAGCAATATCCTTATTGCATGCTGCCATTTGAATGGCATGATCTTGATGAAGTATAGTGATGAGAAATCATGAAAAGCCACCTGAAATGGATCGATTTGGGCATCTAAGGGACCGAAATATGCAAAGAAGGCAGAATCAAGAGGTATACTAGCCAAGACGACAGTATTTTCCTTTGCATGTTACTGGCAGAACGACATAATCTTGCCGATTTGGATGCTTGAAAAGCATGGAAATTGCTCTGAAACTGGCCGATTTGTACTATAGTGAGGTCGAATTGGCATAAGCAAGCAAGAATTGAGGGATTTGAGGCAGGATCTGGCAGCAATTACTGGGTTTTGGTGGCCAAGAACTGACCCAAAACCGCCGGATTAGGGCCACAAACTGGCCGAAATGGCTTGGAATCCTCCTTGCCAGCAAAATCGGGAGAAGCCACAGTGTTTTAGCGTTGATCTGATGGCCTGGAGGCCAGATCCGGCAGCTGGAGGCTGAGGTCGCGTCCTCTGTAATGCATGCCAGGGTTAAGAAATAAAGAAAAATGTTAATATTTAGTTAGTAAGGTAATAATAAAGTATAAAGTTAAGGAAAAGCTAAGGTTATAGGTTTAAAAATAAAATATTAAGGGTTAGTTTGGATCAAGGAATTGGGCTAGTGATTTATTTACTAAGTTAAGGAGGGGTATGCTACTGGATAAGTATTTATGATTACGGGATGTGTAGTTTAACAAGGTAGCTAGTTGTATATCTAAACCCTTTGGAAATAACCATATTAGCAAAGGGAAAATATATGCTAGGGGTATTACTAGCTGGGAATGGGTGCAGGAATTAATAAACTAGTTAGCAGGGTTATGGAAGCCACCGTCATTAAGGTTATAAGTAGTAATTTGAAGAAAGTTGATCTAGTTAAAAGTAATAAGATATTCGTGAAGGTTGTATTTTGCTTAAGCACCGGGCATTGCATGTTGCATGGTAGAGATAGTAATGTTTATACGAGCGTATAACTGGATTTCCTTTGTTGCATGAGGTGTAAATTATGGAATTTCTAAGGTAAATTTGATATGGAAATGTGCCTAGTTGATATTGGGTGGAATTCATAGTATTGTGATCTATGTGTAGTATAATTCTTTGATATAGACCTCTGGGGCCGGAGTCTAGGTGCGATGGTTTAGACTCGCGGTTATTGCACAGTGCTATGTAAATGGTATTATTTGAACATCGGGCGTTGGTACCGTATGGTACAACGTCATGCACAGTTAAGTGGTCCTCCAATGCTAGACGCAGCGTGGATGGGTGTGTACACACGTGGTTACCCCGCCTCTATGTCACTGGCCTGATCAGCCGAGTTGACCTTGCCCAGACCCAGAGGAATATTGGTTGCAATGTTGATGCTATGATTGCTTGGTTATTATATATGTGGTCTTCTTTGTTGGAATTAAGTTGCATTGGTCATGCTTGCTGGACTAGTTACGTGGATTGCAGGGGCGAGGCTACGGTAAGGTTAGGTTGTTGTTCTACGGTAACGCCTTGTATTGTTGAAGCTAGATATGTCCTAGATCCCCGATCCCCACTTAGTCCGTGTGACTAACCTCGTGGTTGATGGTGTAAGCAGAGGTGCGAGATGCTCTGGAAAGTAGCCAAGCTTCGGAAAGGCGAGAGTAGAAGTGTGTGATTGCTATTCAATAAACTTGATTATTATTACCATTATTATTATCATATATGGGCTTCAAGCTATAATTATTAAGAACATTCATTGTGTGCGGGGATATTGCTGAGTAATGGGCAAGTATATATTTGGGACCTTAGAATATGTATAAAGATTAAATTCTTTACCTAAGTATGCATGTATCAATTTCTTGAGTCCCAGAGGTTAAGTAGATCCAACGGTAGAGATCGATGGGATCTCCAGTTACCGAGAGGTTAACTAGCCAGGCCCATTACAGTTGGTATCAGAGCATGTCTCGAGTTCGAGTTCTATTCTATTCTATCTATTCTATTCTATATGCATGGGTAATTTGCAAAGACTTGGTAATCATTGTGACATGGTGCATAGTACCTTGGATGCTCGAGGACGAGCATAGTTTAGTGGGAAAGAATGTAACGGGGTAGATCGCTCGAGTATTCGAACCTTGAATGTGCCTGTGGGGCGTTCCCGAGACACAGGCATAAATGGGTAGAAGTGACTACTCATAAACGTCTAGACGGTTTTGCCCAGTTGGTTAAGGGCATGTCGGTTAGGAACGTTACATTTTTTTAGTAGGCCTACCTACCTCCCTATAACAATTGCTGCAATTTTAGCCTATCCACGGAATTCAAAATTAATATTAGCCATTGGATTGTTATTTTCTGATCAACGGATGAGAAAATAAAAAAAAACCCTGAAATTTTGCCTCTAGCAAAGCTTTCCTTCTTCGATCTTCAATCTAACTGCAAGTCTCATGATATCTCTTGCTCATTGTTTTCCTTCTTGTCTATTTCTGGGGATATGTGGTTGGCTTCTGAAGGGGCAAGGTATGTATTAGGGCATGTCACATGAAGAAGCTATTCTTCTATCATGTTCTTTTGGATTTGAGGTTTTCTTCCGAATTGGTCAAATTGCTCATATCTATGAAGATCCTGAAAAATTCTTGGCCAATCATACACATTTTGGAATTTGGAGGTTATGTGTTACAAAGTGGATACCTCAGATGAAGATTGTCCGGTTGTCTGTAAACAACGATGAATGTATTTTAGCTCTTTTCTGGCCAATGCAATATCTAGTTGGAAGGGCAGTTTGCGAGACCTTCTACTTGGGACCATACTGCATGTATCAATGATTTGTATGTTATCAGCTCCAGCTATAACAAAATTATTACATACAGCAAAGCCTTGATGGTAATGCTTGGTGCTTTTATGTTCATCATGGGCATGATAAGGAAGCTACAATTATATTCTAGAGAATACAGATGCAAAGTTCAACAGCTGACAAGGTCACCTTTATTACTTTGCTATCAACGTGTACTAGTTTTGCTTCTGCACCCGAAGGCAAATAAATGCACATTTACATAATTCAATATGGTTATGATTTACATGTTTCTATAAGTAATGCAGTTATCAATATGTATTGGAAGTGTGGCAACCCGTGTTTGAGAGAACACATGTGCAAGATGGTGCAAAATGAAAAAATTTATTGCCTAAGCTCCAATAGTATAAGTAGCACCCATTAGAAAATAGAAACAACAATCTTGTAATGAAATAAGAATGTACAAGGTAAAGAAACTTTGTGCCACTTGGTAGCTAGGGATACTTTCAACCAGGTTTGTGATAAGCTCTTTATATACTCTTCACTTCCACGTCTAACGCTACCTCCAAACCTGTCTAAGATAATGTTGCAATGTGCCTTGCACAAAACGACCTCTATTGCAAATGAAGCTGCATTTATAAAAGCAAATAAGTTAATGCATAAAAAAACAAGAAGTAATGCATGTATTACATATTTCAGCAACTATAATTGTGCTAAAATTAGTGAGTTGGACAATGGTAGTATCTTTTTCTTGATTTACAAAGTCTATGAGTAATAAGAGTTAGGAACCGGGCAGGATGTAATTCAAATCCAACTTATTGCCACGAAAATCAAGGAGGCAAAGATGATAGAAAACTTATTAAAATTGTAGAGCCACCTTCTTGTCCCAAAAGTCGTGTTCCGATAATTCAATAACTGCCCTCACCTCACCGTCCAAAGGAAAACAGAAGAAAGAAAAATCAAGAGCCATCCAATCCCCCAAGGAATACACAGTACCACTGATTATCAAAAACCTGAGTGAACCTTTAGCTTGTAGTGATGATGAAGCTCCTCAAAATGCTGCTAGACCATAAGAAACATCAGGATTCATGCTCCTCTCATGCATTTCAACGAACATCAAAAGAAAATTATCAGAATGAACCCATTCACTGATTATCGTTTTTGCCAAAGCCTGAGTGAACCTTTAGCTTTCAGCGATGCTGAAGCTTCTCAAATGCTGGGAAACCGTAAGACTTCAAATGGAGTTATTGAGTGCGCACAACCACCGACAACAAATGATCCTACACCCAAATTTCTTGTAACAACAAGTTCAGGCCGGCTACAAAGAATATTCGAGTAGGCACTGGCATATACCCGGATCCTTTTACCCACACCTAGGGTTTGTCCTTTAGGGGCAACCCAAACATGAAACCACAACGAAGTCAAATTATATTCTGCAAAACCCATAGGCATAAACCCTAACATCCCCGGAACTATGGCAACCGATGCATCGGCAGACGAAGAAACAGAAAAAGTGAAAGGACATGGCAATCTGGTGCACCTCATCTCTGCAGGATGCAGCGTGATCTTGGACGTTAACGATGGAGAACGATTTGTCTTTGCAAAGCTCAATTCCTCCGCGTAAATACCTTTTTCAGATTTGCCGCAATTTGTTTCCCATGATTTTGAGGATTCTGGCCTTTTTACCGGATAACAGGACCATCAAGCTAGGAAATATAAAGTGCTCATTAGAACCTCTCATTGGTTACCCTTTTGGATCAAGCTTTGAGATAATCAAAGGACCTAAGGGTTTTAGTTTGACAAAGATTTCTCGTCAACAAACTGGCAAGTGCAAATCTTCCTTCCACTGTTAAAAAAACGTGTTTCTGAAATTCAGATATCTTTGGGTTGTTTCAGATAATACAGATAATGGCTCAGAATTTGGCTTCATTAGTACCGATAAAGACAACAGATCACTTGTTGATGACAATACTGCTCAATCACTATCTGGAGAAGAAATTAGGCAGTTGCGCAGGTTCTTCTTCTCCTTTAAGTTAAAATAGAGGTCTTAGTTAGTCACGAACGACTTAAACAACTCTGTTATTTCTGTTAGCACATCTCGCATTGGCTCAGCTGCGGAATGGAAGCATGTTGGATCTACTTATTGATGGGATTGGTTTGTATTGCTTGGATAAATGAAACCTGTTTGACAGTGCTTCTTGCCTTGAGCGAAATAGAACTGTTCGACAAGCAATTGCTTATCTATCTTTCCTTGTTAGCAACAGGATTTAGTAGGCATTGCAGTTTGTCACTAAGTCAATAACGTAATTGCTGCTTTATCTTTGCTGTAACAATACAAACCTGCCCTCATGGTTTGTTTGCAGCGAAGTAGTATCTGGGCAGGAAATTGTGGATGCTTTAATTGCAAACAGTGCGACCTATCAAACAAAGACAACATTTTCACAGGTTTTCATCTTGGTTCCAAAATAGAACAATTTTTATTTAAAGCCGTGTCGTATCTTCAAGAGGGCAAATGTAGTTTGAGCTTTCATTGTTCTCTTCTGACTGGATAAATGATATTCTCTCTGAAACCAATGGAAATCTAGTGAAGAAACAAATGAAATTATAAGATTTGATGACTTTTAATGGCCGAACCATATACCAGAGGATACATAGTGGGTGCACATTGTTTGGACGCAATGCTAGTGGTGCTATTTGCAACCATTTTTTCCATGGGTAATCTCAATATCCGAACAGAAACTGATTTGTGCATGCTTCTTCAAACATATATGAGCCTCCAATTTTGTTGGGTTTCAATTGTTTGAATAATAAGGTTCTTTATTGGCTGCCATGGCGCAAGTTGTTTTATTGTGATGGACTGACCTTTGTTTTGTTTTTGGGATTAGGATAAGTACAAAAAGAAGAAACAAAAGAAATATAATCCACGAATTGTTGTTCGCTTCCCGACGGCCAGGAGGTTTGCATTTGTAGTCTCCTATCAGTTATAATCTTCATTGAGTGTTGGGTTATTCTGATCTTGCACGCATGGGCATTTACATTGCAGTGTCTGTGATGCTTATTTTCTGAAATCGCCGTGCAAAACTGGGTATACAGCTAGTCCTCGCTTTTAGGACTCCTAGAAAATAAGCATGCTTTTGGGAGGTACTACTTTGGGATTCTGACAATTGGATGCAGTTTTATGCGTATGGATATGCTAGCACTTATCCTTTCCCTTGGGAATGTGGGGGCAAATGGACATATACTAGTTCTGGACATGCTTGGGGGGCTTTTGACAGCTGCAGTTGCAGAGCGACTTGGAGGTGAGAACCCGATTATTTTTTTCAGTCCTTTTACATTCTTATGTTCGTTGGGATTGTTTCCAGTGGCAGTGAAAAAGATATAACATGTTCGAAGCAGATTTTAAATAAGTTTACGAATAGAGCTTATCGAATCATATGAATAAAAACATCTTTTTGAAGTTATTTATTGGATGTAAAAAACTTCTTCTGTTTTAGCTATATTATTTTCATTTGCTAACTATAGACTCTAATTACATTGTACTTTGTGGGATGGATATTTGCAGCCACGTTATTATGCATGGTTTTTTAACACTCGTATCATTGTAATAGGGTTAGGATCTTTATGTTGTGCTTATGATGACACAAAACCGCAACCCCTTGATATTGTGGGCCTCTTCAATTTTGACTCAGCCACTATGAGTTGGTAAGATTTAAAATTTTAATTCCTAACGAGGGTGTGCAATAACATGAGATCCATTTTTATTCAGCATTTCCCGTGCTGCAGTTTCTGATCTTGTACATGCTCGGAATAGACCATCTAATGAGTCAGAAAACCTCACTGAGCAGGGGGCAGGAGTTTTGACTGGGTTGGAGGCCACGCCATCTGATGAACCAGACGTTATGTCTGAGAGCAATGAAAAATTTTTGACTGGGCAAATGGCTGCAGAAAGAGACGCGGAAACAACCTGCATGCAACAAGATGATGAAACGAATGTGAAAGAAGCCACAGGTAATGCCACAAAGGTATTGAAGCATGTCAGACAGGCTACTTCAAATGACATATCTCACTGGGCAAAGCAAGGCTTTTCGAGGTACATTTTCTACAAGCTGCTTTCCAGGTCGATGGTATAGCCAATGTTAGCTGACTACATTACCTTCCAGCTTAATTGTTGGGGCATTAGGTTTGGAGCCATGGAGTTATTTGCAGCATCTTCTTCCTCTTCTTTCACCCTCATCACCTTTTGTGATTTATAGCCCGTCGCTTGAGGTATTTCCATGCTGCATTTTATTTCTGTGAGTTGATTACATGCCAATTTATCCACCAGCAGATTTTAAAATTTGCAATGTTTGCAACGGCATTGGTACCCAATGTATGAAAATTGATTCGGGATGTTAATGCTGCTTGAATGTTGGTCAAAATTTAATCTTCAGCTTGAAGTTCACCCTTCATTTCGGAAATAGCAGTTCAAAGCCGATCATTAGAATATATTATGAAGTAAACCAAATGAGATAGAGAGGTGTTTAAAGAGCACTACAAAATTAGAACCTAACTTGTCTCATTTAAATAGCTCTTTTCTCCTAGCCAGTTGGTATCATAGACCCAATGGGTTCAATTCCCAGATTGAGAATGAGTAGTCTCAAACCTTTAGTAGGATTATATCTTCTTGACATCCTTTGCTCCAACTTAATATCCTATGACTATAATAAATTTGGAATCAAGCCACTGCTTTATGAGCAAGTGATGTGTAGAAAAACGGCGTGATGTGCACCTTTAGTTAGGGCAGGTTGATCCAAATGCATTGACTTGAGGTAGTTCCTTATGTTTAATGTCTCCTGATGTTAAGGGATAAAAATTGCAAAAAAGCTTTATCTTAATGAGTACAGTTATGTAGAGGGCATTATGACCAGCCATCTATTGTTTAGACTTTTCTTCGTCATGATAGATTAAGTAATGGAGTTTTTATGTCCAAGATTATTGAACAAGGTCAAGTAAATCTAAATATTGTGAACATGGTTGATAGTATATTTTGTCTCTAACTGCTCAACACTTATTTTTGAAAACATCTGCAGCCTCTTTCTCACTGCATGCATCAACTGCAAAAGGCGCGACTTGCTGTTGCTATGCAGCTTTCTGAACCGTGGCTTCGTGAATATCAGGTAGTTAGAGTTACTCCTCCAATTCTAAGTTTGTGGGTTTTAACCTATTTTGTTCTTCCCTAGGTTCTTCCCTCTCGTACACATCCACATATGCAAATGAGTGGAACAGGTGGTTATGTTTTGAGTGGCATACGAGTCCTTTGATGGAGGACATGAGTTCATGCCGTGGCATCGTCCACAATTATTTTGTGAAGGAATACTGAGTTAGGCATATGGCTTTGGTATAATAAAAGAATTGACATTCTTTTCAGTTTTTACTCTTTTATAACAGTGTATCATATACGATCATATGATGAGAGGTTTAGGGACAACTGCCTAAAAGGCTGTATAGACAGATATATATTTTGAGGTCAATTTCTTTTTTGTTGTTTCATAGAAGAGAGAACCATTGTACAACTCTAAATGTTTGCTACCTGATAAATAACGTTCATGAAAGGTTTGTATAGGAACACAACGGTTTACTCACAACAGCAATTCACAAGCAGGCAGTTACGCCCTGATATTTCTTTTTTTTTTCCTTCAGTGCTATAACCTATGCAGTTCACAGGTAAAACATAAACAACCCAATTTTCGATAGGAACGTACAACTAACAGTGAGGCTACTACACAGTTTGACGCTTCAGCTGAAACATAAACAACCCAATTTTGGATAGGATCTTACTACTAATTGATGCTTTTCATAATAATGCGAATAATCCTACTGCATGGAGCGTTATAAATAGATCCATGTCAAAACCTTAAGATACTTAAAATTTACGGCTTACACTCAATTTAAAGCGAATGTGATGTGCACAATGCTAATGCAGTAGGGGCTGCAGACACAAAGTCACGAGCACCACAAAATAGAAAAACCGGAAGTTGCAAGAGTTCGATAGGGTTTGAAAAGAGCTCAGAAAGCCTCGCTATTCATCCGGTGTACAGACAACAGAGCATGTGGCCATGCTAATTAGGCGTTTCATCAGTGCTCAACAAGTTTCGAACCTTTGACTCCCATGGTCAGAGGCATTGATTTCCACCAGTTTGAATTGGAGACAAACGATAAATTATAAAGAATTTTTTATCGTCTGAAAAACTATTCACCAGTCTTAGGCACATCCCCATTAGGACACATTGATGCAGCCTAGTTTGGGACACCTTCCTTATTCAGCCCTCCGGATAAGATGCTACATTAGCAGGCCAACAAGGCCTGAGATGCATTTTTACATCCATTCCCATTGCCTCAATTCCGATAGCATAGATCAAGAACAAGTTTAGACAAAGAAGATAGAAAAAGACAAAGCCAGACAAAGCTAGACAAAGCCAGATGCTATCGCGAAGCATTAAAACTCTGAGTTCAGGCTGTGCTATGTAGGCAAAGCCCAGTTCGCCCAGGGCAATGAGAACACTCATTATGTTCGGGTTTGCCAAACCCGAAAGTTGTAGAATCGGGCTAATGTTATGTAGTTCTTTATGACGTAACCTTAGGGACCTGGAAATTTCCGTGGATTTCAGTGTCGGTTTTTTCCAGGTAACTTTTGGGTCTATTTTTTGGTGGCGATCTGGTGGCGCCGCCAAAGCGAGGTTTTGAGCCGGGGAAGCTTTCCCGAGCAATGAGAGAGTTTTTCTAGGAACGAGCTTTGCCGCAACAGGGCTTCCCGCAACAAGGCTTTGCCGCAACATGCCTTTGTTCATTTCGGCTCTTTTGGCGTTGCTAGCGATGATCAGGAGCTGCTACTCCCGATTTATCTCTTTTTGCCATGCAAATCTACATTATTGATCCCATTCTAGCGGATCTTGGAGCAAAGCTCTTGTGTAGAGTATTAGACACGGATTTGCCCTGCTTTGTTTCTTTTGTTCTTAGATTACATTACCTTGCCCGGGGCGTTTACGTCCCTTTCTACTTGATTCTTTTCTGATTTCGCCTTTGATTTGATTTGTTCTACAAATCTCAACAGAAAACACAGATCAAGAACAGGAATCACAAATATGAACATGGAAACACAGGATTAAAAGGAAATTTCTAGGTCCCTAAAGGTTACGGCGGGAAACTTTCTCGGCGGGGAAGTTTAGGGGAAGAAACTTCTTTGGCGGCGGCTTCATGGCCGCACGCCTTCGCCGCGCCTCGGCCGACAAGTTTCTTCCTGAAACTTCCTGCTCTCGAAAGTTTCCCCTTCCAATAACATTGTCTCCTACCTCTAAAAATGGAACGATTGGATATCCAGTTGTCGCCTTGCAACATATATGAATGAATGTGAACCTAGTTAAGACTAGGTTCGTTGGTATTGTTGGAAAACCTGTTCTGAGAGCTTTTTGAAAGTATAACATCTCATTTGATTTGATTCAGAGATCAGGGAGATAAGTGTGTTTTTCTGAAACTGCTGCCAGCAACCTCCCAATTTGACAAATGGGTCATGGTAGAAAAGACCGATTATCATAAGATTTGTTAGCGTGGAAGCTCAAAATAGAGTTATGTTCAATCGGGGGAGTCTGAAGGGTCAATAGGTGTGGCTGAATGATGACTTAACTGTCAGCCTTGTTAGAGGAGGTAAGAGACACGAAACTGAGGGCAAGAATGCATTACATTTTGGGAGACAAAGTGGTGGTTCGAGAGCGTAAAAATGCTGCATAGGAAGACGTGCCCCTTAGGTTTGTTGTTTGGAATATTCATGGTCTTAAAGAACATAAAATTATAGGAGCTAGTGGATTGCTAAAACAAGATGATGTGATAGTTAAAATCGCCTTACAGAAATACAAATATGCCAATTTTCCTCAACATTTGCCAAACGAGTTTCCCCCTTTTTCTCTAAAAGAAAAGGGACTAGCCTTTTAGTTGCTAAACTTTTTTTAATTATTATTTAATAATAGCCAACCTTAAATATGTTTTCAATAAAATTCGAAAAGATTCGCCACCTACCATCATAGAAACTTTTGGCGCTCTACATTCGTATCCGTTTTCTATTGCAAGAATTTAGTTCTTCATTTATGGATAGCTAGGCTAAGAAAGGAAAAAAAAGGGTTTCTCCACTCTCTGGACGCAAATAAGAATGCTTGGCAATGGATGCATCCAAGCCTGGGCCGAATAAAGACCGCTTCATGCGTGCAATAAGGAACCATGGATCGACCTTGATGCTTTTCCTTCTACTGCATTTGGCAACTCCTTCAGCCCATAATCTCCATTTTAACCAAAGAGCTTTGCTGCAAGCATCCAAAGGTACGTTTTTTTTTTATATTTTCTTATATTTTGCATTGTCTGGCAGCTTGCTCTGTGACGTTTTCCCCTTTTTCCCCTTCTTCCTCTTATGATTTATTGATGTAGCAGGTTAGCAGATTCATATCTTATGAATCTATTTGCAGGGTCATAATCGATTTCCCTTTTTGATGAGAAAAAAATGGCACTCTAATCGCCAGTAATTCAAGCCTAGCTTCTTCCAATTTCCATCACTGAGGCAAGAGAGGGGCAATTTAATCAGGTACATTTTTGTTTTTCTCGCTTACGTTCTTGTTTAATCAGGAACCATGGATCGCTTAATCAGTAGCACGATTTTTTTTGTTATCTTCCACAGTTCCTGCAAGTCGCTTTGTCCATGCCCATGATTCACAGGATAGCCAAATCCTGCGTAGATTACTTGAAAAAGATTTGGATCATTAGTAAAAGGAAAGAACTATAATCCTGAGTAGAACCTGACTATGCCCGATGTTGTTCTGCCCATGACTCTGTTACTATTCTGCCCATTTCACTCTTTTGTTATTCTGCCCATTTGATGCACTTTTATATCCCATTTATATCAGAGGAGTGGAGAAATGGGCAATTTTTGCTCCAGAAAGCTTATATGGAAAGGGCCTGTAAAAGAAACTGAGCAAAAAATTGCCATGCTAGTGCTAGATAGTTCACGTCAAACACTGTTCATTTGGCTTCATGAATTGTGTATAACAAAAGGATAACTTCCGACATCTGGTTATTGGCATGATGTGCTACCATGGCTTCCCCTGCACATGCCTTTCATCTTTCACATATTTAACAGATCTGAGCTAACATGCCCATATAAAGATACAGAGACTTGGAACGGAACTCAATTTGAAAACAAAACCTAAGGCCGATGCACCTGCACCTCAACATCTGACTTCCTTTCTGATATATTCACTGCAGACGACAGAAGAAAAGTAGTGATCTCCTCTTCTGTCAGGGCTGCATCCTCCTCTTCAATGCCTTCTTCCCATGGTTTTGCCAGACCTCCTAAAAAAAGGCCTATTCTAGACCTATTCTTCAACGAACTGATTTTATTGCCGCCATGCCCAAAGCAGAAGAAAAAAACTCCAGAATAAAGTCCGGCAGGGTTAAATCAATCTCAATGGCGTTGGAGATGTCCAGAATAGAGTCCGGCCTTTCCTTGACAGTCCGAAAAGATCCGTTTCATATACCTCCTCTGTTTAAATCTTCTCTTTGTTTCAGTTCGATTGGCCCTTTCTTTTATTGTTGTTATTTGCTGGATAGTTTTGGCCTTGTCTTGCCTTATATCTATAAATCTCTTATTTACTAGAAATTTTTAAGTAAGCTTAATATTGCTTACAGGACTCCAGGGCTCTAAGCTCCTGCACAAAAAACAAGGTATGTTTCATTGCATTTCATGTTAGATCTTGCTTTTAGTAGTGCATAATTTTTTTTTTACGTGTACCTTTCGTACTTTCCAGGGGACATGTCTCGCCAAATAAAAATTCTAGAGTTTACACACAAACGGAAAGAAGCTGACCTTCCTTTATTTGAAGCCACCCTGTGATACTAGTAGTGAGGAAGATTGTTCTTATGATTGTAATGACGAAGAAGAGTCTAGTAGTGAGGACGACTTGGAAGAAGGTCCTCATGTTAACATCTCAAAAGATAGTGCCACTTCATCTTTTGCCTCACCTATTAGTAAGCCTAGTGGCAAGTCCTTGAAAACAAAGAAAAAAAAGAAAAAGTGTCTTTGTCATTGGTCGTTCGTTTAGGACCGAATGGTTAGCAGAATTTCCACACATTGAGAAACATGTCGTAGATGGAGAGGACTGGGTAAGATGCAAAGTTTGTTCATTTCGAAAAAAAAAAAAAGACGTGCTTCTACAATGTAAGTATGACAACAATATGAAACATCATGGCAAGAAAAGATCTCTGGTATGTAGTGAGGATAGTGGAGTCAAAGAGGAAATTATTTGGGATGTGAAGAGTAGGCATCTCAAGAATTTGAAGACCTATGCAACGCAATTGTTGAAGGTGCAACAAAAACAAAACAAAACAACTCTTATACATAAGGTGTTTTCCAAAGTTGATAAGTTGAACTTTGAGGCTAAATTGGTGCAACTTAGGGTTGTTTTTTATTTGCTATCCAGGGGAAAGCCCATGAGGGATTATCCTCATATGGAGCGGCATTTGCCCATTCAAAAAATACCTTCATGCACCTCAACTCATTGGAGTGAGCCTAAGGGGTGGGAGTTTGCGGAGCACATGAGTGATGCATTGAGATTAGAGCTTTGCTTAATTGTTAAAATTCATCTTTTCTTTCATTATCCATGGATGAAGTCACGGCAATTGATAATACCTCATGGGTTGCAATGCATCTTTACAATGTTGTAAACTTTGAACGTGTCTCCCACTTTTTAGGTATTAAGAAGCTCTCCGGAGATAGACACTCTTCAATGTGATTGTCGAGCATTTATCTAATGTTGTTCTTTTGGCTCCTATTGAGTGTGCCAAGAAACTAATATGTTTCGGAGCTGATGGAGCTTCTGTGATGCAAGGAAGTGGACAGGATTGGGCGTCAGAATACGGACAAACTTAGCACCTTACATCAATGTGCTTCATTGCATGTCTCATAGGACCAACTTGGCATACAAGACAATTTCTGATTCGCAAAATGTTGGTAAGGTTTTGATGCTTCAGGGACATTTCTTACTTCTGGAAGTACTTTGTAATATTTTGAGTGTATAATATGAAGTAAAACACGTTCTTCAAAAAATAAAATGTTGGTAAGGTTGAATTCTTAGTTCATGCTGCTTACAACTTTTTCTCTAAAAGTCCTCAAAGGTTGGCAATATTTCGGGACTTTGCAAGTGGTATCACTAAAGGGAATAAGTTATTAAAAGATGTTAACACTAGGTGGGTTTCTTTGCACTACAAGGGATAGTCGACGTCCAACGACGTCGCGGCGTCGAAGAACGACGGGTCGTCGTCGAACATCGACGACATCGTCGTTCAACGACGACAACGCCGTCGTTCCGGGGCTGGCGATGATTGGATTTAAGGCTGGCATGGTATCGCCTTTGCCGGCTGGCCGCTGCGATGTCAAAACATCGTCGGTACGGGCGTCGTTGAACGGCGTCTCCCGTGAAGCCGGCGTGGCACATCCGGCCTGCGTGGCTTTGGCTGACATGCAGCCGGGCATACCGTGTTCGCCACGTCGACATGGCGTCGTTGAGCGACGACTAAAAATCGGCGTGACCGGTCGGCCGCGGGTTTGCCGACATGCCGCCGGCACGCCAAAGTGTCTACCGCGTCGACATGGCGCCGTTAAGCAACGCCTAGAATATCCGGCGTGGGCGCGGTTTTTTGGCGTGGCCGGCATCGTCCGCGCCACGCTATTGTCAGCAGAGCGCCACGTAAGCAACGTCGTTTAACGACGTCACTATATATTTTTTTTATTTTTTTTTTGGGAAAAAAAAAAAACGTGCGGAAAAAAAAAAAATTTAATACTGACGTCGCTTATCGTTTGGAATGCCAAAATTATCCTATGGACTAAGTTACACGGTCAGTTTTGCAAAAAAACGTCACACTTACGCCCTACATTGCAGTATTCAACAGCCACCTCCTAGGCCAATTGACTACGAGTGTGTTAGACATAAGATAGTTTGGCGCTTCTTCGAGACGGGGTGGGCTTCTGGCCACAAAACTTGGTCCCTAGGGCAATGTCGACGTTCTGAGTCCATTGGCAGAGCCGAATCACGGTTCCGGAGAGGGAAAGTTGCCCGTCCGTCGCCAGGGCCTTCGGGAGAGGACTTTTGGGGCAAGCCGCCGAAAGTGGTTTTAGGGTCCGGTGCTCAAGGCCAAACACCCCTCTACGCCAAGACACGGCAAGACGGTCCTAGTCGAATCTGACAAGGATAGAGCCTCCGAAACGTAAACCCTATGAGTTGCCAGGTTCTAGCAGGGTTTGCGTTTTGGGTGCCGAGTTTTGGTCTTTTGCACTTGGGACATGGCCGATCACATGCACTTGAGAACGCGAAGTAAGGGGAACTGACGGAATGGAGTTTGGACCTGTACTCCTCCCGTTGTGGCAGTCAGAAGTCAAGGGCCGCTTTTGCAGTAGCAAGACATTCGTAAATTCGTAATTAATGCATAGTACGGACATAAATTCTGATTTTTTGTCAGCTAGCTTCCTAAGTCATCGCCAACATACAGGCCAACTTTCAAAAATTTTGGATAAGGTTTAGATCAAACAGTTTGCATTAGAACAGTCCGGGCAGCCTGTTGTTGGGCAGCCGAGCTGGCACACTTGCCCAAGTCAAACAAGGCCAGGACCTTGCAAGGCCTCCTCATTAGAGGGGAGAGTCCGAACCCCAGGAGGCGAGCCCCAAAAAGCTTCCCGAGGCAGCCTTTCCTGGCAGCGCTCCGCCGGGGGGGCGTACGCTAAAGACCACACTCCCGGATCTCGGTTCCCGTATCCGACCGTTGAATCCTTTGTTCAAGGAACCTAGTCCGAGAAGGTCCAAAAAAATCCAACATCCGTCCGGGAGAACATATCAAACCCCTGAAGCGCCCGGGCGGCGCGTGTAGAAAACCAAAGTGTTTTGTCGTTCGGACATTGCGGAGGTTCGAAATGCCGATCCGACGCCACATCGTCCGAAATGCCAAAATTACCCTAGGGACCAAGTTACCGGTCGGTTTTGCAAAAGAAAGAAACACTTACGCCCTACATTGCGATTACGCCAGCCCACCTCCTAGGCCAATTGACTACGAGTGCGTTGCACATGAGATAGTTTGGCGCTTCTTCGAGAAGGGGTGGGCTTACGGCCATAAAACTTGGTCCCTAGGGCAATTTCGGACGCTCGAGTCCATTGGCAGAGACAGATCACGGTTCCGGAGAGGGGAAGTTGCCCGTCCGTCGCCGGGGGGCCGGGGAGAGGACTTTTGGGGCAAGGCGCCCAGGGTGGTTTTAGGGTCCGTGCTCTGGCGTCAACACCCCCCCCACGTCAAGACACGGCGCGCAAGGTCCTAGTCAAATCGACAAGGATAGAGCCTCAAACGCATAAACCCTATGAGTTGACATGTTCTAGCGGGGTTTGCGTTTTTGGGTGCCGAAGATTTTGGTCTTTTGCACTTGGGGCGTGGCCGATCACATGCAGTTGAGAACGCGAAGCAAGGGGGGGCCCGGCGGAATGGAGTTTGGACTGTACTCCTCCCGTTGTGGCGGTTAGAAGTCAAGGCTCGCTTTTGCGGATAGCAAGACATTCGTAAATTTGTAATTAATGCATAGTACGGACTTAAATTCTGATTTTTGTCGGCCCGAGCTTCCTAAGTCATCGCCAACATACAGGCCAACTTTCAAAAATTTTGGATAAGGTTTAGATCAAAGAGTTTGCATTAGAAGCGGTGCAGGCGACTTTGTTGTTGGGCAGGCCGGCCGCACACTTGCCCAAGTCAAACAAGGCCGAGGGACCTTGCAAGGCCTCCTCATTAGGGGGAGAGTCCGAACCCGGGAGGCGAGCCCCAAAAGCTTCCCGAGGCGACCTTTCTGGCGGCGCTCTCGCCGGGCGACGCTAAAGACCACACTCCCGGATCTCGGTTCTCGTGATCCGGCCGTTGAATCCTTTGTTCAAGGAACCTGGTCGAGAAGGTCCAAAAATCCAACATCCGTCCAGGAGAACATATCAAACCGCTGAAGCGTCTGCGGGCGGCAGTGTAGAAACCAAAGTGTTTTGTCGTCGGACGGACATTGCGGAGGCTCGAAATGGCGATCCGACTCCGCCATATCGTCAGGAATGCGAGGAATTACCCTAGGGACCAAGTTATTTTGCGGTCGGTTTGCAAAAGAAAGAAATACTTACGCCCTACATTGCGATTATTCGACCACCTCCTAGGCCAATTGACTACGAGTGTGTTGCACATGAGATAGTTTGGCGCTTCTTCGAGAAGGGGTGGGCTTCGGCCACAAAACTTGGTCCCTAGGGCAATGTCGGCGTTCGATTCCATTGGTAGAGAGGCGGATCACGGTTCCGGGAGGGGAAGTTGCCCGTCCGTCGCCGGGGGCCCGGGGAGAGGACTTTTGGGGCAAGCCGCTTCGGGTGGTTTTAGGGTCCGTGCTCTGGCGTCAACACCCCCCTACGTCAAGACCGGCCTAAAGGTCCTAGTCAAATCGACAAGGATAGAGCCTCAAAGCGTAAACCCTATGAGTTGCCGGGTTCTAGCGGGGGTTTGTGTTTTGGGTACCGAAGTTTTGGTCTTTTGCACTTGGGGCGTGGCGATCACATGCAGTTGAGAACGAAGCAAGGGAACTGGCGGAATGGAATTTGAACACGTACTCCTCCGTTGTGGCGTCCGAAGTCAAGGGCCGCTTTTGCAGTAGCAAGACATTTCGTAAATTCGTAATTAATGCATAGTACGGACTTAAATTCTGATTTTTTGTGCGAGCTTCCTAAGTAATCGCCAACATACAGGCCAACTTCAAAAAAATTTTGGATAAGGTTTAGATCAAAGAGTTTGCATTAGAAGTGCGGCAGACTGTTGTTGGGCAGCCGGTGGCACACTTGCCCAAGTCAAACAAGGCCAGGACCTTGCAAGGCCTCCTCATTAGAGGGGAGAGTCCAGAACCCAGGAGGCGAGCCCCAAAAAGCTTCAGGAGGCCTTTCTGGCGGCTCGCCTCTGGGGCGTCGCTAAAGACCACACTCCGGATCTCGGTTCCGTATCCGGCCGTTGAATCCTTTGTTCGGGAACCTGGTCCGAGAAGGTCAAAAATCCAACATCCGCCCGGGAGAACATATCAAACCGCTGAAGCGTCTGCGGCGGCGGCGTAGAAACCAAAGTGTTTTGTCGTTCGGACATTGCGGAGGCTCCGAAATGCCGATCCGACTTCGCCATATCGTCCGAAATGCCAAAATTACCCTAGGGACCAAGTTATACGGTCAGTTTTGCAAAAGAAACAAACACTTACGCCCTACATTGCAGTATTCAGCAGCCACCTCCTAGGCCAATTGACTACGAGTGTGTTGCACATGAGATAGTTTGGCGCTTCTTCGAGACGGGGTGGGCTTCGGCCACAAAACTTGGTCCCTAGGGCAATGTCGATGTTCCGAGTCCATTGGCGAGACAGATCACGGTTCGGGAGAGGGAAGTTGCCCGTCCGTCGCCGTGGCCTTCGGGAGAGGAATTTTGGGGCAAGCCGCCGGGGTGGTTTTAGGGTCCGTGCTTTCGGCGTCAACACCGCCCTCTACATCAAGACCGCGCAAGGTGCTAGTTAAATCGACAAGGATAGAGCCTCAAAGCGTAAAACCTATGAGTTGCGAGGGTCCTAGCGGGGTTTTTGCGTTTTGGGTGCCGAAGTTTTGGTCTTTTGCACTTGGGACATGGCCGATCACATGCAGTTGAGAATAAAAGCAAGGGGAACCGGCGGAATGGAGTTTGGACTGTACTCCTCCCGTTGTGGCGGTTAGAAGTCAAGGGCGCTTTTGCGATAGCAAGACATTCGTAAATTCGTAATTAATGCATAGTACGGACTTAAATTCTGATTTTTTGTCAGCTAGCTTCCTAAGTCATCGCCAATATACTGAGGCCAACTTTCAAAAATTTTGGATATGGTTTAGATCAAATAGTTTGCACTAGAACGGTCCGGGCAACTGTTGTTGGGCAGTAGAAGTGGCACACTTGCCCAAGTCAAACAAGGCGGGGACCTTGCAAGGCCTCCTCATTAGAGGGAGAGTCCAGAACCCCGGGAGGCGAGCCCAAAAAGCTTCGAGGCAGCCTTTCTGGCAGCTCGCAGGGGGTGTGCGCTAAAGACCACACTCCGGGATCTCGGTTCCCGTATCCGGCCAGTTGAATCCTTTGTTCAGGAACCTGGTCCGAGAAGGTCAAAAAAAAATCCAACATCTGTCAGGAGAACATATCAAACCGTGAAAGCGTCCGGCGGCGATGTGTAGAAACCAAAGTGTTTTGTCGTTCGGACATTGCGGAGCTCCAGAAATGCTGATCCGACTTCGCCACATCGTCAGGAATGCTAAAATTACCCTAGAGACCAAGTTACGGTCGGTTTTGCAAAAAGAAAGAAACACTTACGCCCTACATTTAAAGATTCGGGCCAGACCACCTCCTAGGTCAATTGACTACGAGTGTGTTGCACATGAGATAGTTTTGGCGCTTCTTCGAGAAGGGGTGGGCTTCGGCCACAAAACTTGGTCCCTAGGGCAATGTCGACGCTCGAGTCCATTGGCGAGAGGCGGATCACGGTTCGGGAGGGGAAGTTGCCCGTCCGTCGCCGGGGCCTTCGGGAGAGGACTTTTGGGGCAAGCTGCTTCAGGGTGGTTTTGGGGTCCGTGCTCAAGGCCAAACACCCCTCTACGTCAAGACACGGCGCAAGGTCCTAGTCAAATCTGACAAGCATAGAGCCTCCGAAACGTAAACCCTATGAGTTGCCAGGTTCTAGCAGGGTTTGCGTTTTGGGTGCCGAGTTTTGGTCTTTTGCACTTGGGACGTGGCCAATCACATGCGATTGAGAACGAAGCAGGGGAACCGGCGGAATGAAGTTTGGACTGTACTCCTCCCGTTGTGGCGGTTAGAAGTCAAGGCCCGCTTTTGCGGTAGCCAAGACATTAAGTAAATTAAGTAATTAATGCATAATGCAGGACTTAAATTCTGATTTTTGTCGGCTAGCATCCTAAGTCATCGCCAACATACAGGCATGTTGAGATAAACTACATCTTCGCATGTTGGTAGGGTATTAGTTCTCATAGCAGGGGACAAAATTAAAAAAAAAATATATATATATGTCGTCGTAACAAGCGAACACGTAGCTACATATACTATTGGTGGAAACCTAACCTTTTTAAATCTAACAAAATAAAATTTTAAGATAAACTACATCTTTGCATGTTGGTAAGGTATTAGTTATCGTAGCAGGTAAGGTATTACTAGTTATCATCATCGTATTATATACCTCATAGCTCAACGGATGTACCACAAAACATTGAACATTTTCATGGTGGTATATTTCATAACTTTAACGGGTGTAGCAAGTCAAATAAACCCCTATCCAGTTAAATAAACCCATGTATCAAGTGTACATGCATTCTATACCTTTTTTTTTTTTGGTAAAAAAAAAAAAAAAACGTCGTTAAGCGTCGTTCAACGGCGTTTTTTGTCGTCGTTTAACGACATCATGGCGTCGTTCAGCGGCGACTGTGATTTAAATCGAAAGCGGTGGCAATCCCGCCGCTTATTTTTCGAGCAAGCAAAGCTTATGGAGGAGGCGTTTTTGAGGCGATTTTCCATTGTGGATCTACTTTGGGGTCTATTCTAAGTGTAAGACAAGCTTCATAAGGTATGTGCCACGGATCAACCAACTCATTTTTTGAATCTAAACTTGTTTTGGGTAGATTTAGGGCTTTTTTGTATTTGTTGTTTGTTCTTCCTTCAACCTTCATTCTTCTTCTTCCATTCTTGCATCCTTCTTCCATACATATTCTTCCATTCCCTTTGTCATCTTCTTCTTGATTCTTCCTCCTCTTATACTACTTCTTCCTCCTCTTATTCAAATTCTTACTCTTAATCCTCCTCTTAGCTTCATCTTCTTCGTATTCTTCCTCCCCATTTTGGGGTTCCTCCTCTTCTTCTTAGCCTTTTCTTCTTGAATTCTTCCATTCTTCTTCTAATTTTTTTCCCATCTAAGAAGGCGTCGTTAAAAGGCGAGACCCTTCTTCTTTCCAAAATTTTTCCTTATTAGTTGTTTTATACTATTTCTTTTCTAATCATTGAATTTTTTGTTTTGCATGTACACTCCTAGCAAAATGTGTTGTTCTTGCAAAACAAGTTGGCACCTCTTCAGTAAGGATTTAATTTTTTCAATAAGCTAATAAAATACTAATGCTTTATTTAGGTTAAATTGTTATCCAAGAAGGGGCGATCATTGAAACCACCCTCCCCATTGATTTTCCATATTTTTTTTCCTTTAAGTTGTTTATTTATACTAATATTTTACTAATCATTGAATTTATTGTTTTGCATGTACACTCAGAACAAATCGTTGTTTTTGTGCAAAACAACTTTGCCTCCCTACTGTACCGAGGTAAGCATTTAATTTTCAATATACTTAATGTATTGATTAATGTATTTAGCTTAATTTATTGATTAATGTATTTAGCTAAAAAATTGGGGCTTCATTTATTTTTGTATTTTTTAATATATTTAAGCGACATCATTTAATGGCGTTAAAATCTTATATTTCTTTATTGGTTAAATTCATTTTATAGGCTTTAAATTAAATGTATTAACTTCATTCATAATAAATGTATTATTATTATTTTTTCAATTTAAAAAAAAAAAAAAAAAAAAATTTTTTTTTAAAATTTTTTTTTAATGGTCGCCATGCTTACATGCCATTGAACGTCGCTTGGTATTTGTAACGTCGCTGGCCGCCCGGCGGCGTGGTGGGCGCCGTCGCGTGATGTCGTTAAACGACGTCAAACACGCAAAACGCCGCGTCGGCAACCCGCTTCGTCGACGCCCACGCTGGCGGCGCCCGGCGTGGCGTACGTGTACATGGCGTCGTTGAGCGGCGTCACGCGTCGTCGCTTTAAGACGGCGCCCGTTGCGGCAGCGATATAGCGGCAGCGTCCGCGTCGTAAAACGACGTGCAGACGTCGTTATAGGCGTCGTTCATCGACGTTCAAACGACGTCTGGACGTCGTAATAGACGTCGTAACAGGGCAATTTTTTTGTAGTGTTGCACCTACCTATGCAACGCCTTTGTGAGGAGTATGTATCATTGGTTGGTGTGGCAAATGAATTATATTTGAATGATGATGATGAAAATACGGCACAAAGGGCATTTGAGCTAATGGGACTTATGACAGATTGTGAGACTATGCTTACACTCTTTGTTATGCAACCTTTGATGAGGAAGCTAAACTATATGTTACAGATTTCACAAGATAGACAAATCTTTATACCTGAGTATACCATAGCTAGAAAATCCTTGCAAGTTGAGATTGAAATTTTATATGTGGATACTTTGGCTGGAAAGTCATATTTTGAACTACATAAAGAGGAATTCGATGCTTGGAACAAACTGGTTCAAGTTGGATCACATGAGAGGTTTATGCAATATGATGAGGAGGGGTATGTATGCATATGTGTCAAAGAGCGATTTCTTCGCATGAATTTTAGGTCAAGGAGGGGAAGAGGAAGCCACCGCTGGAAGTGTGAATTGAAGAGTTCTGAATTTCAAGACTTGGTTGAGACAGTTAAACTTCATATGAAACAAGTAAATCTTCTTTGAACCCTATGTCAAGTTTGCATGTATTTGATTTTTTATTTGCATGTGAAAGTTACACATTTAGTGAGGGAAAAAAGTGTATATAACATACTTGATGCTTCTTACTTTGTAGGTATCACGCAATCTCGTCAATGAGCTTCGTTCCAGGTTTCCATGAGATGATGTGCTTGATGCTATAGGTGTTGCTTTTCCGCAAGTTTGGAAGGGCTCAATGGCAGGTGTGTATAAAATCTTTCAAAGTAAGATGACTACCATCAAGGATTACTTTTGCATTCCAAGAAAGGTTGGTACTGAAACTATACAAGGTCTTCTCGATTGGGAGCAATTGATGTTGCAGTCTAGATTGTTTGGGGAGAGTATGTACCGCCAAACTCAAGATTTAGAGGATCCCTTGGAGTTTGGTGCAACAACACGTCTTTGGAGAATGTTGGATTCTAATAGTGTGTTGAGGGTGGCCATTTCAGAGTACTTTAAACTGGCAAACTTGTGTTTGTGTATGATACTTGGAATTGTTGAAGATGAACGTTGTTTTAGCACACTGAGCTTCACAAAAAATAAGTTGCGTAACCGACTTGAAGATAACCTTGATGCAAGTTTGAGACTATATAGCACTACTCACACCATTGAGACTTTTCCATATGAGAAGGCATTTGAGTTATGGAACAATGAATGCAAGCGCAAGGGGCCTCCTCCTCTTCTTCTTCACATTTACATCTAGACTTACACTACAAATGCATAAATACAAACTTATAGCTCCATTCAAGATGTAAATTTTTCCCATTAATATCCATCAAGGGTAAAACCCAAGCCACAGCTGAAAGGTAACCTTTATATGGTTGGAGATATGAATATGTCTAGCAGAATTATAAAGTTAGTATAGCATTTGCCTTTAAGTATGATGCATAAAATCAGACCATCATTTTAGAACACAGTTTTCAGAATTTCAGAAAATACGAGTCTTACAAGTTAAGCAAGTTAAGCATGTGGCCATATAATTTCCAAATAAATGCATCTTATATCATTATCTCATGTAATATCATTAAAATTTCAGCATATTGTTTTTCAGATTATAGTACATCAGAATTCTAAATATATAAACTTTCACAGTAAACACTCTACAAATTTCAGATTATTGCTGATTACTACAGTATTGATCCGTTTGCATTATTTCATGAATGAATCTCAGTCAAACTAGTCTCCATCCAACAATGATAGCAGTGTTATCATGTCTTTTGCTGACCATGTTCTTTAGACACATCAAAATTTAAGTAGATCTCACCATCTTGAGTCGTGGATCTGAATTTGTTGAGCATATTTTCTCAATTATATCTTCCATTGTAGTTGCCTTCATGCTGCAACTATGTAACTTTGAAAGAACAGGAGATAGAGTCTCGGTTACCTGCACCCAAACAATGCCAATGTTAGCAAATCATGGTAACAAGACAAGGGGCGTCAGGTAAGCTATGAGACACTATGGCTCTTCGCCCTTCACCCATTCATATACAAAGCAGAATGGTGTTATATAAGCAAATTGAGCTCTAATCTTTAGTGCAAAAATGCAGATGTATTGAATAACATTATATTCAAGTGAATGGCTGCCTACCTCAGCCATATATCTATGCTCAAACAGTAAAAAATCTGTAGGCATATGTCCATGATACCATAAAGCAAACAAAATCAAAGTGCATGCTTCAGTCTACTGGTATATGCACTCATATCCAGCATATATACCCATATTTAACCTGCATTTAGTCTGCTGGAGTAAAAATATTAAATGGAAGTACAAATCTAAGCTTAGAAAAAGTTGACGATTTTACCTTGTATATGGCAATGTAAATCAGAGAGTTTACCCTTTATCATTCTAGTCTACTTGACATGGTTGTTTCATTATACAGGACATGCAGGCAAATATCCTATCCCAGCTGTAGATCATCTTCATATACAGGCTTATGAATCACAAATCAAAATACATCAAACCTGATATGAGACGCTCCTATCATCAGCTTTTGAATTTTGGTTGTTCGGTGGCATCGTTCTTACTTTGTAGGTATCACGCAATCTTACTTTGTAGGTATCACGCAATCTCGTCAATGAGCTTCGTTCCAGGTTTCCATGAGATGATGTGCTTGATGCTATAGGTGTTGCTTTTCCGCAAGTTTGGAAGGGCTCAATGGCAGGTGTGTATAAAATCTTACTTTTGTGTATAAAATCTTTCAAAGTAAGATGACTACCATCAAGGATTACTTTTGCATTCCAAGAAAGGTTGGTACTGAAACTATACAAGGTCTTCTCGATTGGGAGCAATTGATGTTGCAGTCTAGATTGTTTGGGGAGAGTATGTACCGCCAAACTCAAGATTTAGAGGATCCCTTGGAGTTTGGTGCAACAACACGTCTTTGGAGAATGTTGGATTCTAATAGTGTGTTGAGGGTGGCCATTTCAGAGTACTTTAAACTGGCAAACTTGTGTTTGTGTATGATACTTGGAATTGTTGAAGATGAACGTTGTTTTAGCACCTCGAAGCTTCACAAAAAATAAATTTATGTAGCTTAGACTTGAAGATAACCTTGATGCAAGTTTGAGACTATATAGCACTACTCACACCATTGAGACTTTTCCATATGAGAAGGCATTTGAGTTATGGAACAATGAATGCAAGCGCAAGGGGTCTTCTTCTTCTTCTTCTTCTTCTTCTTCTTCTTCTTCTTCTTCTTCTTCTTCTTCTTCTTCTTCTTCTTCTTCTTCTTCTTCTTCTTCTTCTTCTTCTTCTTCTTCTTCTTCTTCTTCTTCTTCTTCTTCTTCTTCTTCTTCTTCTTCTTCTTCTTCTTCTTCTTCTTCTTCTTTGAATATGTTCTTACCAAGACTCTGAGTTACTCTATGCAAAAACACATAAGAAATACTTCGTTCATGGTAAAACCATTAATCCAATACCTACCACGGTTTTTAAGCGAGGCCATCGAGCACTCCAAACCATAAAATCATGATAATCAATATTCAAAATGAAACCATATTGTCAAATATTCAGTATGTTTAATTCCATCTATTGTCAAATTGTAATCTTTAAATCTCTCAAAAATTTGGTTTTCATGCCATTATCTTAATTTCAGCTGGAATCATTTATTATTTTTGATGGGAAAAATGTTATCATATCGGAACTATTAATTTGTCCATATATCTCAAATAGTAATTTATCCATACATCTTAAACACTTAATTCTTAATAATACAAGTCATAATGATAATCTTCCATTACTTAACTTTCCATATTTAGTCATTCTTCACTATGCAATATCCCTATGGATCTCTCACCACATTTTTGTGATTTTGTGAATATAGAAGCCCATTAGTCTTCCCGCATCCAATCCATTTGTAACTCTAACCAGCATAAATTAAATAAGGGAGAAGATGTTTTTTCCGTTCGCACCCAAACAATGTCAATGTTAGCAAAACATGGTAACAAGACAAGGGCGTCGGTAAGCTATAAAAACATCATGGCTAACAACCTTCACCCTTTAAGTTCATCAAATTGAGCTCAAATATTAGGCAAAATATGCTATGTATTATGAGAAACAAAGCAATATTATCTTTGTTCACCCAAAATACCATGGACCATGTCCATTAGATTCATAAATTGGTGAGAGGATCATATAGTGTCAAATTTTAGCAAGTCAACCATTATTCATCTTAGCATAATAACCAGCCCTAAATCCATCACTAGGGTCTGCTTAATTAAGACAATTGCAAGAACCTCAACAACACTTTTAACCGAAGGGATAATTAACCATCCGACAAACCACAATTAGTTCTCAATGCACACAAACGGTGTCCCCATTTCCATATGATTTGACATGTCTAAAGGCAGAGATAAACAATGACTATGCATTAGCAGATCCCAAAGATAATCAATTCCATATGATTTGACATGTCTAAATCAGAGATAAACAATGATTATGCATCTATGCAATCCGAATACATGTATCTAATGTCAATAGACAAGCATCCATGCGTGAGATTCCTAACCTATACTAAGAATACTACAAAGCTGGAAAATGCCTCCTATAAGCCTAAGAAAACTATGAGCTAGAACACTAGAAGAGCAAACAACTAAATCTAGAGCGGGGATTTAAGCAACTATTTTATTTTTGGGATATCTTTACCGAGAGTATTTGTTTAGCACTTATGCACATATTATTGATTTCTCATAAACAAGAGAATTCAAACACAGTTTAGAGGCCTTTGAAAATCGGACATTTGTCCTTCGTCTTCACCATATAGCAAGCACCATTCATTTCGCCATTCCTTTCATCTATTTTTATCCGTAAAATTAGCTTGGATCAAACTTCTGTTGGAATTACCCAAGACTAAGGATTTATCCGGATATATTGTATGACATCTATCCGCAAAACCGCACTCCTTGTGCCGCGATAAAGATAGATCATGATAGCTATGGCGCGAAGCCATTTTAAATGCAAAAAGCGAAAATATGACAATGCCGGTTTTTGGTGAGGAGGCGACTCCATGCACTATTTTTACATAGCGGATCATCCCATGAAACTATGTTTTCGGCAAAGAATCCGTGACTATTTTTCAACTGCACCTATCTTGTAACAAACCAAGGCATGCGGCATCTTATATTTCACATCAATGGATCATTTAGAGACTCTTCTTGGCTCCAGACATATCGGCCGCCATGCTTAAGCTTCATCGGCCGCCATGCTTAAGCTTCGTAAGAAACTAGGGTTTGAAAGCCCTAAATCGATTTCCAGAAATGCTTTCGGCCAAACACCATCACATTTGTGGCCAAGCATTTTTAGGGCAAAGCATTTAGTGCTTAAAGAAACCCTATACGTTTCTATGGTCAACATATAGAGCAATTGGCTTTTCTCAAAGCCATTAGCTTGCACTTTAAGTCTCCGTAATAAAGCCCCCAACAATTAATATTGAAGACCCAAGATTTATCTTTCCTAAGATCCACACAAAACCATGGTAATAATTACCATAATTAATTCTATATCTTACACAATGGTACACATAGCTTTTAGCCTTCCCACCATAAATGCTTTGGTCCATGGTGTCATGATTACTAGTACACGTATTCCATAAGATAATACAATGTGTATACATGAAATATCAACTTCCAATAGGTGAAATGGAGCCTATTTATCATTTTAGCTCCACCAATGTATGCACCATTTCAAAATCTTAAAATATAATCTTATTCCATAAAGCCATGCCTCTATTACACATCCTTAGCCAAGAATTATTCCTTCAAGTTCATGAGCCATTTGTAGAGTCCCATCATTCAAATATTTTTTACCTTTTACAATTGAACTTAAGCAACTTAACTTGTATATTTTCAAACTTAGGGCCCCTTTAGACCATATCTTTCCTCCTTTCAAATTTTCTTGATTCTCAAATAAAATTCATGTATCAGTGGGTATACAAATGTATCATGTGTCTATACTTTAGATCTTCACCAATTATCCATGTTGAAGTCTTCCAAGATTTCCAAAGTTATAATCTTCTTGTTTAGGACTTAAATAATATCAATTTTCAACCTTTGCCATAATCATTCATCTTTTTTCATTTACGGTTGAAGTTCCTTCTTTCTTCTTCTTCTTCTTCTTCTTCTTCTTCTTCTTCTTCTTCTTCTTCTTCTTCTTCTTCTTCTTCTTCTTCTTCTTCTTCTTCTTCTTCTTGAATACATCTTCTTCCAAGACTCACTTACATGTTATAGTAAAACACATTTGCAAACAATTACATTTTTCTTGTTTGCTAAGAATACACAACACAATATCCATCCCGGTTTTTAGGCTGAGGCCAAATGGAAGGCACAATACCAAACCATTAGCCCATATAATTTCCAAATTGAAAAAATATATGCATGTTTAAAAATTGGCATTTTAATATTCATATATAAAGTTTTCCATTATTAGCATATCCAAACATATAACGTTTTTGCATTTGAAAAAATATTTACACATCCATTAAACTTATCCAATTTCATATTTAAATCTTACAACATTTAATTTTTTGAATTTGAAAATATATTGTTTCACAAAGTAATTTTGTAGCATATATCCTCTAAATAAGCAAAATCTTATTTCCATATATCATAAAGAACATACAAATTAGAGGAGAGATTTCCCAGACTTATAATATGTCATTAGCATTAACTATAGACCATTAATGGTATTCTCTCAACATCACCACCAATGGTAATAAACTTTCGAGGTGATTTCTCAAAGCTTTTTTCATGACATTTAGTACCTGAATAGTGCTATTTTATAATCATATAACCAACTCTTTCAATTGATCTAAATATTTTAACATATTTTGCATAGTAGACATTGATCCCAATCATTGTCATTACCTCAAAACATTAGTTCTTTATCTCCCAAATCTAACCGGTCAGTTGAAAACTTGTTCTACATTTTAAGCCCTCATCTTCCCTTTAAGTATAAAATTTTCAAATCTTAAAATTGAAATCAATTTGAGATTTTGATTATGTCATTTTCTCAGGATACCATGGATATGTCCATTAGATTCATAAACGGAAAGAGCCGATCATATAGTGTCAAAGATTTAGGCCCCTTCAACCATTATTCATCTTCTTGAACAACAGTGTATTATCAAATCCATCACTTGAACATATGCGCTCAAATTAGACTATTGCAAAACCTCAAAAAAACTAATTTTCCAAACTAACAAACCGAGCTTAAATGGCAAACAAACAACTTAAACAAAGCACCAAATAAAAGCGGGTCCCATTTCCATATGATTTGATATTTATGTTGTCGCCATAAGTGGTGCTCGTATGCATTCGCGGTCCGCCATCCCCATTTCATATGATTTGACATGTCCCACTTCAGAAAGGAATATTGCTGCCTATGCCCAATAAGGATGCGGTGAAGCAAGCAAATAGACAACTTATCTTTTACTCACTTCTACCTAGAAACTATGAATATACAAAACTGGAAAATGCACATTTTATAAGCCATCAAACTATGAGCTAGAACACTAGAAAGGCAAACAACTAAATCTAATCCATAATGTTAGTTAATAAACACCAAAAATGCCATATCTTTTGGAGATGAGCATATTTGTTTAGCAAACATGCACATATATCGATTTCTCATAAACAAGAGCCTTTCAAACACAGTAGATGAGGCCTTTGAACAGGTATAAAATATCAAAACTTCATTTTATCTTTTAATCACCATCCGCTCGCCATTCAAATTCATCTATTTTTATCGGGATATACAAAGCTTGGATCAAACTTCTATCAAGTGGTAAAAGACTATAGCATGTTTATCGGATATATTCTAGCCTAATCATCTATCATTCAAAACCGTAACAGAATGCCAAGCCCCTATATCTATTTTATGGCTATCACGGAATCATTTAAAATACAAAAGCCATAGTTAAAGAAATGACAATGCCGATTTGGCTGCCTAGCGACTCCATGCACTACCAAAAATAAGTTCATAAAACCATGAAATTCATTGATTTGTCCATAAACAATTTGTTACGAATTTTCATATCCATGGCATATCTTGGAACAAACAAAGCCATTAGGCATCTTTATTTCCCCATCAATGGATCATTATTTTATATGCACTCTTCTTGGCATGTAAAACCATTTTATTGTTTTGCCTTTAGCTTCATCGGCTTTTGGCCAACAATCTATTGAAAACTAAAAGTTCCAAATCCCATTAAATGATTTCCACAAATGCTTTCATAGACACCAACCTATTTTTGGCCAAGCAACAAGGGCAAAGCATTACACTTAAAGAAACTTTAAATTTCAACATCCCAATTTATAGAGCAATTGGCTTTTCTCAAAACTATTTCTGTGAGTTAATCTCCACATTTTAAAATGTCCAACAATTAATTTTGAAGACCAATGCAATTTATCTTTCCTAACTTTTTTCCATTAAAATAAATGGCCCATATTTAAAACCATAATTAATTTAATATCATGACATCTTTTAGCTTTTTTAGTTCCAAATCATAGATTTGAAAGATGTCATCATTCCTCTATACACCCTTATAAGATACAACCATGCCTCTTAGCAAAATCATGAAATATCATCTTAAGAAAGGTGAAATGGAGAATATAAATCAAACAAGCTCTTCTTCCAATGTATACACCATTTCAAAATCTTGCAAAATATAATCTTATTCCATAAAAGCCATTTTTCTATTCTTCATCCTTTTAAAAAATTATTCCTTCAAGTTCATCTGCCATTTGTAGATTCCCATCATTCAAATAGTATTCACCAAATGGTTTGAACTTAGGATTAAAAGATCATAATATTTTTCAAACTTATATCCATCCATATGTAACCTCCTTTCAAATTTTCTTGATTCTCAAATAAAATTCATCTTCTTCTTGGGTATACAAAATGTATCAAATAATGTCTATGCTTTAGATCTTCATGCAATTAAGACCATGTTAACAATCTATCCCAAATTTCAAAGTTATAATCTTCTTGTTCCATTTGATCTTGATTTATAATCCAAAAAAATATAAACTTTATCAAATTATTTTGGATCCATCTATCTCTTCTTCTTCTTCTTCTAGAATCTTTTGTTCTTACAATCTTCTTCTTAAAGACTTCTTCTTAAACTTCTTCTTCTTCTTCATCTTCTTGTCAAGTCTTCTTCTTCTTCTTCTTAAGCTTTAAGACAACTTCTTCTTCTTCTTCTTCAGGAACTTCTTCTTCTTATAAAAAGATTTTATTGCCAAGACTCCATCAAGATTGAATCAAAACAATCCATTAAAAAACCTTGAGGTACAAGATCTTGCATCCCAATATCCACCAATGGATTTTTATCTCGAGGCCACATGAATAGAAATACATTCTTCTGAATCTTAATTTACTATATTGTTATATAAAACATTTAAAATAAAGTTTTGTTCAAGTAAAATAATTCATATCATCATTTCCAAATTGGCATAATCCCAGTTTTGAATCATAGCGTTTTTGCATAAAAATCATTACCATAATCCATGTTTAACAAAATAAACTTAAAATTGAACAAAGGTTTGAATTTGAAATTTACCAATTTAAAGTGGCCCTAAATCAATGATGTTAGCATATTTCCATCCTATTGGCATAAGGCCACATTCTATGACATTAAATGCATATCCATGTTCCTATTTCAAATCTCAAATGAGCATTTAATTTTAGCTAAACTACCCGGAAAATATATTGTTCAAAAGTAATTCAAGGTTCATATAATTTCTAAATAGTATGTAGGATCTTATTTTTAATATATCATATGTCAACATACAAATTCCACACATTAATTTGGAAATTTATATTATGTCATAGTTTAAAATAGTAGACCATTATAATAAACTATCTCAACATCTCAAAGTTTTACTTGAATACCCATGCATCAATTCATGTAACCAAGTTTCATGAGGGAATCTAACATATATCATTCATACAAGTATGCCGGCTACAATATCTTATCATATCTTGCCAATATTCTTAAAAACCCCTCAAGATTTAGTTAGATCTCACCAAATGGAGCATGACCAATTGGATTTGTTAATCGTTTTTCCGTGTATCATCTTCCCTTGTGGTAGCTTTTGTGTTGCCACCTTGTAAAATTGAAAGATGCGAGGGAGATGGTGTCTACATCTTGCACAGACCCAAAAAGAGACCAATATTAGCATGAAGATGGTAATAAGGAAAGGCTGTTAGGAAGTGCAATGAGACACTATGGCTCTTAGCCCTTCACCTATTCTTTCAAAAAAAGAATGGTGTATTATTATAAGCAAATTGAGCTCTAGAACTAACAATAGATCTTAGAATGTCCACAAATAAACTACTACGGTAGCGAGATCACTTGACTTTTATAGTTGCATAGCCAAATGGAAAACATATCACGACTTAACCTAGCTGCCATTAAACCGTAAGATGGCTAATCTCATTTGCAAAAGCATACGGTTTTATTAGGCGTATCATATAAAATGGTGACATCTTTGGCAAAAGATCCATGTATATAGTAACATTAAAGGAATATCACTGCCTATTTATTAGATATGGTGAAGCAAGCAAATACATAGTATCTTTTACTACCATTTACATGAAAACATGTTTATCAAATAGAAATCGATACATGTTAAAGGTACATCCTATCTATACATGAGCTTGTGGGACAGTTTGACAAATCGATATCCCACGGAACCAAAAGGTAATCCATAATGTTAACTAATAAACACCAAAAGGCATAGTTACAAGCTCTAAAATAAACTCTTAAGAGCTGTATGGCACCAAATAAAGGACCATAGCACCATTTCCGATATGGGTCCACTTATACTTAACCTTTACAAAGCATTAATCAAGCTATATCATATATCAAAGCTTCAGTTTATCTTTTAATCATCTAGCCTAATAACTTGAAAAGCCCGGATGTATTAGGGCTATATCTATCTAGGATATATTGGATTCGCCATCGAACATTCAAGTAAGAATGTAAACTTATATAGCATGTTCAGATTTACAACTAGCTAATCTTATCCGAAGCATTCATAAACTAGCACTAGAATGGCAAAGCCTTCATTTTGCTCTATTTTACGAATCATTACTAAAAGTAGACAAAACCTTTGGATAAATAAAATGAATTTGTGTTTGGTCAAAGGCTTTTGGCTTGCTTTGTTTGTTCTTCTTCATTATCATTCGTGCTTGTATGTTTGAGCAGAGTTTAATGTCATTACTACCCTTTTTCTTTTGGTATAAAAGCCCTTAGGCATATCGGATCTTCCACAAGAAGAGAGCGGCACTAAACCATCACAGAGGGCTTTTTTAAGAATATGCTATTAAGGTAAACTCAATACCTAAATGTCCAACATACAAATTTTTATCTTTAAAAACCCTATTAGTGCCATCACAAATGTCCACATAAAATGTCCAACTCTTAAGCCCTTGATTTAACATTTTGTATAAGCATTTAATAAACTGCCATACTTTACCATTTTGTGTAAGCCTTTAATGTGATCGGCAAAGCCCTTTTAGGTTCTCCCCATCATCCATGTCAACATCTAAACTTCTCGATTCAAGATATTACATCTTACAAGCTCCATTCTTATCTCATGGGGCAGATATGTCCATAAAAATAAAGCTGCCCACTTATTATATGCCATTTATTAGCCATACGAATTTATACCATATAGAACTTAACCTTTTACCAACATAACGATTACCTTAGTGTATCTATTTCCATCATTGCTCCTATAAATTGGACTATTTTTACCCTAGTTCACCTTATATAAGTAGGTATCATCATATAGGTCCCATCATATTTACTAGGTGCCATCATAATTAAATAAACAAAAATTGCAAACATGCTAGAGCAATATTCTTACATGTTCTTGCCAAGACTACTGATCCTGAGGTTATGCAAACAATTACATTAAAAGAACCTTGTTCAAGGCAAGATCACTTATCCCAATATCCACCACCGGTTTTTTAGGCGGGGCCACATCGAGCACTCTACAAACCTTAGCCCATATAATTTACTATATTGAAAAATATATGCAAAAATAAAAATCTTGAGTAAAATAATTCATATCATCATTTCCATATTAGCATATCCAATTTGTACATAACGTTTTTGCATTTGAAAGTATAAGGTAATCCATCTTACAACTATAAACTTAAATCTTACAACTATGAAGTTTTGAATTTGAAAGTATGAAGTTTAAAGTAAACTCTGAATCTTGATGTAGCATATTCCATCCTCTTCCGCGTTAACGCCAACTCTAACAGCAAAATGGAGACAATTAGAGGAGAGAACTCGTACCTGCAGCCAATCAATACACAATTAGCATGATAATGGTAAATGTGCAAGGGCCAAAAGGTACATTGGGTCTCTCAGCTCATCGCTGATCACCAATGGTATCCTTTTGCCCTGAGGTGACATTTAACTAGAAAAGACTGGAATAGTAACATATTTAGCATCATAATTGCAATTTCTCAATTGATCTCAATCATTTTAACATATTTAGCATAGTACTAATTGATCCCAATCATTCCCATTAGACGAGAACTAATTTCTTAGCCCCAAATCTAACTGGTCATGTTGAGAACTTGTTCTACATCATGATAATTTCCTCACAGCTTTAAGTATAAAATTTTGACATCTTAAACTTTCTCAATTTGACATTTTAAACTTCCTCATTTTCTCAGATACTGTTTCTGCATTAAATCCATTTACGTCTTCCAGTTCATATCAATGTCAACCTTAAGATTTATATCACATGATATAGGACTCCATATAGATTCTTGAACGCACAGATTCTCAAACATACACTCTTGAACATATAAATTCTCAAATTAACTATCAAATATTCTCAAGATAGCTACCTTTTCCAAACTTACAAACCATAGAAATGTTTAGAGCCAACATAAAACAAAGCTCAACCCAAACCTGATTTAGAGAGCTTCGATTGTTTTGATATTATGTTGTCGCTAGTGGTGCCTACATGTTTTCGCACTGCCATCTTCAATGATCATGGCATCACCACTTCTGTAACAGAGCTTGCTTGTTAAGCCCAAGAAAAGGACACAAAGGCAGCTTTTTGCAACTTCTGCCTATCTGTCTGATCTCTACAGCAAATATGAGATAGACTAATCTTCAAAAAAATCTTTCTAAAACACTATCTTTATTGCCTGAAGCTACGAATCTTCTAAAGGCTTCACATGCTGTCAATAAATCCAGATTAGGACTCCAAGTATGCCATATCTTATGGAGATGAGCATATTCCAGATATTTGCAAACAGTTAATACTGGTCGAAATCATCATTTCATAGCAGATGAGCATATGAACAGAGTATAAAATACCTGTTAAACTCCATTTTAGAGCAGATCGACTAGCTTCAAATGCTTCTTAGAGCAAATCCATCAGTTCGCTCCTAAAGCAGAATGTCCGGCTGGCAACACGCAAATACAGATACAAGTGGTATCCCAACCCATCTGCCCTGTCTATTTTCGTCTGGCAAAGACCTATAACAAATCCGCCAAGCCCTTTGTGCGGCCATTTCTGCGCCACAATATTGCTGAGCAAAAGCCATAGTTAAAGAAATGAGACGGCCGATTTGGCGCCTAGGCTCTTTTGGGCAGAGTACCCAAAAATAACCACATAAAAAAACCACGTGGCATTCATTGATTTGTCCATAAATTTTATTTGTTCATACGAACTTTCATATCCATGGCATGGCATGGATTCTACAAAGCCACAACCGGCCCTTTTCACCGCAATCGCCATCATTATTATTATATGCACATATCTAAGCATGTAAACCATTTTATTGCTTTTTGCCTTTACCAAAACTTGGCTTTTTGCCAACAATCTATTGAAAGTAGACGAAGCTCCAAATCCTAGCATTATTTTTATGTGGTCCACATAATAAAAGCATAGACATGCAACCTATTTTTCTTAAAGGCAACAAGTGGCAAACATGCACACTTTCAAAGAAGAAATAAAGTTCAACATCCCAATTTAAATACCCCAAGGGTTAACCAATAACTATTTCGTGAGTTACCACGTCTTAGCCACTTTTGCAAGCCCACAAATCATTTTGCATAGACTTTCCAAAATGCAACAATATTCCATATCCTAACCTTTTTTACTATTAAACTATATGGCCCATATTTAAACCATGTAGACCATATTTAATATCATGACATCTATGAATAGTTTTCATAGTTCCAAATCATAGATTTGAAAGATATTTCATCTCCTTAGGACCCTTATAAGAACAACCATGCCTAGCAGCAAAATTCATGAAAACTCATCTTAAGACTTGAAGATCCAGAGAGAATATTCTCTTCTTCTTCTTCTTCTTCTTCTTCTTCTTCTTCTTCTTCTTCTTCTTCTTCTTCTTCTTCTTCTTCTTCTTCTTCTTCTTCTTCTTCTTCTTCTTCTTCTTCTTCTTCTTCTTCTTCTTCTTCTTCTTCTTCTTCTTCTTCTTCTTCTTCTTCTTCTTCTTCTTCTTCTTCTAAGTTACACGAGGAAACATCTAGTTCGACGAAGGAACCTATAGTGGACACTAATAGCTTGGATGAGCATTGTGGAAATGAGCATGAGAACTTTAGTTGGTCGATTCAAGGTTCTTTTTAGTTAAAGAATTCTGACGCACATGGTTAATGTCATTATAAGCTATGTTATAAGCTTATTTAAAAGTTTTTCTTTACTACATATATTACTTGATTGTTTGGTATATTACTTGATTGTTTAGCAATTGTCATGGAATATGTCTACACAACACTACACTATTTAAATTGCTCGTATTTTATACTCAGGAAAAATAGCCAAACAAAAATTTAAAGGAATAATTAAATCTAAAGTTTAGCCAACTCCAAACAAATACAAATGTAGATATATCTTTAACTTTAGCCAAATGTAGATCATAAAATATACTAAGATTTTCAAAAATAGCCAAACCATTTTTTATGAATAAAAAATATAGTATGCTTAATTTTTTCCCTGATAGGGTCATGGGAACATGAGACTGCCAAGACATACCTGGATTTGTAGTACTAGATTCTCTTTCAAATAAAAGAGGAAGTAGTAAAGGAAGGAAGGAAGGAAGGAACTTTTAATGTCCACGGAACCCAATCGGGGAGGATGGGGAGGTATTGCTTGTTTTATAAGAGATAATCATAAATTCCAGATTGAAATTGTAAAGAAATGTCCATACAATCAGTATATATGGGTTTGTTTCCAGAGAATGAACAAGCGGTGGTTTATTTTGCTCCCCTTGAGCCTACTCCAGCCAAAATTTATGGGCATGAAGCACTCAATGCAAGTGATCCATTCATGCACTTGGCTCGAGAGATATGTGAATATCGAGCTAAAGGCCAGGTAGAGAGAGGAGAGAGAGGAGAGAGAGAGGAGAGAGAAGAGAGAGAGAAAGATCGGGAGAGAGGGGAGAAATAGGGAGAGAGGAGAGAGAGAAGGAAAAAGGGGGAGAGAGAGAGAGGAGAGAGAGAAGAGGGGAAGATAGATTAGGGGATTTCAATGCAAGGATTGGGAGTAGTCAAGCAACTATATTGGCTAATGATGTAAATGAGTTATGGTTGTCTGAGCAAAATGAGTTGCAGGATAATTGGGCAAGAACATCTCCAGACAATATATCAAATATAATGGGAGGACATGCACTTCAATTATGTGAAGTTTTTAATTTTTTTTTATCTATAACGGTTGTAGTGATCTTCCGGAGTCATGAAGATTTACTTATTTCCAGCCCAATGGAAATAGTGTGGTTGCCCTCCTTCTTAAGGAACCAACTCAATGTGAAGAATTGCAGAATATTAAGACATGGGAAAAGCTCCCTGAGTCCGATCACGCTCCTTTACGTTTGGATTTGTTACTTACAAAGAAATTGAAAAAGAAAATTGATATGAAAAGGCCAATGCCTAGACTGCGGAGTAAAAAAGGTTCAGCATATTGTGCAGTTCTGTCTGGTTTATTGGAGGATATGCCAAAAGAAGGGGATCTTGCTTATTTAAAGAAGAAGTTAACATCAGCAATTCTAGATGCTGCAATGCAGGTATTCTATACAGGTGGGAGAAGAAGACCTTGTAACAAATGGTATGATTCTGATTGTAAAGTTGTCAGGCAAGCCATAAAAAATGCATTGGATGAAGGTGAAGCAGAAAAAGCATATAAAAGGATTGTTAAGCAAAAGAAAGATGTATGGCAAAAGCAAGTGCATGAGCAAATGTTTGATGAGTTCCAGGCGGCCCCAAGAAATTTCGGATACGCATTACTAAGGTAGATGTTCCATCAGGTGACTTTTCTAGGGAATCCTTGCTTGAATATATTGCTAGTTTATATACTATTCCAGATGCTGCGCAGATGCCAAAGTTAGATGGAAGTGCAATACCTCTTTTCGATAGAAATGATGTGTACCATTCTCTCAAAGAAATGAAAAAAGCTAAGGCTCTAGATGCACAGGGGCTTGGAGTAGGGATGCTAAAATAGGGAGGCGATATTGCTTTATAAGAAACTTGCTGACCTATGCAACCTTGCAAGTTGCATTAGTACAAGGAGAGTTTCCAAGTGTTTGGTGCACTAGCCAGGTAGTTCCAATTCACAAAGCAGAGTGTCATAATGATGTAGCAAACTATCGGACCATACTTGTTGGTAGTATCTTCTCTAAACGGTTTGTTGCGATGCTGGAAAAGAATCTTAGTTCTTGGTCCGATGAAACAAATATACATGCTTACTGTCAAGCAGGATTCCGGGCCAGGCATTCCACCATAGACCACCTGGTAACTCTTCGTGTGTTGATATGGAAGGGACAAAAGGGGCAAGAAATGCTCAATATTTGGCATTTATTGACTTTACTAAAGCATTTGATCGTGTTGATAGAAGAAAGCTTGCTGATCTCCTTGAATAGCTACAAGTTCCTGTAGAGCTTAGGCATGCAGTGTCTTGTCTTTATAAACAGGTGCTCATTGAGCTATCATCCCCTTTTAAAAGGCCAGGAAGATTGCAAAGCACCGTTGGTGTTAAGAAGGGGTGCCCGTGCTCACCAACATTGTTTGGATTGTACATTGATGAGCTAGAATTATGGCTAGCAATGCATGGAGGCTTTGGTGGTGAAGTTTATGAATATGTTGTCCAATTGCTTTTGTATGCTGATGATGTTGTGCTTATTGCACGTAGACCAGAGGATCTACAAAAATATCTTGATGCTCTCAGTGAATATTGTAGGCAAAGGGGGATGAGCGTAAACCTACTCAAGTCCAAGATTATGATAATTAGCACTAGAACTTACCCGGACTTTATGTTTGATGGTGAGTCTATTGAGCGAGTCAAACATTATAAGTATCTTCGTATAGAGGTAGAAGATAATTATAATTGGAACATGGCCGCTAAAATGACAGCAATTGGGGGTTTTTGAGCTCTTTATGGGATGTTGAACACGTGCTATCATAGCAGTATAAAATATTGGAAATTAGAATTTTTGCTCTACAATGTAAAGGTGAAGACAATGGTGTTGTATGGATGTCCAGCATGGGCTCCTGGCTTGGCACAAGATTTATGGCAGAAAATAGAACAAGCACAGAAGAAATTCCTGATAGAGGAATTGGGAGTCAAAATCCAAACACCCTATTGCATGATGTTAGCAGAAGCTGGTATGTTACCTTTACAGGTGGAGGCATTATGGCTTACATTGGAATATGTAAATAGACCGAATACTTTTCCAAATGATAGATTGCCATGTCGAGCGATGAATCAATCCAAGGACAGTAGGTGGTACAGAAACATAGTCTTATAGGCTAAAAAAATGGGGAGTTGAGGAAGACATATGGGCTGATCCAGAACTTGATTCAAGAGGTTACATTGAACAGAAGTTTCTTGAAAAATGTTGGATGATAAGACTTGATGGAGAGGTGAAGAAGCGCTTCTATAAAGTAGAAATTAATCCCATGTTGAGTTATGATGTGCAAGATTATCTGTTATCTGATATAATGATTGGATTCTGTAAGTTGATTTCATAGGCTCGTCTTAGTTCACATCATTTAGAGATTGAAGCTGGAGGGTGGACGGATTTACCCAGGAAAAATTGACTTTGCCCTTGCTGTCTTGGTGAGCCGCATATGGAGACAGAGCAATATGTTTTCTTGCAATGTCCTTCATATGATTGATTAAGGGTGAAGTATAACATTTGTGTCCAAAATTTGCATGATTGTTTTGCACTTTCTCCGCAGGTTTTGGGAAATTTTCTTGGAGCCTTTTGGAAGGAGTGTGCAGATATTATTAAATTATATGATATGATGAGTGCATTAGAAGAAAATAGTCAGTTTGACTAAATTATAACATGTAATGGACTCAGTTGTCTAAGGAAGAAAAGGATACGAATAAGTACCCTGGCCTAATCGTGGATAAAAGTTCGAACAAAACTTGATTGGAAGAAGAATAAGCAATTTTTACGTCATATTAGATTAGTCTAATCATGGATAAAAGTTCGATTAAAACTTGATTAGAAGAAGGAAAAAAGAAGCAATTTTTACGGCATGCCACATTGGCTTGGGCATATTAAATATGGGTTCTACCCCGAACTCAAGACATATTTATTCTTACCACTAGACCAAACAGGAGGATGCTCAAGCCTTGTCTTTTTTGCAGAGCAGATGTAAAATACATGGAACTTTAATATTTTTTTTTTTTTACAACTCTATGGTGCTATATGGATTAGAAGTCTAACAACCTGGATTATCTCAAGAGACTAGGAACATATGCCCCGCGATGCCATGCATTAGCACGGACGTGTAGAATGGGTAGACATAATGGATTTTGTAGGTGGAAGAAAAAGTGTTGGAGATTTGTCAAGTCTATAGGTAGATCAAAGTGTGAAGATGTGAGGATATTTTCGGCAATTGACGTGGAAGTGGAAGGGAGAATAGATAAGAGATTAGATCTTGTGGTTAAGTAGAGATTAGAAATGAATTAAACTGATTTTGATCTAGGGAGGTCTACAAAACATATACAAAACAAACTCAGTTAGAAACTCATGTCAGTTTTAGAAGTGGTGAGAGTGTGGATAGTGACTCTCGTAAACCTCGCCAAACAAAAGGTGTTTTCATAGCAATACATAAGTCAATATAGAATAGAATATGAACTGTGCCCCAATGAAACTCTAAACATGCATATCCACATCCAAAGGTCCAATGATGCTATCATACAATTGGATGTACAATAAAATATGAAATCCCTAATGTTCTATCTAAATGCTTCATATCCATATCTATATATATGCCCTTAACAAATTTTTCCAAAGTCTTGCTTGTGTTCCTAGGCCACCGAACCTTACAAATTCATGAGTTATGATGAAAACATGGACCAACAAATGTCGAACCTTATACCCAAGTCTGTTATTGCGTATGTGAAATGAAGATGGTGGTTGATATCGAATGTTTCATGCTTATCTAATCAAGCAATGCTATTACAAAAAAAACGAAGAATGCAATGCTTGCTCATGCCCATTTGATCACAAACAATTGTTATGTGCGTATCTCATATTGCGAATGCTATATAAAAAAGACTCCATTGTAAGGTTTGAGCTTACACCAATCTCAAATATCATGTAATGAATGTGGACCAATTTAAAATAATCAGTTTAAAATGCTTTATGTGCCGGTGCCTAGAAAAGCATCCAATAACTTCAAGCATATGCATAAAACATTAAAGCTCCAAAAGATTTTCCAAAGTATAGAAGCAACTGAGTAAATTGTCCCTCTTTAGTCCCCTATAAAACCTGCATATCTGAAGGTCAAAAACATATTTCACCTCATAGAATGCTCACAATACTTGCTCCAGTAGATGTCAAAATGTGCAATCACAATGCCATAGAAATGTGGTTTCTTAAAATAGTATAACCGCGGCGTGTGTTCATTCTGGATTTCAAACCATTGCATTGTGTTGGAATATCCAGATTGATATTGCCTTTGTTAATATATAATATAAATCTGGATGTTCATTCCACAATCACAACAAGATCTTTACTAGGCTTCGACATTTTATTATTAGGTGATTGCAGATGTCTCAATTCAATTCAAACTTAAAAAAAATTACTGATATTAACCCAGGTTGAGGATTATCTGTAGTTTAAATAAGTAGACAAAAGAGTGTTACGCATTTGCATTTTCCTTGCGGACCAATGGCAAATACACTATAGTGTAGACAGACATATAATATAGACATACAATTGATGCTTGGCATCGCTCATCTTTGCAAACATGTATACAATATTTGTGAACCAAACAATAGAATAAGGTGGTGTTACATGCAAACATGTATGAACCAAACCATAATAAGGTAGTGTTACAAAAACCATATGTTATATTATAACGACGACTTATCTATCTTATATCATAATCCTTGGAGTTCCTTTTAAGTTTATTAAAGCGTCTGCTATGTAAATAAAAATATATCTCTAACACTAGCATGTGTAAAGAAAAATATATCTCTAACAAAGGCCATAGATGTCTTACACAATGGAAGGTAGATCCCAACAAGAAAGGTAGAATTTAGATGTCCAATGTTTTACCATAAATAAAATTTCAAAGGTCTCGGTAATACAAAATAGATAGACTAACTAACGAATCAACCAACCAACCAACCAATGTTTCTCCAGTTAGCCGGATATTATATTTTCCATACAAGAAACTTTAGTATTACCCGCTTAAAATGAAGGGGTTAAAAAGGTATCTTCATACATTTGCATTTGTAGGTTCTCGAGAAAATAGATTGAAGCAGTTCTAGATGAACTAACTGAAAACACAGGTGAAACCACACATTAAGTGGGTAATAATGTAGTTTTGCCATGCAGGTTGGTCTTATAACATGCCAGAATCCCATAGGTTGTGTTAACATCTCCCGGTATCACACAAACTGCCTCTTAGATGTTCAAACTTACATTCACTATATTCGAAGTTAGCTCGAGCAATTCGTGCTATGAAATTATACATTTTGTATTGTTGATTTATATTTAAGCAAATGTTCTCACAATCTTTCTATGGAGGATAAATGCTTCTGCATAAATATCATAGAGTGCTATAACAACACTTTTTTTTCACAAAGCCTTTTATTGTTTTATTTCAAGGATGTTACATGTTGCCGTTTACGAACAGGATTTGGCTAGCAAATGAAAAATATTACCTAATTTTAAAGTTTTATTATTCTCTCTTATGCTTATATTGTGGTATTGTTATCTATATCCTAAACACCAAAATGTTTGTGTTGTGCAACTCATGTTGACTTCCAACATCCATGTTTTAAGTTATCAAGTCCACTAAACATAAGATTTATACGCTAATATAGGAGACAAATTAATTGTGAATTGCTCGCATGAGAGATTAAGATCTGTAATCCACTAGCCAACTATGGGAAGGTTGTTTCAATTTATCCAAATCACATGCCTTAGAATTTGATGTTTAGGTTATACAACCTAATCCAAACCCCAATTGCTAAAGCATAGAATACGTTTGTACTTTATTTATAAAGTGAAATAATTCTTTGTGACAGTCCTTTTTAAGTCCTTTCCCAACAATAAGCCCAGCAACGCTAGGCACTTTTTCTAGTATATAATACTAAAACTGAAATAAGATGATAGTTTGTGCATGATCTTGTCCGTTGATTTTGTTGTGATCTAAAACTTTCATTTTAATCCTTTAGATCTAAAAGCAGTTGGAAAGGGTGCGCGTCGGTTTGTTTTACGTTTGCTTGTTTTATTTTATTATTATTATTTTTTATTTTTTATTTCTCTTCCTTATTCGTTCGATTGCTTTGGTGATGCACAACCTTGCGATATGGTTTTCGTGCCAGGGCTCTATTCCGGCATTCTTAGTTTGGATTTATCTACAACCATTTACAATATTCCTATTTTTGCTCATTTTTTATGGATCAGACATGGCGAGGATTTTGCTTCATTCTAGCTCTTTTTTTTTTCTTTAATTGTTTAGGGCTGATCTGAATCGGCTTGCTTCCTTTTTAACCCTTGCATATCTTCTTTTGTGATTTCTGGTTTTGTGGCTTCTGGTCGGCACACAGACTCGTGCTTTTTGTTAAACCTATTTGGGCATTTGGGGAACCTACTTTTGTGTGGGTTTTTGTTTCTGCGGACTTCCAAGCGAGAAGTACAGACCAACATATAGGAAGGTTGTCATATGGGATCTGAGAGACATCAGTCTTGCATTGTGTCATCCTTCAAGAGACATCAGTCTTGCATTGTGTCATCCTTCAAGTATAGATTTCCTTTCATGTATACGTATATGCTCGACTGGACCTCTTTGACATTGTGTGCTTACATAGTATTTTCAGTCATGCTCTTACATTTGTTAAGGTAACTATAGATTGAGATTATACCATTAACTATAGCTTTTACCATCTGCATGTCTTCACAAGATTGTGCATGTTTTGAGCAGGTTCTTTGTAAACAAAGCACCCACTCTCTCGAGAGAATGTGCACATATAATCAATGCGGCTGCACTTGGAATCAATGGCATGGGAAATTATGATTTTGACATGATGTAGGAAATAATGATAATGCTATTTTAGCATCATTTCGATATGGAAGACCATCTAGGCATGTGTACTCTCTTGAATGTGACCAAGTATTTTACTATTTTTAAGGGGTAAGATTAGAGACAAGTAGAGAACGACTTAATGGAGTTCTGTAATTATGAGTATTGATACATTATAAATGGTGCTCTGATTCATCTCTCCACTTCTGGAGTTCTTCAATGCTGCTTCTTCAATCTTCTTCTGCTTTGCATAAGCTATGGCATATAAAGAAATATGTTTGATTCCAGTTCTTTTCAAGCATAAGTTTGATCTAAATACGACAGGCCAAAGCTTCTGTTTTTAATGTCTCTTTCAGTGTAGAACATGCTGAAGTGCCAAATATGTTCCAGATGCATGCTCTGTTAGGTCAAACAACAGAGGTGACTAAAACACTTTGCCTAAAGTCCGTTATGCTTTTCGTATATTACTGTTGTTACAAGTGGACACGTCCTGCATTTGTAAGCTTGATAGTCAAACTTTTTCTATTTGCTTTCCAAATCAAGGGACACCAAAACTATATTCTTGGTGGTTGAAGTTCCTCTTCGTCTCAATAATTGAATCAAATTGGCCTCCCTTTGCGCAGCAGGCTTTTGCGTGCATTTCACTATGATCGGTTGATTTCTTGGTCAGGTATTCTCTAGTATCTAAGTTTATAGGGTAATTTAAAAGCTCAGTGTGGACATCAAGAGTGCTAGGCTCTTCTAGCTCCTTATCCACATGTAAGCTAATCAACCACATGATGCTATGTCTGTAATGCTGCCATGCACAATGTATGAGTATAAAAGCCCATCTTAACTGATTATATTTTAGTCTGCAAACCTTCATATGCCAATATGATTGTACAATTATAGCCGCTCTTTCTTCTCAAACAGATAACGAAACCACCAATATCCAAAGTGGAAAATATCCTTTAGAGAAATTCGATAATGATCTGCATCCAGATGAATTATAGGATTGCCACAACTATTAACAGCCATCAAGAACAGATGGAATGCTGAATTGACTCGAATAACTTTTTATTGAACATCCTAGAGTCACTTGTTTTCAATGACATATTATTTTCCTGATCTATGTTCTTGCAAGACTTGTGTAAGTGCCTTTTGTGGATGCTAAGTGAACATTTTTTTGTACATGGTGGATCAGATATCGGCCATGTTTCTGTCTTTGAGGAGATCTGAAGTGCAATTTCTCACTTCAGATATGGCAATTTCTCAGACATTTTTGATAAAATCAAGGCCAGCAAGCTCCGAGAGCATCGTCCATATGATTGTCCTATTAATTTGCAGCCCGAGACGATACTGCCATATGGTCCGATATATGGTCTATCTTTTGCCGAGTTGGAAGGTTTTGAGAGAGTATATTGAGGAGAATCTAGCTACTGGCTTCATTCGACATTCTCAGTCCCTTGCTGAAGCACCCATATTCTTTGTCAAAGAGAAGGATGATCTGCGCCTCGTCATTGATTATCGTGGCCTCAACAAAATCACAATGTCGAACTGCTATTCGCTACTGCTAATTCCAGAGTTGTTGAAGCGGTTCCAGGGCGAGCGCTATTTTTACTAAGATTGATCTTCGGGGTGCCTACAACCTCATCCAGATCTGAGAGTGTGATGAGTGGAAGTCAGCTTTTCATACTCGGTATGGCTATTTTGAGTACATAGTTATGCCTTTCTGGCTTACCAATGCTCCAGCAGTACTCCAACATATGGCCGACAATGTCTTCCGGGAGTTCTTAGACATTCTATCTAGATGATATTCTTATTTATTTTAAGACTCTTGAAGAACATGAGAGGCATGTTTGACAGGTCCTCCAGAAGCTTCATGAACATGGGTTATATGCCAAACTCGAAAAGTGTCAATTCGATCAGGATACTGTGGAGTTTTTTGGCTATCGTATTAACCCTCATAGAGTCTGTATGGATCTTGAAAAGGTCAGCACTGTTTTGGAGTGGCAAACACCTTAATCTATTCGAGATGTTTAGTATTTTCTTGGATTTGTCAACTTCTATCGGCGTTTTATTCAGGATTATTCAAAGATTACCTTTCCTTTGAAATGCCTTACAGCAAAGGATGTGTCAATTGGATGGAGTGTGGAAGCAGAATCAACTTTCATTACGCTAAAGCATGCTTTTACGACGACACCAGTTCTTGCTCATGCAGATCCTTCGCGCCCATATGTTGTTGAAGTAAATGCTTCTGATTTTCCTCTTGGCGGTATCCTATCACAGGAGGGGGATAACCATGAGCTATATCCAGTCGCCTATCACTCAAAAAAGTTCCAGGCAGCCGAAATCAACGATCCAATTTATGACAAGGAGATGTTAGCTATAGTTGCTTCTTTTGAACTGGAAGGATCTCCTCATAAGGTCACAGTCTATATGAACCATCGAAATCTGGAATATTTTCAGTCTGCTCAAGTGCTCCACCGTCACTAGGCTCGGGGCATACTCAAGTATCATCCCGTATTGATTTCGTAATCAAGTACCGTCTTGGACCTCTCCAAGGGAAGCCTGACGTCTTGTCTCGATGCTCTTACCTTAAGCCTAAGCCGGGGGATCCCACATTTGATCAACAATCACAGGTTATCCTAGGGCCTGATTAGTTCCAGCTTATGGCTACCACTTTGTTCGAAAAGTCTCATGATACAGTCTTGTTGGAGTCTTTTCAGGCATCTCTACCCCTTAATCCATTGGCTCAAGATGTATTTTCACATCTTGACTCAACATCATCTTCTCGACAAATGCGATTGGACTATGATCATTTTGAGATTTTGAGATGGACTTCTGTTCCGCGATGGACTTCTGCATGTTCTAGATGGTGCTTCTTGACTTTGGGTTCTCCAAGCTTGTTATGACTCGCCTATGGCTAGACATTTTGGAGTAGTCAAGGCTCTTGAACTTATTAGTCGAGAGTATTGGTAGTCAAAGCTTCGTCGATATGTGGAAGTGTTTATTCGATCCTGTGATATCTTCTATCAAGCGAAGGTTCCTTGATATCTTCTTGATCTTCTTCAGCCACTGCCTGTTCTAAAGTAATCATACTCTCGAACAATATTGAGGTGCTTTATCAGTTATCAGCAGGATGGCTCGATCGCTTATCTTCCATTAGCTGATAGATAGAAGACACGACTCATATTTTTTATTGTAACAAGTTGAATGGCTTCTAGACTTGGATTGCTGATAGATTTGGTATTGTGTATGATGGAAATTTTATTTCATTTATCCACCATGATGATAGTTTTCAAAATACAGTTATTTTCATTGCACTTTGGAATATTTGGAAAGCTAGAAATCGAGTCTTGTATGGAAAGAAAAGGCCTTCTATCTTCTGGATAAAGATGCAATTTCAATTTGACTTTGAAACCATTGCCACTGCTCACAAAAAGAAATATGGGACTAACTATGACAGGAATTGGGACAACCATGGAGAATCTAAGGGTCATTATGATTTATTTGCTTCAACTTTGAATGTTGTGGATTCTAATGCTTTTCTTTCTGATGATCCTAGAATATCTTCGTTTTCTACGTGGTGATGGAAGGAGGAAATTTGATGACATCTCGCCTTTCAGTCAAGCTGCAAAGGATCAGACCATGAAGAACAACATTGCATCTTCAATGGAATCATATCTTATGAGAACATGTCACAAAAGATATCAGAAAGAAAGTGAAGATTTATGGGCAGCCATATTCTGCAGGGAAGTTGTACAGGTTCACTGCTTGTGGGCATTCTTGTCAAATCACAACTTTATACTCACAGAGAGACAGATGACAAGATACAGAACTATGTACTACAACCACAAACTACTGGCTGATTTATATAGATCCTTGCTGATACTTTTGAAGGACAAGGACAAATTCCGGCTCTTCTATAGCAACAATTGATCCCCTGATCGCTACATCTTTGGCTCAACTGATGCATTTAATGTCTACTTCAACTCAATCTTCTTCTCTGATCCCTGAGTTTCACATCCTTAGTCCTCAATGAAACATGCTCCGATCTAGATTATTTTTTGGGAAAGGTTAACTGTTTCGCAGGATTTTACAGTACATGCAAATTGTTTCTTCAACTGATCTCTGCATCAAAACGGTCTATCTTGGAGCTGTTCTCACACATGTACATCTCGGCTTTATGCATTTACTTATTTGCTGCTGATTGTTACCTATCCATGTTCTAGAGCTCATAATTCCTATGATATGAAGCTCTATGCTGGTTTTCATAAGTTCATTTTGGTGTGCTTCTCTAGTAAAGCACATACTATGCTATGTACTTGAGATTTTATAATTAATGATAAAACCATCTCTTACTTTCAAAAAAAAAAAAAAAAAAAAAAAGAATTAATACCTCAGTATATGCTTCTACTGGCCAAACTCCCTTTTTTTTTGAACTCCGGCCAACATCCTCATTGGTCCCTTAGTGTCGTTGATAGACTCTGTCAATTCTAGTGCCGAGTCTCGACTTGAGAAACTCCAGGCTCTTCAATCAGATCTTCAACACTATCTTCTCCAGGCACAAGAGCGCTATCGGTATTATGCCGATTTACATCGACATGAAGCTCCTACATTTTCATATTGGTGAACTTGTCCAGTTTCTTCGTAGGGACCTCCCTATCTCATGTCCCTGCAATAAGCTTGACTATCGTTGCCTTGGTCCATACCGTATCACGGCCCAGATCAGCAATATAGCATTCTCGCTCGAGCTTCCTTTAACTGTTCATCTCCATCTAGTATTTCATGTTTCGCATTGGAGCCCTACACAATTAACCCTTTCCCGGATTGCGTTCCTCTGCCACCACCACCAGTGGAAATTGATGATCATGAAGAGTTCGAGGTTCGAGAGATTTTGGACTCTAAGTTTCTACATCGACGATTGTATTATTTTATCGAATAGGCGATGGTAAAACTCCGCAATTTTATCGGGAGCATTATTTAGATTCTCGGCAAGCTCCCAGGTTCTATCGCTTGGTGCCTAGACCCCCAATCCGAGAGCCAAAGGTATCACTATTATTAGTCTTAGAATTCCTAAGCTTAGATATTATTATATCCTATTTACGAAGTTCCATTATTCACAACAAGCAAGCTCTTATAGGAATTACTATGGGTTTCCCATGCCGAACCCTTGCTATGCTACTGACCTCCTGCAAATAATGTGCAGCACTACATATATCCTAGTGCTAGAGTCGTAGACCTTCCATTTATCTCACAGTCTTTTGTGCGTTTTGCATTCCTTGGTATTTTTGCACGAAGGAGGAGAAACTACAAATGGTGGGGGTAGTAACCACTCGTTGTGGTGGAGCGTCTGTAGTTCTTGGGGAACGAAGGATGATGGCAGCCTGCTATGAACAGGTGGTGATGTTGTGTAAGGAGGTGCCAGTGTACTTTCCACTGGACTTGGTGACGGTTGGAAAGGTGGTGGCAGTCTGGTACTTGCTGGACTCGGAGTGTCTTTGAGAAGCAACAAGGATCTTGTAGATGTAGAAGTCAGAGAAGCTCGGTCTTCAGGAAAAAACACATTCTGGCCAAGCGTTTCTTCAGAACTAGAAGAGCTTGAGACCACAAAAGGTGGTGGAAGTTTGTTCAGGAAACGGTTCGCCATCTTCAACAACTGCAAAGTAGTGTGAAGACTTGAGTAACTTCCTCGACTGCAGAACATTTCTTATTCCCGAATGCAAGACCACACTGTTCAAGTGGAAGTTCCAGTAATAATTAAGCGAAAGGTAAACTAAAAGCTATTCCAGAATACACTGGAGCAGGACAGTAAGACTAAACATATTCCATTTCACATAGGAAAAGAGCAGGACGCAAGGGGTACCTTTAAAAGGAAATTTTGGCGCCCTCACTTCTGTATTCCAGTCCCTGAGTTCTAGTCGCCAGCACCAGCGCCCTCAATTTTATATACAGAGACTGTATTCTGGTGTGCATAGAGAAATAATGGACAGGTGAGAGCAAAAAGTACATTGTACGTTCATTTTCCCTTCTATTACCTATTCCGGAATACAATTTGGTTTTCCTCTGAAGCCAAGGTGTATTCCGGGGGAACCAAAGTGTATTCTGAAACACACTTTGGCTTTAGAGTAAAGCCAAGAAGCCAAAGTGTATTCCGGAATACACTTTGGCTTTACTCTGAAGCGAAAGTCTTAATCCTGTGTAGAATTTACCTGTTTTTTGCTCTAAGGGGCTTGTTTTCTTGCACATTTTAGACTACAAAAGCCCTTTAAATCGTTGAAATTTTCGTTGAAAAGTCTCATATTTGTCATGTTTGAGTACTAAAATTTTCTTAGTTTATTCCTGAATAAGTTTTTGTCTTCGTTTCATCTTCTTTTTTAGATTTTAACAACAGAGTTTTTACAGGCAAGAAGGAAGCAAGAAAGCTCCACAAAAGACACTGAAGGTGACGAAGAAACTGCACCCACAGGCAAGGGTCCAGGACACAGAGGAACCTGCTGTGTATGAAAACTTCCAGACACAGTGGTTCATAACACGAAAAACTGGGGAAAAGTACAGCACACTAACTTTCCTCCATGTTTATGGAAGTCTTGGCGGCAAACGTTACGATAACAAAGAATTTAAATGCATGGGTGTCATCAGAGACGTTTCCAAAGTCGCCAGTCAGTCTGGACAACAGGGACGGCTATCCTTCGGAACGTCTCAGGGATTCATAGTTGTTGATCAGGCCTATTTTAAATTTGGTAGAGTGAGCCCTCAAGCTTTGTACAAGTACATGACACATTACATAAACAAGCTGAGGCTATCTGAAATCATATGAAGAGTACAGTCTACACAAAGCGAGGATTTTGCTTGCAGCGAATCCGAAGATGAAGTAGTGGAGGAGGAAAGGCAAGACAATGCCTCTAGTCAGGAAGAACAGAACGAAAGTCCTAGTGAATCAGAAGAACATCGAAGGAAGAGACGACCACGAGACATCATTGTAGCAAAAGAGCACAAAAATGCAAGGTGCAAGAAATTGTGGTGCAGGAGATTCCAGACGAAATATCAAAGAAGAAGAAAGGAAAGGGCAAGGCACCAGGGGTCGCAATTAAAGAAAAAAAGGTGGACAAGACCTCAAAGAGAATGGAAGAAATAAATTTGCACAAGTATGTGCAAAGCGTCATTTATTTGCCAGTAACTTCCATGAGGTTGCCACCAAAGAATGAAGCTGGTGAACGCCCTCTTCAGGTTCGAAAGATTTATGCTGATCACTTAAGGAACCTGAAGAATGGGATTAGAAGCAACCCTAATGCACACGTTGCTTCGATTGTCGTTCTTCTGGGCAGAACACGGTGCATGGACCCCAAGGACTACGACAGAGAAAATGCAGTCACTTACATGCATTATGTTCTAGGGAGCAACCACAGCTTTAAAGTAGGGAGGCAGTTATATAAGGAGAAAAATAACCCGAGATACCTCTCCGTCCTCTATGCTGTTTACTGTGGCCTGACAGATGAAGAAGCGAAGATCGTTGCCAACATACACAATGCTGACAACGAGTACAAACTTAAAACCAGGGAAAAAATTAAGCATACTATATTTTTTATCATAAAAAATGGTTTGGCTATTTTTGAAAATCTTAGCATATTTTATGATCAATATTTGGCTAAAGTTATAGATATATCTACATTTGTATTTGTTTGGAGTTGGCTAAACTTTAGATTTAATTATTCTTTTAAATTTTTGTTTGGCTATTTTTCCTGAGTATAAAATACGAGCAATTTAAATAGTGTAGTGTTGTGTAGACATATTCCATGACAATTGCCAAACAATCAAGTAATATACCAAACAATCAAGTAATATATGTAGTAAAGAAAAACTTTTAAATAAGCTTATAACATAGCTTATACTGACATTAACCATGTGCGTCAGAATTCTTTAACTAAAAAGAACCTTGAATCGACCAACTAAAGTTCTCATGCTCATTTCCACAATGCTCATCCAAGCTATTAGTGTCCATTATAGGTTCCTTCGTCGAACTAGATGTTTCCTCGTGTAACTTAGAAGACCCCTTGCGCTTGCATTCATTGTTCCATAACTCAAATGCCTTCTCATATAGAAAAGTCTCAATGGTGTGAGTAGTGCTATATAGTCTCAAACTTGCATCAAGGTTATCTTCAAGTCGGTTACGCAACTTATTTTTTATGAAGCTTAGTGTGCTAAAACAATGTTCATCTTCAACAATTCCAAGTATCATACACAAACACAAGTTTGCCAGTTTAAAGTACTCTAAAATGGCCACCCTCAACACAATATTAGAATCCAATATTCTCCAAAGACATGTTGCGGCACCAAACTCCAAGGGATCCTCTAAATCTTGAGTTTGGCGGTACATACTCTCTTCAAACAATCTAGACTGCAACATCAATTGCTCCCAATCGAGAAGACCTTGTATAGTTTCAGTACCAACCTTTCTTGGAATGCAAAAGTAATCCTTGATGGTAGTCATCTTACTTTGAAAGATTTTATACACACCTGCCATTGAGCCCTTCCAAACTTGCGGAAAAACAACACCTATAGCATCAAGCACCATCTCATGGAAACCTGGAACGAAGCTCATTGACGAGATTGCGTGATACATACAAAGTAAGAAGCATCAAGTATGTTATATACACTTTTTTCCCTCACTAAATGTGTAACTTTCACATGCAAATAAAAAATCAAATACATGCAAAATTGACATAGGGTTCAAAGAAGATTTACTTGTTTCATATGAAGTTTAACTGTCTCAACCAAGTCTTGAAATTCAGAACTCTTCAATTCACACTTCCTGCGGTGGCTTCCTCTTCCCCTCCTTGACCTAAAATTCATGCGGAGAAATCGATCTTTGACACATATGCATAAATACCCCTCCTCATCATATTGCAGAAAGCTCTCATGTGATCCAACTTGAACCAGTTTGTTCCAAGCAGTGAATTCCTCTTTATGTAGTTCAAAATATGACTTTCCAGCCAAAGTATCCACATATAAAATTTCAATCTCAACTTGCAAGGATTTTCTAGCTATGGTATACTCAGGTATAAAGATTTGTCTATCTTGTGAAATCTGTATCATATAGTTTAGCTTCCTCATCAAAGGTTGCATAACAAAGAGTGTAAGTATAGTCTCACAATCTGTCATAAGTCCCATTAGCTCAAATGCCCTTTGTGCCGTATTTTCTTCATCATCATTCAAATATAATTCATTTGCCACACCAACCAATGATACATACTCCTCACAAAGGCGTTGCATAGGTAGGTGCAAAGAAACCCACCTAGTGTTAACATCTTTTAATAACTTATTCCCTTTAGTGATACCACTTGCAAAGTCCCAAAATATTGCCAACCTTTGAGGACTTTTAGAGAAAAAGTTGTAAGCAGCATGAACTAAGAATTCAACCTTACCAACATTTTGCGAATCAGAAATTGTCTTATATGCCAAGTTGGTCCTATGAGACATGCAATGAAGCACACTGATGTAAGGTGCTAAGTTTGTCCGTATTCTGACGCCCAATCCTGTCCTCTTTCCTTGCATCACAGAAGCTCCATCAGCTCCTAAACATATTAGTTTCTTGGCACACTCAATAGGAGCCAAAAGAACAACATTAGATAAATGCTCGACAATCACATTGAAGAGTGTCTCCGCAGTAGCATCTCCTGAGAGCTTCTTAATACCTAAAAAGTGGGAGACACGTTCAAAGTTTACAACATTGTAAAGATGCATTGCAACCCATGAGGTATTATCAATTGCCGTGACTTCATCCATGGATAATGAAAGAAAAGATGAATTTTAACAATTAAGCAAAGCTCTAATCTCAATGCATCACTCCTCCCACCCCTTAGGCTCACTCCAATGAGTTGAGGGGCATGAAGGTATTTTTTGAATGGGCAAATGCCGCTCCATATGAGGATAATCCCTCATGGGCTTTCCCCTGGATAGCAAATAAAAAACAACCCTAAGTTGCACCAATTTAGCCTCAAAGTTCAACTTATCAACTTTGGAAAACACCTTATGTATAAGAGTTGTTTTGTTTTGTTTTTGTTGCACCTTCAACAATTGCGTTGCATAGGTCTTCAAATTCTTGAGATGCCTACTCTTCTCATCCCAAATAATTTCCTTTTTTACTCCACCATCCTCACTACATACCACAGATCTTTTCTTGCCATGATGTTTCATACTGTTGTCATACTTACATTGTAAAAGCACGTCTTTTTTTTTTTTCGAAATGAACAAACTTTGCATCTTACCCAGTCCTCTCCATCTACGACATGTTTCTCAACGTGTGGAAATTCTGCTAACCATTCGGTCCTAAACGAACGACCAATGACAAAAGACACTTTTTCTTTTTTTCTTTGTTTTCAAGGACTTGCCACTAGGCTTACTAATAGATGAGGCAAAAGATGAAGTGGCACTATCTTTTGAGATGTTAACATGAGGACCTTCTTCCAAGTTGTCCTCACTACTAGACTCTTCTTCCTCATTACAATCATAAGAATAATCTTCCTCACTACTAGTATCACAGGGTGGCTCCAAATCAATCAGCTTCTTTCCGTTTGCGTGTAAACTCTAGAATTTTTATTTGGCGAGACATGTCCCCTGGAAAGTACGAAAGGTACACATAAAAAAAAATATGCACTACTAAAAGCAAGTCTAACATGAAATGCAATGAAACATACCTTGTTTTTTGTGGAGGAGCTTAGAGCCCTGGAGTCCTGTAAGCAATATCTAGTAAATAAAAGATTTATAGATACAAGAAACTTATCGCGGCGGCCAAGGCCGCCGCGAACGTTTCTCTTTCCCAGCTCATAACAAATGGCCTAACCTGCAACATCCCGCTATTCGAAGGTAAGGTACCATTTCCCGCAAGACGCATTATTGCATGTGCCTAAAAATAAATTAGTAGCACAAAGCACAATTTAGAAGCCTAAAGAAACCATTGTGCAGCAAAAGTTTTACTTCCTATAATAATACAGATTGCTATAAGCGCTTCTATACTGCATTCTCGGCAGGATTAAGCAGAGCCCAAGTAATGTCAATATTCGCAAATATCATACTTGTTTTAATCAAATATGAATGAGCAAAATGTAATAGCAATATAGAGTATTATGGAAAAGATTTACTGCACAACCGGATAAAGGAAAAGCAGCATTCCGAACACAAAATGAATCCATTGAGGGCTATTTGAGTCGAAATAAGGTGAATACACCTGTACAGGTTCAAACCCATCAAACAGCTTTAATGGACACTTTATAAAGCAAGAGTAAAAAATGAAAATTTTCACATGTATAATGCAAGCCATAAAGCACGAGCAAGAATCATGGAAGAAATGGCAACTTGAATTGCTGATATCGCTGTTATTGCAGCTATCAGACTACTCCAAGAATGCTCCAATAGATCTGAATTGAACAATGGGCAGAAATTCTGCGTCCTAATATATGTTTCAGCTCGACTGCTTGTTGTCAATAACAGATCTCGTTGTTCCAGTCTACTGAAGATTTGATCAATATAATTTGGACATGAGTTGTCAGAATTAAATATAGGACATCATATGCCACTCCGTTTGCATTTTATGCAACTCCTCCAAAGAATGTATTCTCCATAGTAAGTCGTGTGACGTATGATATATCCCAATTAACAATATCTCCGTGCTTCTCCCTCATTACAACTTAAATTATGCACAAGGACTAGAAAACGCATAGCAAGCCATAAACTTAATCTTTCCCCTCCCATAGCCACCAGCTGCAGTCAACCTGGGAGCAGTCTTGGAGAACATATCTGTAGACTGTAGCAAAATGCTTATCTTAAGACTAAATACCTTAGGACAATGTTCATGCTCAATGAACATGGCTTATTCCTGACCAGGCTAGGTATTGTTTTATTTCTTTGTCCCAATAATATAAAAGCTGCTAAATAGACTATTGATATCAAAAGTACTGCAAATTTTGCAAGCTTCACCTCTCAAGATCTTATCTTGTAGAATGATGCCTGCCATCTTTGTCTGTTTTGTTCTCTTCTGGCAGAGATGGGATGCTACAAAATGTAGTAAACCCAGATATAAATTGCTAAATCTCTTATTTCTTCATTTCGGTATTCCTTAACACTTATTAACTGTTTCAAACTTTTAGAAACTCCAGAACTTTTGAAACTCCTTTCTGTCATTAATGCTTAGCCCTCTTAGGGAATTCAAGTTTAAGATGGATACCATGTTGGGTCTGGTTCAAAAGCATGTAAAAAGGAACAGAACAATAGACAAACGAAAAAAATGATGGGAAATGCAAGCCAAAGAAATGCCGCAGTAGAAATAACTGCTGCAGTATTAGATTATTGAATCAAATAAGTGGATTTCTCATTTTTGTCAAAGGGTGGAACGAAAAAAATGATGGGAAATGCAAGCCAAAGAAATGCCGCAGTAGAAATAACTGCTGCAGTATTAGGTGATTGAATCAAATAAGTGGATTTCTGATTTTTGTCAAAGGGTGGGCGCTGCTTGTATATATGCAGTGGTACAGCTTGGGATAGTATTAACCATTTTCAGATTTCTGACTTAATGAGCCAAAAGCTTACGACATCAAATGCAGAAACTTACAACATCCAAAGTGGGAAAAGATAGATAAATCAAGACCAGAATGGTTGGAAAATATATTTGGCCATGTAAGATTTATCAATTCCGTTCCACTCCATGTTTTCCGATGTAACCCATACCTGCATCCAGATTGACCAACATAGATATAAGAACATTATGATTGGATAAGAACATATGCAACGTGAGTACTGCATCTTTGAAATACTACTTTTATTGACATCATGATTCCCATATAAACTGTTGTGAAGTCGTGGACATTAAAGGATGAATTTTAGTTTTCAAACAGAAATAATACTGACCATCTTGGTACCTTCTCAGCAGAAACATCATCATAGGCATTCGCCATTCCTGAATAGAAAATGGTCAGCTGGGAACCGAATGGCTTTGACATGGTATGCACAACAGGTGACTTAAGTGGTCCATGACATGCCATCAACCTGATCAATCAATAGACATATAATTAAGAAATTGAAGAAAAGAGCATGCTACAGGAACACCAAACAGTTACCTTGACTTTAAGATGCCCTAGGAGCATGCCCCCTGCATCCTTTGTAACTTCTTAAGCTTAGGCTTTGTATCAGCTTGCATAAAATCTGAAAATGGAAAGCCATTGCACATGCTAGACAGATGTCGGAGCACAACACAACAAAAATCCGGAGAGCAAGCAAGCAGACGGATAAGATTACCTCTAAAATCTAAAGAAGTTGGGTTCAGTCACTTCCAAAAACACCTCCACCAGAGTGACATTTGAGTTCGACTACCATGAGTGCACAGGGCGTTGGCTCCGCTTGTTGAGTTGCAAGAAATGATGCCGGACCTGCGGGGGTTCTTTTGCAACCATGGGAGCTCAATTGGTTGAGATTTATTATTTTGCAGACGTTCTTTACACAACTTTTACCTAAACAAATTCTTCTATCGACACATAACATAAGGCTTACAATAGCTGGACTCAATCTGCACCTCAAATTGGGGCGCCTGAATCTCCACTATTTATGACTGGAATTACCCTTCACTCCTCTACAATTGTCCTAAGCCCAAAACTGATGTTCTCCTCCTGAACTTCTATAACCGGCATTCAAAATCCCCAGATCCGATCTATAAGAGCTCTGCAGCCACAAAGTAGGGGGTAGTACAAACCTGTTTTATTCAACAGATGCAGGTGAGGCGTGGAAGAATTTGCTCTGCTAGCCAGCCATAAACCGCCCACCAGATTCTGGCCTGGCAATAAAACATCAGTTGGGTCATCAAAAGCCGTTTCATAGCATCGGTTCTTGAACGATCATACAGAACCCATTTTTTCTCAAAATACGCATTTTCTAATTGTGGCAGCAGAGTTAAGCCAACTCGGTGGCAGAAGCACAACTCATCTCAAAGGCTGCCACAGTTAGAGCTTAAGGAAGTGAAACCAAAGCATGGCCAGAAGCACTCCTTAAAATCACAACATCAGATTTCCCCACTAGATCTGGCGGAAGGGACTCTAGACCATCTGCCATGGCATGTGTCGAGTTAGAAGAAAGAAAAGCGCCCTCAAAGAGCGCCTCCAGGCCATCAATCGGCCATCGCCAGAGCTCGGAGCAAAAAACAGAGGAAAAGAAGTGTCGTGTCATGTCTTGGCACAGAAATATTACCTTAATTATTTTAGAAATGAAGAAAAAATGTACGTGTCGAGCGCCAGGGCTACTCTCAGCCCAGAAAAATTAGATCCTTATTTTTTAAGAACAGAAATGTTACTGCTTTATATATGGTATTATAGATATAAGGCAAGACAAGGCCAAAACTATCCAGCAAATAACAACAATAAAAGAAAGGGCCAATCGAACTTAAACAAAGAGAAGGGCCAATCGAACTGAAAGAAAGAGAAGGTTTAAACAGAGGAAGTATATGAAACGGATCTTTCCGGACTGTCAAGGAAGGGCCGGACTCTATTCTGGACATCTACCCTACCGGACTTTATTCTGGAGTTTTTTTCTTCTGCTTTGGGCATGGCGGCAATAAAACCAGTTCGCTGAAGAATAGGTCTAGAATAGGCCTTTTTTTAGGAGGTCTGGCAAAACCATGGGAAGAAGGCATTGAAGAGGAGTATGCAGCCCTGATAGAAGAGGAGATCACTACTTTTCTTCTGTCGTCTGCAGTGAATATATCAGAAAGGAAGTCAGATGTTGAGGCGCGGGTGCATCGGCCTTAGGTTTTGGTTTCAAATTGAGTTCCGTTCCAAGTCTCTGTATCTTTATATGGGCATGTTAGCTCAAATCTGTTAAATATGTGAAAGATGAAATGCATGTGCAGGGGAAGTCATGGTAGCACATCATGCCGATAACCAGATATGGGAAGTTATCCTTTTGTTATAAACAATTCATGAAGCCAAATGAACAGTGTTTGGCGTGAACTATCTAGCACTAGCATGGCAATTTTCTGCTCAATTTCTTTTACAGGCCCTTTCCATATAAGCTTTCTGGAGCAAAAATTGCCATTTCTCCACTCCTCTGATGTAAATGGGATATAAAAGTGCATCAAATGGACAGAATAACAAAAGAGTAAAATGGGCAGAATAGTAACAGTCATGGGCAGAACAACATCGGGCATAGTCAGGTTCTACTCAGGATTATAGTTCTTCTTTCCTTTTACTAATGATCCAAATCTTTTTCAAGTAATCTACGCAGGATTTGGCTATCCTGTGAATCATGGGCATGGACAAAGCGACTTGCAGGAACTATGGAAGATAACAAAAAAAATTGTGCTACTGATTAAGCGGTCCATGGTTCCTGATTAAACAAGAACGTAAGCGAGAAAAACAAAAACGTACCTGATTAAATTGCCCTTCTCTTGCCTCAGTGATGGAAATTGGAAGAAGCTAGGCTTGAATTACTGGCGATTAGAGTGCCATTTTTTTCTCATCAAAAAGGGAAATCGATTATGACCCTGCAAATAGATTTATAAGATATGAATCTGCTAAATCAACCTGCTACATCAATAAATCATAAGAGGAAGAAGGGGAAAAAGGGGAAAACGTCACAGAGCAAGCTGCCAGACAGTGCAAAATATAAGAAAATATAAAAAAAAACGTACCTTTGGATGCTTGCAGCAAAGCTCTTTGGTTAAAATGGAGATTATGGGCTGAAGGAGTTGCCAAATGCAGTAGAAGGAAAAGCATCAAGGCCGATCCATGGTTCCTTAATGCAGCATGAAGCGGTCTTTATTCGGCCCAGGCTTGGATGCATCCATTGCCAAGCATTCTTATTTGCATCTAGAGAGTGGAGAAACCCTTTTTTTTTTCTTTCTTAGCCTAGCTATCCATAAATGAAAAACTAAATTCTTGCAATAGAAAACGGATACGAATGTAGAGCGCCAAAAGTTTCTATGATGGTAGGTGGCGAATCTTTTCGAATTTTATTGAAAACGTATTTAAGGTTGGCTATTATTAAATAATAATTAACAAGGTGCTACGCACGAGGGGTTGCCCTCTGATGGCTCGAGGTTGTGGTTTCATGGGTTCTGTTTCGTTCTTTTGTGTTCGAATGAACGCAAGAACAATAGTGTTTTTTATTAGTAAAGTTGCTATTCATTGAGATGGTTGTATATGTTGTTCTATCATGTAGGGATTGTTATGTAGGTTTTATTAACACAAATCGACTGAGTTCATGTGATTGTATTGGTTATCTAGAGTTGTAACATTTTGATCAGCATGTATGCCAAGTCCCATTCAGTTACAGAGGCACAAAATGTCTCTGACCATCTCGTAATCAGAAATGTAGTCTCATGGAATGAAATGATTGCAGGCTGTGTTGAACATGGATGTGGAAAGGAAGTTCTGAACAGATGTTGTCACATTTTTTTGTGGCTTAAAGTGCTATGGCAGCATAGGGGCTATTCGGTTCAGAAATTCCATTAATAATATAAAGACCTCACCAAAGGGGTCATACTCTTTATAACTGTATTCAAAGATTGAGCATCCTTTATCATGTCATTCGTATGTAAGAGTAGTTTCCTGGCGGCAATGCTCGTGAAGCACTTTATAGATCTCTATCAACAAGTTGGGGAATCGTGCTCGAAAATATGCTTCATATCCCTCTTGTTGAGGACCAAAAATGTTCTAATAGAAAAGAAAAAGACTTTACAATCAACATTTTGCAAAAAAAACATCTCTAATAGCTTATCACAAAGCACTAAAGTTTGTACATCACATACTTGGATATGTATAGGCGAATAAGTCTTAGAATATCACGTACACTGTCATAAGTATACCGCCTATAACGCCCAGAATTATTTATCAATTCACTATGTACTTTGATATCCCATGTTCCTCCCAATGCTGTGCTTGAAACAACCTCTTATGGAGCTAATACAACTGATGAACTTTGTCTGTTTTCTAATTCAACACAATCACTTGCATCCTTCAAAAAAGATAATCTCATTGTAGCTGTCAGACTATTGTGATATCTTGAACACAACTACTTGGCTTAGAAACTGCATGTTAAACAGTCTGGATTAGCCAATGTAAAATCTTTCTAAGCATTATATAGATTTTCGTGTAGCCTCCCTGGTTATTAGGGAAGGTCACTACTTTGAGAATATTTAAATCTTACTTGACAATTATATAGCGAGAGCACATAGAACGCATTATGCTGATGTTACCCATTATATGAGAACCCATAGCACAATTGATACGCCTTATCAAACAATGGAGTTTTGTTAGATAGTTTAAACAGAGAAATGGTCATAATGTCCATGAGTCTATTAAATTTTAATGGTGCCTGCTGCTAATGTAATAGACTTAGAATTGGCCTTCTAAGTGATTCTTGTATGCTCTGCAGCATTTCGGTGACTTTTATTAATAAAGATGGGAGTGAAAAGACTATACAAGTACAGTACCTGTAGGCATGTCAATGCTAGAAGCTGCTCATCAAAATGATATTGAGCTTGAAGGTGGGCTTGGTCATAACATATTGGGGATAGACGATTTGCCCTCTTTCAGCTTATATTTTACCATTGTACAGGTGCATGTGAGGGGTCCTTAGCTTGCTCCACATGCCACATGATAGTAATGGTAATCTTAGTACCGTACACAATGTGTTAGTGTGTGGAGTGTGTTTCGTGATAGGCATGTTTAATCGTTTTGTTATATTGCATCTACTTTTCTTCACAATGAGTTTTATTGTTGCCACCATAATCTTTCACGACGAAGACTTTTATGCAAACTACCAGAGCCAGTTGATGAGGAAAATAACATGCTTGATTTGGCTTTTGGACTGACAGAAACGTGAGTATCTGCATTGTTCAGGCTCTCTCTTAGGATCAATTAACCCATGTCCAATTGCTGTTCACATGGAACCTTTCTCCACTTCAGTCTTCAAAGTTCTCATTTGAATACTTGCTACTACCACCAAGATCTGCACTGGGTGCTGTTCCACTCGGGCTCACGTCCGGAGCTTTTCCACGACACCCACGCCCTCCTACTCATCGAGGCCTCGCACTGGCCACGACGGCCGGGTATAGGCGGCGCGCTTCAGCGCCATCCATTTTCGGGGCTAGTTGATTCGACAGGTGAGTTGTTATGGCTAGCTGAAGTGCACTACCTAAGAAAGTTCAAGCATTCATAAAAGAAACCATTCCATGCGGTGCCCATTGCAGATAACATGAATCCAGCATACCGAAGAAACTTATGCACACATGACATATTTTTGGTCTTCTATAATCTCTCTGGTGGCCGCACACCATACCCATTCTTGTATTTAAGAAAAACCATGTTCGATTGAATACACTGAAATTTGCAATGATTGATCCCGAATAACAAAACAAAATCAGATTTAGCAAATTTTGATTAAGTTTACTCTGTGTACGGTCAACGTTCTTCCAGGGTGTAAAATCGCTAGTGGGGTACAACTTTTGGCGAAGCGTTTAAGCACTTTAAGTGCTGAAACTCGCGGACGTCGAAGCCCGTCACGCCCTTCTCCCTCCTTTTCCCCTGGGCGCGAAAACTCAGATCAGTGTTTCACTGTTGACGATGGAGGCATGGAGCGCCGATGATTTTCACACCATCAGAGGTCTGTGCAATTCGGGGGTGAAGCCCCACGAGGAAGAAGCTTGGTTGGAAAATAATGTCACGGATCGAGATTGGGATTCTGTTTGGACAAAGAAGTTGAACAAGGGAAAGATAAAATGGCACTGTGCAAAGGAGCATCTTCAAGAGAAGTTGGAAACACTCACGAAAAATCTACAAGAATTGTCACAACAAAGAAGTAAGAAAGCAACCGGGCCCTTGCTTTTTGCGTTTGAAAATTGCACTAGATCAATACTTGCACCGAGGAACACAAAGTAAACCGGGTCGCATTTGTCAGGTGCAATGTCAAAGATACCACAACAATAGACAAGTAAAAAAACAGGCGATGGATGTTGTAGCACATGTTAGGAAAACTGAAATGAAGGCAAAGCCAAAGGTGGCAAATTGGATCAAATGAGGTCGGTGCATGTGATGAAAACATAAAAACCTTAGAGAATGCAAAGACAGAGATTGGAAAATCAGTTTTACTTATCACAAAGAAACTGGAAGCAAAGAGGGAAGTGAGCTGAAAGGCAATGAGAAGGCCTCTCAATTACGTAAAATGATGTTGGAAGAGGCTGAAAAACAGTTTTAAGACAAAGCCACAAATGATTTGGCTACAAAACAGGAGGAGTTCAAGCTTAATCCAACATGTGAGTTGGAGGCAGAAATTAAAGATTTGGAGCAGACTGTCCAGATGGAAACTTGGCACAGGAACAAGGTACAAAAAGCAATGAACCCTACATCTGTTAATGAGCAGGTCAAACGTAAACTCAAACTTGAGGAGGAGTTAAAAGTTCTCAAGAAGAAGAACAGAGACTTACGCATTTCTACATAAACAATTTGTGGAAGCTGAAAATGGATACTCTGCAACATTTAGCATCTCTACTATTATACGAGATAAGTTGCTAGTGGAAGATTCATTTTATACATGTTGGCATGTGGTCCGGAATTCACTAAAGCTTACAGTTAAGTTTAGCACTGAATTGCCAACATGAGTATCATATAGCTTGTTGTTCATTGTTGAGAGGAGGACAATGTATTCATGGTTGCCCTGGAAAGGTGCCAGAGGGTGTATTTGACGAGCTAGGTTTTGACCATGTTGCAGGTGCTTCAAATAGTACACCAAAAAGGATGTGTTAATCCGATCCCGCAATTGAGGTCTCACCGTTGAGGGTTCAAAGAAGGACAATGGTGCCATTTGAAGATGCACAACACCGCAAAGTCCTATAGGAGTGCAAATCAATTGTGACTGATTTGATTGCAAACAGCCAGAACCACCACCACCACCCAAGAAGTCTGCCCAAGAAGCTATAGAAGAAAGTGTAAACACAACACCGGTTGTGGAAAAACAAACACCCGATTGTACACTAATGAAGCACCTAAGGAAGTTGAGGGAGTAATTCCATCGGATGAGGGCAACTTGGCTGAATATTTGCGAAAGGAAAGGGCGTAAGAACAAAGAGGGGTAAATTTGGAGGATAGCAAAGTAGTTGTTCGGGCCACTTACGCTTGATTCAATGGCTTGACACCATTTGTACTGCCGCCGCCATTATCGGGGTGGACTTCCTTGCACGAAGCATGTCATAATTCCTCTCAAACTTATGTTCTTGCATTGTTTCCTTCAAATTCTTCACCATTTGCTCGGCCATAGTAACCTGCTTAGATTTCTTTATAGAAGCAATTGGTAAATCCCTTGCCCTCCAAAGAAGACTGTCAAGGATGCGGCCTTTGTCATTGTCATCAACATTTGTACCTTGATTTGGTTGAATACTTCATAAATTTCTCCTGAAATTTCTCTTATTCTCATGGTCACTTTCGGTCTCAATTTCTTATTCGTCTTTGAAGGCTTAATCTTTAGAAGGGGAATTCTTCTTCATTGCTACCTTCTTTGCATATAATCTCGCCTCGATCTCTCTTCCTTCTTTTGCATCAATGGCTCTGTAAATTGAACGGGGAGAGGAATTGGGTTTCATCTATCCCGGATTTCTGTGTATTGCTGAATTGTTGAGGGCAAATTGTTGAATTTCGGTTCAGGCAATTCTTGGAAACAATTAGTCCCTCCATTTTGCTTGAATTCAAGATGGGTTAGCCCGCCATCCAGGAATATGGCGGGCTACAGGCATTCATGTTTCCGGCACCAAACATGTTCATGATTCTCTCAGCCTGTCATTTGACGGGCGCGCACCCTACATGTCAATACTTCAATCACGCACGTCGTGTTTAAAACACACCGATTTTAAGCACTTGTAAGCGGCGTCCGGACGGTGATTTCTGCTACCCAGTACCGATTTTGCACCCTCCATGCTTCTTCTCCACCAAGAACATCATCGACATCTTTTCTTGTTAATGGAATCTGCTTTGTCATTTGATGATTTAAGAGCTAGTGTAAGTACTTGAACAGTTTTGAAAACAATCAAAGTTTGACAATTTAATTGAAGATATTTCAGTAAAAGTATTCCTCACCTTTCTGTCAATTGAAAATATGTAGGGACAAGATGGACAGTAATACCGAAGCTGACGACTAAGAGAAGCATTTTCGACCAAGAGAAGGTTTCCACAAGTTGGACAAAACTCCATTCACCTACAAGACACCCCAATAAAAACAGATTAGCGTTATAACATGAATTAGTTAATTAGCTGCACTTATCAGCTCCATTTAAGAGGTAACACACATCAAAAGAATTTTCACATGGGATATAATTGTAGGAGAACGGACATGATTTTGAACTAATCAAGCAGGTTGAACAAGCCAATAACAAGGGCCCATCCAGAGTCCAATATTATAACCTGAAATAATATAATAGATGCAGTAATTTAGAAACAACAGAACATCAAAGTTGATTCTCACTTCTACAACTCATCCATGGTATTGAGAACTCACGATCGGAACTAGGTAATGACTGCATAGCAGTAAATAAGTACAGCTGTAATCATATTTTTGAATTAATCCTCTCCTGTGAAGAGGTGATTCTTTGACATGTCCGTGTATTTCCTTGCCAAAAGAATAAAATATTTCCTTATCATAGAGAGGCAAAAATATCAAAACGTTCACAAGTTCAAAGACTGGGGGGAAGCTTAAAATGCGGTCCAATATTTCATTTCACTATGGCCCCTGTTCCAAAGAAAAAAGATCCATCTGAGGGACAGTTGTGTGTAATAGTGCGAAGCTTCCACCTGCTCACATAACTCAGAATTTTATCGTCTCTTGGAAGTATAATTGCTGACTATACAAAGGTGGTGTAATAGTGCACATAACTCAGAATTTCATCGTCGCTGGTCTTGGTCAGACAGTGCTGAAAAGGTTGCAGACTTTGCTGCCTCCAAGTCACTTTCAGTTCCAAAATTCGTAAAATCAATTCCAGTGACTTCATGGACAAGGGCATGCATAGTTGCACGTCGCCATGGGCGTTTGAAGATAATTTCTATTCCCTGCAACATGCATGCATGTTTTTTAAATATAAAACTATTCAAATATATAAAGTAAGTGTGCCCATGGTACAAAAGCTAGCCAGCTTAGTGGTAAAAAAATATCTAGTTTTTATCAATTAGAAGAGGTGTATGCTACCAGCATTTTTATGCTCACTTGCATAATGTTATGACTAGACTTTGCCAAGGAAGATATATTTTCTGTTAATTTTGACAAGTCCATCAAAATAACATGAGAGAATATTAACAATTACCACAAGAGAAAAAAAAAATAGAGGAAACAACACACTAAATGTAAGCATTTTTGTTATCTGTAAATTGGGAACATAAGATACTCAAATGATTCAAGACTACAGATAACTTAAAATAAGAATTTGGAACATACCTGATAATTAACATTCAATCTACCATGAATAGCCAGGGCACATTTAGTGACAAGCTTTCAGCCATAACCATCATATCCGTGTAGTCTGCATATGCTTGGTATATCTATCAAACATTTCATTTCAGTAATGATTGAAAAAGACATGTACACAAAGCAATAAAAATTATACCTCCAGCGATGTGAATTCGGTTCGTTCCGAAATATCCTCCCGATTTCATAAACTCTTTCTAAACCTCCTACCTGCAAATTGTTAATTTCTGCCCATAAATAATGACTGTATATGCTGACTTTCAGATTTACAACTTCTTCTTACCATGACAAACCCTAAACTAAGGTACAATGACTGTATGGGCAGAAATTGTTTATTTCTGCCCATAAATAATGACTGTATTTGAATGAATGGAGAAGTTATGTAAGCATCTGAAAGAAGAAGATTAAACTAAGCCACCCTGTGTGTGGAATCCAAATGCACATGCTTTAATCAACCGTTTTCCATAATTCTTTGTTAAGTATCAGAACGTAACTAGTCATGCACCCACCACCATCCTCTTTAAATGTAACTCTGTTGCAATTCTAAGAAACCTGTCTTGTCACAAAGCATTATGGTATGTAATGAATGGCCTCGCATCTGCACCTCCTGCAGCACCCTGTCCCACAAAGAATCAGAAACCAATAATGGCACTTTTACTTTTATATTTCAGTTCTTTGCAAATTAAAGGGAAGGAAACCTGCAGAATCGGTGTCTCAATTTCCATATAACTGAGTCCTTCCAAGTGCTTTCAGATTTCAGTAATTGCCTACACAAAGAAAGGAGAAATGGAACATGCTTGGTTAATGTTTTCTATTTATAGAGTACTTCTAATTCTGTACATCCAGTTCATAGAAAGATCAACTTTGATTGATTTTATATTGTCTTCTCACTGGAGATGTCATATAAAGCAAACAATCTCGTGTTCTCGTACCACACAATTTTCCTGGAATATGGCAGATATATGCACAGAACTTCCATTGTTCCCATTCGTTTTCTGAATTGACTCATCTGGCTTGAAAAAAGGATCAAATCATTCAGATTGAAGTTGCATCGTTCAAGTGCAACATATACAAAATGTGTATCTTTCTTCATTGTATAGTACCAAACAACATTCTTATGTGCATCAGAGTCGATCAAAGCCTTAATCTCCTTCTCAGCCTTCTCATGAAGATGTAACAATAAGCGTTTTACAGCCACCTCTCTTTTGCCATAGGTACCTTTGTAAACTAGGGTTCCGTGGCTTTCATATCCAATAACATGTTCACTTATTAACAATCTATCATCAAACACAGAAGGTCGCAGTGATTTTTCAATCTCTGGTGAACTATCTGTGTCTTTTAATGATAATTTATTCTGTAAAATTTGCTCCTCAAAGCCAATTTTCAGAGGTAAAAGTAATTTTCTATCATCCGATGTGGTATTTTCCAGCACTTGCTCATGATTTCAAGTGACTTTGCAGACTTTCTGCGTTTCGAATTACCAACACGTCTTGCTTGTTTTGTGGCCTGCTGTCTATTGAACAATTTTTTGAACACTGCACCTACACCAAACAATATAGTCGCAAAACATACAACGGCTGTGACTGCACGAAACATATATGCACTGCCATATGCAATGTTTCTCCCCTTGTAAAAACCAACGGCTGCGTTCACATCATTTGTTAAGTCCGTTTGCTCTTCAGCCTGGTCTCCTAATTCAATCATGAGAGGAGGAGCAGGGAGTCCAAGTGGGCGAGTAGGTTCATAGATTTGATTGGATCAAGAATTGACTCTGCGAAGCAGGGGTTAGAGCAGAACTCACCCTGAGAGAAGAAAATGGCTGCCGGAGGTGCAAGCTTGGGCGGACTGAATCGGATTCGATATTGGTGCGGAAAAATCCAGAGCAGAGAACTCGATCCTGAGATGAAGCTGTGAGGCAGGACCAGACTCGATAGAAAGCCTTAAATCTGCAGCATAAATCGCGCAAATGGAGCTTTGTCATTCGAACCCAGCCGGTTAGCCAGTTTGCACAGCATCCGCCCAACAACAGAAGTGACCGAGAGTTTACAGCCAATCATAAGTTTGGAGCAGTCACGAGCATATCCTAGGGATATTCTAGCATATACCTAGGATATGCCAAAAGCCCACATAAACAAGGGTTTGCCCCCTTGGGGCAACCCAAAAAAAGTTTAGCAACTAAAAGGCTATTCCCTTTTCTTTTAGAGAAAAAAAGGGAAACTCGTTTGGCAAATGTTGAGGAAAATTGGCATATTTGTATTTCTGTAAGGCGATTTTAAGCAAAAAAAAAAAAAAAAAAAAAAAAAAAAAAACCTATTCATATAATTCGCCGCAAAAAATATCCATACCCCTTCAAAAATCGCCATTTGGCTATATATAGCCGTTAATTTTTTCCATGCTTAAATGAGCTTTGTAGACAAGATCAGGTTCATGCACAGGGAGTTTGTGATATTTAAAGAAAAATATGGAGAAGATCTGAAGAAACCCGCAAACTCCTTGGAGCTGAAAGAAGCGTGTACTATCGAGTGCTGCCTCAAGTACGACGAGGCCAACAAACGACAATCTCTGATTCAACTCGCTTTTAGAGATGGCAAAGTAAGTGACATTTGTATTCCGAAATAACACTACAGTTCTCCAACTAACAATTCTTATCTTCTTACAGATCTGGGACCTCCAAAACGAGATTTTCAACATGTTTGAGCGAGGGGAATTGAAAAGCAAAGGAAAGGTCTCCGACAAGAAAAAAGGCTCTGACGTTCCAAAGAAGGAGATGACTATAACAGTCTCGAGAGAAATGCAAGGCTTTACAGATATGGACTTGCTCGAAAGGCTACTGCAGAAAGTTGTGGACAAGGAATTTACGCTAGAGGAAATGTCCAAGGAGCTGCACAAATACGTTGAACGTCACACCCTTCGTTTTTCTTTTATTGTACTGGAATATTTGCTTAACAGTGCACAAGCGTATTCCGGAATACATCTCTCCCTTGGTTTATGGCATGAGTGCATTTCGGAATATACTCTTCTTCAAGCTGAAACTAAAGTGTATTCCAGAATACACTTTTCTTCATGCTGAAGCTAAAGTGTATCCCGGAATACACTTTAGCTGCTCAAAAGGGCAGCACGTATTCCGGAATATACTCGTGCCTAGACATAAAGTAAACTTGTATTCCTGAACATGCTTGTGCTTTGTAGTGTAGAGTCTTTGTATTCCGGAATACACTTTAGCTGCCTCTTTGTACCGATTGCCTTCTAATTAGTTGTCTTCTACTTAATGTTATGGTTATCTTCCAGCCAAAAGAACGTCATAACATGTCAAACATGTTTGATGGAACAATTAAATGTTGCAGCTGGGACAGATGTAAAGAGCTTTATCCTGTCGCAACTTAGATTAATGTATCATCCAGTACGCGCCAAATTTTGAGGGCTGGATATGTTGTCTTTTAGTTTCTCCTTTTTAGTTTTTCCATTTTTTATTGTTACAGTGACGTTTTTTGTTACAGAGCAAAAGGAAAAACAAGGACCTATCAGAGGTGCACCTGTTCAGGACATCACGGGAGGAGAAAACGTTAGCGGACAGGCGTGTTGTGGATGCTGAGCCCTCCGATTACGAACGCTTTACTATGTTCGATCAAAACAATCTGTTTTATATAGTTCACGATGACTTCACGAAGTAATCAAGCCTCAAAATTTCACCTTGGTAATAGTCGATCTACCATATGGCTTCAAGCTTAAGGACAACCGCTTTGACGACCAGCCTTTCAAGAACTCTGAGTTCAATGCTTTCATCGATGGCATTAAGAAAATTACAACAGCGAACCATTGGCAGCTAGTTGTTTTCCACTCCAGCATGCAAGCGAAACTTGTGGAATCCAGCTTCAAGAACCACTTCGGTTCTCCAGTGCAAGCTGGATATGAAAACATGGTCTGGTAAGTGTTTATTCGGGAATAAGATGTCTCTTGATTTTTCTTTAAGTATATATTCTTTTAGTTGAAATTGCTTGCATTTTAACATTCTTATTTTCAGTTTCTATTCTGGAATACGAAACTTTCAGTTCTGGTTAACTCGTTCGATTATTTTTCTGGTTCCTTAGGTACAAAACAAATATCAACTACCATGGTGGAGGGCCGAGACTGTTAAGTAAAGTGGAATATCTCCATGTCGCTTACTGGAGTTTCGATGGAAAGCGGACCATGGAACATTTTAACACAGCAGCCTGCCAGAATTTCTCAAATGTGTTGGAGTTTCCAGCGATGTTGCAGAAGCTACAGGACCCTAGCGCACAAGGTAGAGTAGTAAATCATTACTAGAAGCCACAAAAGTTGATCAACCATCTTCTAGACATGTTCTCACGTCCTAGAGATTGGATGCTTGATGCTTTTTCCGGCTCTGGTACAACAATTGCTTGTTGACTTAGGAAGGGCCGTAACTGTGTAGCCGTTGACATTGATAAGGAAGATGTGAACTTCATCAAGATGAGACTACCTGCCTTACCAACTTTACCAGACGAGAATCAAGAGTTGGGCGCCAAGTCTTCATCTGATTTTGCCAAGATGACATCTTCTGAGATACAACCTCCATTTACAAGCTCCTTGGACGATGAAGCTGCTTTTGCAGATGTAACGAGCCCATGGTAGACCGCTCGAGTATTCGAACCTTGAATGTGCCTGTGGGGCGTTCCCGAGACACCGGCATAAATGGGTAGAAGCGACTACTCATAAACGTCTAGACGGTTTTGCCCAGTTGGCTAAGGACATGTCGGTTAAGAACGTTACATTTGGTATCAGAGCAGGTCTCGAGTTCGAGTTTCCATGGGTGCCTATATGCATGGGTAATTTGCAAAGACTTGGTAATCATTGCGACATGGTATAGCCTTGGATGCTCGACGACGAGCATAGCTCTAGTGGGAGAGACTGTAACGGGCCCATGGTAGACCGCTCGTGTGGTATAGCCTTGGATGCTCGACGACGAGCATAGTTCTAGTGGGAGAGACTGTAACAGGCCCATGGTAGACCGCTCGTGTGCCTGTGGGGCGTTCTCGAGACACCGGCATAAATGGGTAGAAGCGACTACTCATAAACGTCTAGATGGTTTTGCCCAGTTGGCTAAGGGCATGTCGTTTAGGAACGTTACAGCAGAGCTGAAAGAAGTAGCTGAAAAAAGGTATAACATGTTCGAAGCAGATTTTAAATAAGTTTACGAATAGAGCTTATCTAATCATATGAATAAAAACATCTTTTTAAAGTTATTTATTGGATGTAAAAAACTTCTTCTGTTTTAGCTATATTATTTTCATTTGCTAACTATAGGCTCTAATTACATTGTACTTTGTGGGATGGATATTTGCAGCCACGTTATTATGCATGGTTTTTTAACACTCGTATCATTGTAATAGAATTATTATTGTAATAGAATTAGGATCTTTATGTTGTGCTTATGACGATGACACAAAACCGCAACCCCTTGATATTGTGGGCCTCTTCAATTTTGACTCAGCCACTATGAGTTGGTAAGATTTAAAATTTTAATTCCTAATGAGGGTGTGCAATAACACGAGATCCATTTTTATTCAGCATTTCCCGTGCTGCAGTTTCGGATCTTGTACATGCTCGGAATAGACCATCTAATGAGTCAGAAAACCTCACTGAGCAGGGGGCAGGAGTTTTGACTGGGTTGGAGGCCACGCCATCTGATGAACCAGACGTATCTGATGAGCCACAAAGGTATTGAAACATGTCAGACAGGCTACTCCAAATGACATATCTCACTGGGCAAAGCAAGGCTTTTCGAGGTACATTTTTGTACAAGCTGCTTTCCAGGTCCATGGTATAGCCAATGTTAGCTGACTACATTACCTTCCAGCTTAATTGTTGGGGCATTAGGTTTGGAGCCATGGAGTTATTTGCAGCATCTTCTTCCTCTTCTTTCACCCTCATCACCTTTTGTGATTTATAGCCCATCGCTTGAGGTATTTCCATGCTGCATTTTGTTTCTGTGAGTTGATTACTTGCCAGTTTATCCACCAGCAGATTTTAAAATTTGCAATGTTTGCAACGGCATTGGTACCTACCGTATGAAAATTGAATCGGGATGTTAATGCTGCTTGAATGTTGGTCAAAATTTAATCTTCAACTTGAAGTTCACCCTTCATTTCGGAAATAGCAGTTCAAAGCCGATCATTAGAATATATTATGAAGAAGTAAACCAAATGAGATAGAGAGGTGTTTAAAGAGCACTACAAAATTAGAACCTAACTTGTCTCATTTAAATAGCTCTTTCCTCCTAGCCAGTTGGTATGATAGACCCAATGGTTTCAATTCCCAGATTGAGAATGATTAGTCTCAAACCTTTAGTAGGATTATATCTTCTTGACATCCTTTGCTCCAACTTAATATCCTATGACTATAATAAATTTGGAATCAAGCCACTGCTTTATGAGCAAGTGATATGTAGAAAAACCGCGTGATGAGTACCTTTAGGGGAGGATGATCCAAATGCATTGACTTGATGTAGTTCCTTATGTTTAATGTCTCCCGATGTTAAGGGATAAAAATTGCAAAAAAGCTTTATCTTAATGAGTACAGTTATGTAGAGGGCATTATGACCAGCCATCTATTGTTTGGACTTTTCTTCGTCATGATAGATTAAGTAGTGGAGTTTTTATGTCCAAGATTATTGAACTTAAGGTCAAGTAAATCTAAACATTGTGAACATGGTTGATAGTATATTTGTCTCTAACTGCTCAACACTTATTTTTGAAAACATCTACAGCCTCTTTCTCACTGCATGCATCAACTACAAAAGGCACGACTTGCTGTTGCTATGCAGCTTTCTGAACCATGGTTTCGTGAATATCAGGTAGTTAGAGTTACTCCTCCAATTCTATGTTTGTGGGTTTTAACCTATTTTGTTCTTCCCTAGGTTCTTCCCTCTCGTACACATCCACATATGCAAATGAGTGGAACAGGTGGTTATGTTTTGAGTGGCATACGAGTCCTTTGATGAGGACATGAGTTCATGCTGTGGCATCGTCCACAATTATTTTGTGAAGGAATACTGAGTTAGGCATATGGCTTTGGTTTAATAAAATAATTGACATTCTTTTCAGTTTTACTCTTTTGTAACAGTGTATCATATACGATCATATGATGAGAGGTTTAGGGACAACTGCCTAAAAGGCTGTATAGACAAAATATATATTTTGAGGTCGATTTCTTTTTTGTTGTTTCATAGAAGAGAGAACGATTGAACTCTAAATGTTTGCTACTACCTCTGATAGATAACGTTCATGAAAGGTTTGTAATCGAACACAACGGTTTACTCACAACAGCATTTCACGAGCAGTTACGCCCCGATATTTTTTTTTTCCTATAACCTATGCAGTTCACAGTTAAAACATAAACAACCCAATTTTGGATAGGAACGTACAACTAACAGTGACGCTACTACACAGAATGACGCCTCAGCTGAAACATAAACAACCCAATTTTGGATAGGATCTTACTACTAAATGATCCTTTTCATAATAATGCCAATAATCCTAATCCTAGCGCAATAGGGCCTCTACTGCATGGAAGTCCCACCGGAGTGCTGGATTCTGCGCCCGTTATAAATAGATCCATGTCAAAATATTCAGATACTTAAAATTTACGGCTTACACTCAATTCAAAGCGAATGTGATGTGTACAATGCTAATGCAGTAGGGGCTGCAGACACAAAGTCACGAGCACCACAAAATAGAAAAACCGGAAGTTGCAAGAGTTCCATGGGGTTTTGAAAAGAGCTCAGAAAGCCTCGCTATTCATCTGGTGTACAGACAACAGAGCATGTGGCCATGCTAATTAGGCGTTTCATCAGTGCTCAACAAGTTTCGAACCTTTGACTCCCATGGTCAGAGGCATCGATTTCCGCCATTTTGAATATTTTGGATTGGATACAAATAATTTCTTTTTATAAGATGATATACATACATGAAAAAGAGTTTAAAAAATTTATCGTTCAAAAAAAAGTGTTCACCAGTCTAGGCACATCATGATTAGGACACATTGATGCAGCCTCATTTGGGACACCTTCTTTATTCAGCCCTCCTTTATGACGTGGATAAGATGCTACGCTCACACACAAGTGACCAAGTGACGTTCCCCCACAATAAAGAAACGGGGGAGATTTTTTTTCTCCCCTTTCTTCTCTGGCTTCGTCGAGACGCCAAGGGCGGCAGAGCTCATCCTCGGGGAACTTATCTTTTCAAATGAAAGCGCTCCATGATTCTTTTAGCAGTAATGTGCCGTTTCTTGATTTTTCTTGCTTAACTTTGTCGTTGCTAAAGTTAGAGCAGGAAGATTAGGTTTTGATAATTTTCATGCTCCTTTAGTAAGTTTTTTATTTTACAGCTTTAGGACAAGAGCTATTCCGGCGATTTTTTCACTTCAGGTTCATATTCGAATGGTATATCTCAAGTTGTATGTGAGTTTCTTGCATGCAATCATTCTTATATTATGACCTTACTTTTTCTTGTCGCAAGCGGTTCTGGCGGCCTTTAGATCGTGGTGGCGTAGGGGATCAGCGACCTAAAGTTGGCATAGCCGATGGTGGAGGCACTTCAATGACGGGCACCTCTTGCCCCTCGTCTGCCATGCCAGGGCCGATAGGCCTTTGCAGGGCATATTGTTGGAGTTGCGCCATCTGGCGCTTGATGACGAGCAATTCTTGTTCAGGCGTAAGGCGGCCTGGTTCCACGGGCATCGTCCATGAAAGGGGACGTGTACCGTCTCAAATATCAATAAATGCAGAATGAGCACATTGTTATAATAAGATGATGCATAAGGAAAAGATTTATTATTACAAGAAACTTATCGCGGCGGCCAAGGCCGCCGCGAACGTTTCTCTTCTTTCAACCCTATCAATCAGACTTATAATATGTTCCAGATATTATCTAGTTTGAGATTTGTGATAGTTCAGCTTCCACAATAGGCATCCTTGAATTACAACTAATAGATTCAAACAAAGGTCGTCGCTAGTATTTATTCTTTCATTCTTCCCATCACTCTATCAACTTGGACAGATAATTTAAGAACATGCAGGAATTTAAGAACGTGCAGGAATTGAACCTGCAGTATAGCCATGTGTTTTGTTGCCTTTGCTAAAGGATCCTCCCAAGACATGTGGTTCTCTAAGGCAGAGCGTTTCTAAGACTGATTGGGGCGCTGACAGAGCATTTCTAAGGCCCAGATTCCATCTAAGGCCAGCAGTTATTATCAGTAAGCCATGTCCTTTTGAGCTTAAAGTGATTTCCAGCATTCAATTGATTGTTGCGATTTATGGCTTCTTGCTATCAATTCGATTCAACTCCAAAAAATCCAATATTACATTTAGTTTGTTGAAAAGTGTGCAAGCATGGTTCTAAAATAGGGGGGTTCCACCCCATAAAATCCGGCCATCTTCAAAATTTGCAATGAAGTGATTGATGTTTTATCCAGTAACATGGTAACATCAAATTGAGGGCTACATTTTTCCCAGTTCGGTGGGCCACTAAATTCGACCCCTGAGCTTAAGTATGAAACGTTGCGATTTATGGCTCCCTTGCTTTACTCCAAAAAGTCAGCCCAATCGAAACCCAAATGTCACTGATAGTGGAATAAATCAAGAGATCAAGAGAAACGTAATTATATCAACATTGACATTCAAAAAAGTCCAACCTCAAAGTATGGTCCCCATTCTGAATGCTTAGGGGATATATTGACAAAAAGGGTTCCTTTAGAACCATGTTCTTGCTTGAACAGAACAGTCGCCAATCAGAACTATTAAAATAACAATTAACGCTTTTTTAGCCAGGCCATCAGCCCTGATTTTGGTCTAACACGAGTATAATCAAGACCAAAAAAACGCCAGCTTTGCTTCTGTATTTTTGTGTCGCCAGAAAATTTTTGAAGTTTATAATCAGCATCCAAGGAGATCCTTGAACAACTTAGCTTTCTAACTCCAAGTCTCTGAACGCTCTATTATAGCATCAAATGCGAAAACCCCTGTGCTTACAAGGCCATTCTTCATCTCATATCATGAAATAATGTGCTTGAAAATTATGCCTGCATCTATACAACTCTGCTATTTACAATGCCTCACGTTACACTTGCAGCAAACCTCAAAAATGGCAATGTTAACCTCTTGATCAAACAGCCAATGGTGTAAGAAAAAACTACGAAAGAAATCTACTCATAAGGATGCCACAGACATGTCTACCTCAGAACATGTCTGGGGTGTCAATATTAGCATGCTCAATATTTTATGAGCATTAGACATTATATAATAATAATAATATCTGACCTCAATGTGAGAGAGAAAAAGCAAGATGGGGCAAGCTGTGACACTTTCCGCTTGTTGTAAGTAAACCACTGACCAAAGCTTAGAAACTGGCGATGTTGCCTCCTTGTGTAGTTTGGGCTTGGCTGCATGCAGCCAGGCCAGCAGGCTCAAGCGCAGGCCCAACAGAAGCAGCCCCAGGGCCAAGGTTTCTCTGTTCAGAAGAATCAGGCTCCATTTCTGGCTCAGAACCAGCAGAATCAAGAGGCTTCTCTTGTTGGGTCTTCCAGCTCCAGCTCTTCCGCATCCCCATCATGCAGGAGCATCCACCAAAAGCCATTCTAAAATCAGGCCCCCCAGAATGGCATGGCATGGCATGGAAGAAAGGGCATAACTCTGACTGCCATAACTAAAAAGCTAGCTCCACAAAAATCCCGAAGCAACAAATAAACATGCAGGGCAATACCTGGCGACCCGATTCAACATTTGTAGCTATATCCCGAAGCCAGATTCAGCATGTCGCCAGAAAAAAGGGGGCGAGATTTGGCTATGGCAGACAGAGAAGAGGCGTCGATAATCCGCAAAAGAAGAGGCTGGATTGGATAAATTAAGAGAAGAGGCCGGATTGGATGGATTAAAAGACGAACTGAAGAATTTGGCGGAATTAGACTGTCTGACTGCTGAGGCAGGTGAGCGATCGAATCAAAGAAAGCCCTGTATTTCTCTCCGAACATATAGCAGTGGATTTCAAAAGAAAATTAAACACAACTGATTGAGGACGGGGAGAAAATATGAATTTTTTTTTAGGCGGACGAAAAAAATGAAACTGATTTATATACGTTTAGAAAGGTAGACAAAAGGTTACATTTAAGATAAGTCCCAAAGGGTGAACAAAATTGAAACTGTGTCTTATATAAGATGGTTATACAAGATGGTTATACAGGTCTATATTCTATTGGTTTCCCAAAGGGATGCAGTATCATATCGATATAGTCCTCCCTTACTGAGCGCACTAAGTTATATTTATGCCATGCCTGGATAATGATGTCCTGATATGCCAGGGTTGGATTTATGATTAAGAGATTAAACAAGTCATTCATTGCCCCATAAAGTTCCCACATATGATCGTCAATATCGTGGAACACGTCCACATTGGTGGACTTCCAGTAGTCCCAACCCCTCTGCATCTTGCATTGTAAGTTGTGGACGATGTTGTCTTGAAGGAGTGTAACAATTTCCCACCCGTTAGCGGAGTGCTGTGGCACGGTTGTTCCTCCCGGGGGGTTCACACATGTATTCCGTAGAATACATGTGCGTGGACGGAGAAGGGGTTTTTCTGAAAAAAAAAGTACGTATACCTGCGGTCGCTCATACGTTTTGGCGCCCAGATGTATGCATTTTCCACGGTCCGGAGATGGATTTCTTCGAGCTGCTAAGGCGTAAGAGTACGTTTTAGGGCTTTGAATCCGAAGCTTGCTGCCAGAAAAACGTCAAGGGATTTGGTGTTTCAGAGGGTTTTGAATCCAAGCTTTGCTCTGATACATAGCGATTTAGTTGAGCGCAGCCACTTCTTGAAGTCCTTGCATACAGGTATGACGAGATGGCATTCTTCCATCTGCCTTTGGCTAGTTACAAAATCTGGATTTTTAGATCTAAGTACTTTGGATGGCCACAGAGTTGAGATTGCTTGTGATTTTTGCTTGCATACAAACAAAGATCTGGGCTACATGCTGGAAGTTCTGTGCCAAGGCATAATATCAACCGTAGCATGGCCCATATGAAGCAAGGCTTGGTGAAACTTTGCCAGTTGGATGCTTGGTCCACAGGAAAATGTCCTTTTGGATGCTGTTGGAGTGAAAGCTAGCATCTACTATGGTCGCTTCATGAATTGAAGCTATCGGATCTGCTTCACCAGCATAAAAAAACAGTGATATTTTTTTGAAATGCAAGTACAGGACATCGAAGCTTGGTCGAAGCATGCTGCTACTTGTGGTAACAAACACACGAAATCTGAGTGCATGATAGGCAATACCAGATTTGATACAAAAAGCAGTTTTTCCGATACTTGGCTTCTAGGCTTATAGGAATGCTTATAAGTGGTGCATGCTTGAGAATGCATGTTACATAGTACCACCAGCTGGAATGACACTTTATATCTGTTGTAGAACTCCTATTATACTATGATTCGTGTTGAAGATGTGCTGAAACAACCTTATCTGCGGCAAGCTTGATGGGCTTAGGGAGCAAAACGAAATTCCTTGTGGCATGATTCTGCATTCTGCAAGACACCCTATGATGATACAAACAAGAAGCAATTTTTAGAAGAGCTCCAAATCAGGTTTGGGAAATTAAATACGTCTGATTTCACTTTCGAATTTTCTATGGCCACGTTCTATGGCTATTTGTCTCATTTAAACATACTTAGACTAGGAATTTGGAAAATGTCCGCCTAGTAATACTTTTAGGCATTTGATTTAGCTTTTCGATGCCTGATGTTTCAATGCAAACAGAGTTATGGTCTATTAGATATGGTCATTTTGCCAATCTGATGTTAATTCTGAGTTATGGTCTATTAGATATTGTCATTTTGCCAATCTGGTGTTAGCTGTGAGTGGCATTGCCTTATGTGGGTTTACTTACGCCACGTGTGGTGTTAGCTGTGAGTGGCATTGCCTTATGTGGGTTTACTTACGTGTGACCTTTGACACCAAAAGCGTATAATATGTGGTCCATGGGACCTGAAATTTTGGTTTACACCTTTGACACCTAGGAGGCTACAATACGTGATCCATATGTGACCTGAAATTACGCGATCCATAACCTGAAATTTGCAGACTGGATGTAAATATACGGTAGAGGGTAGTATACATGAATGAATAATGGACGTAAAAATAAGGTTAAGGGTAGGGCAAGAAGTGCTTAGACTGGGTGTAAAAGTATGGAATCAGGTATGATTCTTCGACAGTATGGGACCGTATACATAGGGGTTTCTATGGAGGGTCAGTCGTATACATAGGGGTTTCTCCTGACTTGATGCACGCACATGCCATATGCCCCTTATATAGAGGTGAACCCCCCGGGTTGTTCCTGTAACCGGCGGTGTAGAAGATGCACAATTAATGATTCTAGGCCTTACATAGAAGTGAATAGCAAGGAAAAAGACAATTAATACAAAGAAACTATAGTTGTATTAATAAATCGGCATAGAAATGCCTATACGAATAATACATATAATAATGGCCAGAGGCCAAACAGTAGAAGCCAAAAATATGCTCAGGAACTAGGTCCTGCATCCTGATCCATCTCCGTAGGGGGCTCCGGTGGTTGTCGCTGGCGGAACAAAGCGACACCGAGACTGATCGTAAGGGCAACTGCTGATGCGCCTCCAGGAGGGAAGGCAGTAGCCAAGGGTGCGGCCACAAGCATCTTCATGCTCATCCAGGCGGCGATATCCTGGCCGAGAGCAGCAAGTGCTAAATCTCGATTCACGAGCACTGCAATATGAAGATTGTAGGGGAGCTTCCTATGCCCGGCCATAGCGGACAAAGCCTTCAACGTCCAAAAGGATGTCTCGGCCTCTGGAGCGAGCGCTCTGGGAAAGAATAGAACTTGGCCCAGCCGGAAAGCTGAGAGGAAGAATTTAAATGATTCTTCAAGGGCTACTACCTCGGAAATTGTGGAGGTTGCCACTTCAGCCTCCAGATTTACTGTAACCTGATTCTCGTAGATTTCGTCCTTCTCCTCTTTGAGATGTTCTTTGTTATCATAGAAATCTTCCCCTTCATCGTCTTTCTCCATAGGTATCACTACATCGTTAATGTTAGGGACGCGTGGACCCATGGCAGCAAAAGCATCTTCAGGTGGGGGACAAGGAGGGTCTTGTAACATGAGGTGCCGCAATTCTGGCAAGGTTTCCACAGGTTCAAGATCTTCCGAATGGAACCTAAGCAACTGCTGGATCTGGGGTGGGTACTCAGGAGGTGAGAAATCAATGAAATCACCTTGATAGTACTCAGCCAGCTCATACAAGATATACTCTTTCTTCATACCCCGGGAATGGGCGATAACATGGTATGGCCACAAGATATCGTCGAGCAGCAGATACTCTTGATTATTGAGAAGAATCGTCGGAAGCCCATCTAGTCCGGCGCGTTTATGGCCCAGAGTTCGGGGCACGGGCATTTCGGCAGCGAGTTGCTTCCAACGGTTAAAATCGGTATGGCTAATCTCGTCATCTTCGTCTGGATCAGCAGGAATAGGCACCTTCCCTTTTTCCAATGGAGTAGAGTTAGCCTCTACATATTGGTCCATGAGAATGGCCAAAGCAAAGTGGACCTCAAAATAAATTTGATGACGGCCAAAATGAAGAATAGGAGCATGCTTGGCCCGACGTTGAATGCCAGAAAGAGTGTCCTCTGCATGTCGATCATCGCCTAGAATCTGCATGAGTATATCTTTGTGAAGATATAACTGAGGAGGATCTCTATAAGGTTGACATTTTGGAACCATTTCTTAAGTATAAAACTCCAAGAAATCTGCATCATCAGGGTGAGCCTCTATATTTGTTATGAGATCCACCTGCTGCAACAAATAAGGGTGGAGAAGCTCAAATGAAACTTGCGACTCCCAGTGCTCTCCATCCTGGTACCACTGGTGGCGCTTGGCGTAGTCCATAGCGGTTTGACGGGAGGACGAGGAGCAAAAATGTGGAAGGCTGAGCAACAATGAAACCCTAAAAAGTAGGAACACTTTTTTTTAAAAAGAGGGAACTTTTATCAGGGAATATTCCTTGGGGCTGTTGCTTTATCATTATTATTATCAGGATCGACAGATCTGACGATTATAGTAGACAAGGGTGCATCTCGTTTACAATATGTAGCACAAAACTGAAGAAACTCGCCAAACTTGCATCATAAAACATACAAAAAGTCCCAAATTCCCGTCCTCTAAAGATATCCCTTGGGGTTTGAATATAGGCAAACCCAATGTATCACCAGTAGCAACACAAGAATCTTCTCTAAAATCCTCGTCTCAAAATACCATTCGTATGCAACATATAATCCCTAATTTACGTTCTACCCTAGGTTAATAATAACTACATATAGAAACTTTACATATTGATAAGCAATAAATCTTTATGCCTCGGCTGCACCCATTGCTAGAAAAACCTTTATTGTTTTCATCAGTGGCATATATCAAACAATTATTGCATTTAGACCATTATAACCAAAAAATTTGGTGTTGATTGCGCAACATTATTTGCACACAATTGCATAGTGGACCCAAAGCTCAAGGTCCAATATATTTCATTTCTTTTTCATTTTAGCCATTTGATTGCAAGGAAATCTTTCCATGTTCACTTACTTTATCTTTGGATGTCATTATATAAACATAAACTTCTCATCGTATTGCAAGAACGAGTAAGTAACGTAGAGCGAGCGTAGCGAGCGAGCGAGCGTAAGCGTAGCGAGTAAGCGAGCGTAAGCGAGCGTAGCGAGCGAAGCGAGCGAGTAAGTAACGCAAGTAACAGAATAGAATAGAATAGAATAGAATAAAATAGAATAGATTTTTTATCGTCCACGAGAGACCAATTGGCCTATGGGACCCAAACAAAAAGAGAGCAGCAAGTGTATTGCTGTCAGGATTAAAAAACCCCCGCCCCGATGGGTTTTCGAGGGAAAAACCTTAACAGTAATAAGGATGCTGGCACGTTGTACAATTGTATAGGATAGTTCAATACTGTCCCACAATTAAACGATTTGATTCTAATACATGTTGTTTCATTCATCTAAACCACGCTACTACGGTTCACAAACAAGGTGGACTAATGGTATACCTTGATAAGTAACACAATTCCTTACAATTTATTAACCAAATCCTTATTGCTTGTTTTCCTCCTCCCTTATTTCTTTCTCTTTGATCAACACGCACTCATATCAGATTGTACTTCTTCATTCGTCGCTTCTTCTCATTTTGCCTTCCCCAACGTCTAATTTCCTATCAAATCTTTATTTAGCTTCCTCATCTACCCCGAACCCTCCTTCTTCTCTCCTTACCCCTTGCCCCAAGCATGCTCTACTACTAGTAGGTTTTTTTTTTTTAATTAAAGAGTTTAGTTTTTTTTATCCAAGAATATTTAACAATGTTTAACTCCAAAGGGCTACCTTAAGCCATAAGCATAAATTTCGTAAGTCCATAACTTTATAAAAAAGGAGGAAGATGTTGAATTAATCCAAATGAAAGCATATATTGGGTAAATTATCAACAGCCAAGATGGGACATATCCTCCATCAGCAATTGTCTTTTTGTTTCTTTAATTGATGAGAGATGGGCCACCACGCCTACATCAAAGGTGCAACTTTTCCACAATCAATAGTCTTGCCAACAATTAAAATGCCAATCCTTTTGTGGAGAGATCTTGCTAAATCATTTGAGATATATGGAAGTTCATTCTTTTGAAAGCAATCCAATCTATCTACACAACCACTTTACCTAGAACGATAGACCCAATCCACAAAGAACTCGGCTTCATGCATATATTACTATAACTAGATCAAAAAGTGAGATCCTTTGATTGAATGGTACCCTCAGCAGAAGACAATCATGCCTTAAGAAAATTGTGCTATTTTGTCATAAGACATCAGCGATCTAATTATAAAGCTCTAGATCTATAACTGGATCCAGAACTGTCTCTGACCCCATGGGTCTAGAATCAAATCCATCTCAAATGAAGAAAACCTTAAAACAAAGCCATATTTGCTAATTTGACTTGATGTTAGTATATAGCATCAAGGGGTTTTGCTAAAGCCACGATCTACACAATAATGTCATGACTCCAAAGGAATATATTACTTCTAAGGAAATCCATAACACCACAAAATCTACAACTTGGAATGGGTCAAAATATCATTCTTAGATTATTTTTGAAGCGAGAGAATCATTGCGGGACAGCTAGTATAGAATACACTTACAGAAAAGCATATGGATCTAGAACAATTTGTTGGGGGATCGAGCTTATGAAATAAAAGACCAAATATTTGGAAAATGAAAAAAAAATACAATACTTGCTATATAACGCAAAACACAGTCCTGCAAGTTTGAAATTTGCTTATTGTAATACACACATTAGGTGCCTTACTTTAAGTCTTAGACTCTGAGCAAGCATCACAGTAGTTAAGAGTAACTTCACAATTTCCATCTGCAAAGGCATGGCTTCCACACTTTCTACATGGCTGGTCATTATAAATATGCCTAAACAGTCCCTTCAGCACATCTCCATATAAAGAGTAGGAATATCCATTCACACACCTAAAAATGGCTGTGCAATGCCCATACACCTTGGAAGTGTATGTTGTATATCTAATATTATCATAATACCTATTAAAAGCTTCAATACAATTATTTTGATTAACACTGGGACATGAGCTTGAGCCTAAACAATTATCCGAATAAGCAGCAACCAATAAAGAGCGTAAGATGAGAACCAAAATAATAACACAAGCCATTTTCATCATAGTGATGGATGGCATTGGATGTAAATATGCTAGATTTTGATGCTGCTATAACCTCAACAATCTCTTAAATATGGAGTACAAGTGATGGTTGCAAACTTGAACACGTCATAAAGGAACATATAATAGCATTTTTTTTGGACTATAACCAGACAGGTGGCCACTAAAGTTGGGATATGTGTGAGCATGGTGTTCCCACCACTTAAAGCAATAAAAAGATAATTGACGATGGAGGAGGTACTTGTTGACAAATTGCCCAATCTGAGCTTTCATTGGGTTTAATTTTCAACATCTACGTACATGCAAGTAACTTTATGGGCAAATCTTTATTTGTGCTGATGTAGACTTTGTGTGAATAATGTTTCGTTGGAGCTTAGCATTACATAATTATCAAGGTGTGTAAGGACATTTTAGGATATTAATTATTGGTGTTTATAGTTGTCTATGAAATATGATTGAATTCTTATTTTGAGCTTAAATACTAGAATTTAGTGTTCAACTAGGTGTATTGTTTTCATAGAGCCTATATATGTTGGATTAGCAAATACATTCATTGGACATGTGCTATGATATTTAAAACTTAGCTTTAAGAATATTTACAAATATGAAATTAAATTATGTACCACATATATTCTAAACGAGGTGCATGCTGGACTACCCCGGTCATTAGAACCGTAAATCATATGGCCCAGAATATATATTGGGGCTCATCTCGTTTGAATTATGATCATCTATGGTTGGGAGGGCCTATGATTGTGAAATATGAAATAAGGTTTTAAAATAAGAAATTGGATCTACTCTCTTTTCTTTTTCTTTTCCCTTTTTTTGAATTAACAATCCATTCAATTGTCTTAAAGGTGTGGTCTATAGTTTTAGGTATGGTTATTTATCCATCCAAATCAAATCCCCTTGGAATCCTCTGTTATTGTGCCTCATTTTGGGCCATAGGTATCAATCCTCGTTTGTGGGTATTCTCCCACAAGTTAGGGTATACTATATAGCAAGATCGATGAGATACTATAAGTTTCAAAATAAATTTACTTAATAGTATTTATTTGGTGCACGTATTATACAATGATTGGAGGGAGAAAAGGGCTCTCGCTGCCCTGCACCACCCCTTGTGTGATATACACCCAAACAAAAAGGGATTTTAGGGAGAATTTAATTATAAGCATAAGGGTAGTGGTTTGTGTTGTTTAAAAAAAAAGAGGGGGGGGAGAGAGGAGAGAAGATGAAAGTTAGCCCCTTCAATGTCTTGAGAGAAGGCCTTTTCTACACATATATAATGCAGTTTTCTATTTCTATTTTCTGTTTTTTGTTGCACAAAATTTTTCAGTGCCGCAATCCATTTGAATGTTTGGTTGCCACGTATTTTTTCTTGGTCAAAGATCTTGACGCCTAGCAAAAGCCCGATCCAATCGAAGCGATGGCCATGACAGCGAGCAGCGAGGAGCTATTGCGGCAACAAGACATCGTTAGGAAACTGGATCGGAAGTGCCAGGGAGACGTCATAACTGCGTTTGGGTGGGGGGCATCGATTAGGTTTAGGGTTCCTGCCTTGTCGTTTTGCCATGTTCGTGTCTATGGCTCCTGCCCATCTCACTCTAGGACATGGATTGGAGCCCTCGTGATCCTTCTTGCTCGGAATATTGTGATCAGCAAAGCTTTGCAGATCCTTGCGCGATGAACTCGATGAAGAGATCGATGAGCAAAAAGGTCTTAACACTCTTGGATACGACCAATTTTTAGCTATTTTGCATCTCCTGCCCTTTCGACCAATTATTTTTTTGGGCATGCCATGTCGCAATTATTTGCCTAGCTGATTCATGAGCTCAGATTTGGACGATTTGGATGATGTGCTGCAGAACTATTGCAGAGGGAAAGCCTGGGCGATCAAGGCTCAGAAAACTCTATCTACAAATTTTCCCATTCATATGCTGCAATGGCAGATCGTATCGCATGATCAGAACGACCTGCGAGCACTTATGGGCGCAGTGCATGTAGATTCGATTTCTTTTGAAACAAACAAATTCAAAGGCCAATCCCTGGGGACTTTTAAAAATAAAAGCTCTGATTCATCAGAAGGATCCGACTCATAAATTCTTCTCGAAGTTAGAATTTCGGCACAACAAGCCCATCTAAGTTTTGGATTAAGTTGATTTATTCTGTTCATGGCAAGAAAAAGGAATAGGGATACAAGAAGTCCAGTATCAGCTAGCACGATGTAGAAATACCGAGGGCTTTTATCAACCACCGCCCACTACATTTTTATGATATCATAGGAACGCTTGATTTTTTTGCATGAATTTTTTATTTTCTCATGGTTCTTTGAGTTCAGGGTACATCTCAAGTTGGTGTCAATGAACCATAAGAAGTTTGATGAACTTTTTTTTTTGAAGTCTAAACCCTACCCTAAAAAAATCTTATATCAATGCATTATTTCTTCTTTCGCACGAGTATCTGTTAGATTAGATATCTTTTTGCACAATAAGGTTGCCAAATTATCTCCGGAGTAAGATTTGGATAATGGTTTGGCGAGAAAATATATGCTTTAGTGGTTAGAATTAGAATATTTCTGCTTTTGTGCAACGACGGCCGAGCATGGCAGGGCAGCCAGATCTGACTTCAAGCTTGCTTTTCTGGTATGCTGTGACCATGTGGACTTCCAAACAGTGCCGCTGGAGATGATGATTGCTGACCAGGTGAAGATCTGCAGATTTGGATGGAATGGTTTGGCTGCACATGGTCGATTTGAATGAGAAACTTCTGAGCGGTTTGGCTATGCAGGGAAGGAGCTACAACGATAGCATACAAGCTATAGCGCTGATGCGAATATGTTTTATGTCTTGTTTGCTGCCTTTCTGCTTTGTTTATGTAGACATCTCCTTTCTGAGGTTTCTTAGTAAGGCTGCTCTAGGAATCTGGAATCTTGAAGTTTGTGAGAAAGGCTTCTTGTTGAGGCTTCTTTGTAAACCTACTCTATGAATCCAGAAGCTTTAAGTTTGTGCTTTCATGCACTTCTGTTTACCAGCCTCATGTGATAAACCATGTTACCGGCTCTGTTTCGAATGGTACAGCAAAAATTGAAGCTTTGTTTCAGGAGGAGCGAACGCCAATTTCTTTGCAGGAACATTTTTTTTGGCTTTGCAATGGTTCCTGCCTCTGTATTTGCCACTCATATACATATTTTTGTACGTATATACATATGCAGGGGAGCAGTGCGCTAATATACGTGGGTGTGAGGTGTATATTTGTGGACTCTAGATCAGGCATATTTCTAAGAATATGCTCAGATACAATGGAAAAAAAAACAATAAGGAGTGACAATAAGGAGTGCACAAATCAAACAAAAGAATGGCCATTGTAAATATTAAAGGAGTTTTTGCTAAGCCCGCTTACGACATTTCTTGCATTGTTAACTGCTTACGATATTTTTGCATTCTTAAAGGAGTTTTTGCCTAACCCGCTTACGACATTTCTTGCATTCTTAACCTATCCACTTGCCGACACATCATCAAAAATCATTTTACACCATTGGATTACAAAATTTGAGATCTGACGATAAGAAAAAATAGAAAATGCAGAGAAAATAAATCCCCTTCTTCGACGATTCTCTTTCGTGGAAGAAAGTTCTGGAATATCAACCTTCAGATGTTGCAGAGCTTATATATGTTGGAGCATGGTCGGAGCTTTGATGAAGTATGATGCTTGAAATTGTCGCCGATTCAGGGTGGTATGGAGTGGAGATTAATATTGTTGGGTAAGTCTTGCACCTTGTTTATGGCCAAACGGGTCTGTTAATGCACAAAAATGATTTCTGAATAAAATCGTGGAACGATGAAATGGGTCATTACTTTTCGATTTGTTTTCAAACCCGTAATTTTATGTTAGTTGAGCCGAAATCGTAGCACTACTGAAAGATTTTAAAATCTTTTAACAATGGACTATGCAAGCAGATTAGTCGTTTGGATTACTGTATTTTTTAAGTAGGATCTAAGCTGTATTTTTCCTACAAAGTAGTGGCAGACACATACATTAGTTTTTCCCAGCCATTACTTGAAATTCATTTTGTTACCCTTCTGCATATACATTTTAGCGCTTGATGGTGCTTGATGGCAGCAGGAGTGATCTCTTGCTTAAAATATTGTACCCATTCTGCTGCAGACATTGTAGAGAGAGTTCAAGATGTCTAAATCTTCAGAAAATGAATTGTGTGAGGCTAAAAACTGCAATACCAAGCTTCGATATAGAATAAACGAGATTGATGCTGGCAATTATATGGATAATCTTCCAAACTCATACTCCATATGCTTTTATCAATACCACGATCAGTCATCTAAGAGAGACTGCACTAGATTCCCAATTTGAGCTTGAATTCAATAGTGCATGCGACCGTGTTTGTGAATGAAGCTTGAAAAACCATGTTTTTGCTTGAATGCTCTTGTATTGAGAATAACGATATGGATTAAATTTACCTCCATCTTTCCTTTTCTGATGCAGAATCAAGCATAAAATGTATGATTGGATTGGATGGTAATGCTCCAACCATATTACTCCTTTCATGTCCGTTTGTTTGAGCATTGTTGACACTTGATATGCTTTGACTTTTTAAGAGTTCAATTCAGAAACATGCTCTACTATTGGGTCTTCAACATTGTCTATTGTTGGTCTACATGATTTCAGAGCGTTGTATCCTTCTTTGCTTCCGAAACTGGGCTTAGTGTCACAATATTTTGCATCATTACAACCACTTGATTTATAGTTTATATTAATGATTGGCTAGACTAAGACAGTGAGAAATGATGGTTAAGTGCACCTTAGGATGTACATTTTTGTTTTGTCATGATGTCTTGCATCTTTATGCAGGCTAATGAGGCCCTTGAGCATATGGACATGCACATATGTTATTAATAATGCCAATTGCACTTTTAGAGATGATTCCACTGCAAATTATAATGGGTTATGTGATGCTTTTTGCGATGCAGATTATAATGGGTTTGTGATTCTTTTGTGACGCAGATACCAACATTATACGCAGATTATTTGGCCCGCCATGGTCTGGTTAAAAATTGTTCTGATCCCTAGGGTTGATTTGTTTTCTTTGAAAGAGTTCAGAGCTATAATCGCTTGGTGCATTGGAGTTCTTTCACACATCCTTCCAATCCGTTCACACATTTATTTGGAAAATCCTATGTGCAAATTAGTTTTGGTAAAGCATGCCAATTGGTTAATACTGCAACTCAGAACAACATGTCCATTGCATTGTATGCAGTTTATAGGTCAAGCTTTGTGAAGTTGCTGGTAGAAAGGATGATCAAGAAGGGCAATCTGATTTGTTGTGTGGCTTTAAGAATGGAAGACAAATGTTTCAAGCATAATTTTGATGTCGATGGCCTTCTCTCCATGCTATAAGTCATGCTCATAATATCTTTGAATTTGTAATTCCCTATTACATGTGTAACCTTTTACATCTGCACTCATGCAAATCCATCCCCTTAACTATAAATACATCCGAACCTTTGATTCCTGCCAATATCCATAACTATATTATATCTGCTGCAATGTTTAATTTCTTATGTGTATATATTAGTGACATTATAGTCAAACCAGCTTCAAATTTGTTTAATTTCTTTTTCGCTTGCTTTTTTTTTTTCTCTCTGGATCCCTTTCTTAGGTATTGTACTACATCATCATGGCTTTCTACATTAGCTATGGCACCTAGATCATATCCATTGTATATTAATGTTAGTGCTTATGAGGTCAACTTGCATATTTATATTAAGCTAATGTTAGCGCATGTTATGGGCTTATTGATGCTTTTTTAGATTTAGAACTTTTGAGTTTTATTGTTATAAAATGCATGTCCATGTTTCATTTTCAAATGGACGCAATTTCCTTCCTTGATATTCTGATATCAAACAAAAAGGCATGCAACTCATAGTAGACGAGGAAGTTCTCCTTTTCCCTTCCATGGGGAAGGACAAATGTATTATGGCTCGCTTGCCCTCTAGATGTACCCATAATAATTTCGTTACGCCGATTGATGTATAGACATTCATGGCGGTAGCTACCCCAAGCAAATCAAATTATGCATATTAGCATCCATTTTCTCAACATGTTAGTTTAGTTCTCAAACTACTTGATGCATGCACGACTATTTGGTTGCAAAAAGGACATGACTGACCACCTATCTCATACATTGTTAGTTCTTATTTTTTGACCCATATCCATTGACCTAGGTTTAAATAAAGGCCAATCATATTTGTTGTAGCACATAGATCTTTTTTCTTCCTCTTTTGTTATATTTGCTCTTTATCCCTTTCTTTTTGTTCGTCCATTTGGTCTAGTGGTAACACACTAGTTCCTTTGCAATGTGGTCTCGAGTTCGAGACCGCCCAGAATCGCACTCTGTACTGCTGGGGGTCAAATCCCAACAGACGCAATGTAAGGTGGTTGGGGGCAGGGCCCAACCAAGCAATGTAGTGTGGTGTGTGGTCACATATCCAGTTGGATGCTGCCTAGTGGTGTGACGTTAAAACTACTATCTATCTATCTATCTATCTATCTTTGACTCCCTCCAGCATACCCTAGTCCACCTATGCAACTAATCTAACTCGGTCCATCCCCAAGTTTGCCTTACTCCTAGTTTCTAATTGCACTCTATTGAAAGGATATATTCTAATTATAAAGAACATATCCTTTGCTGCAAAATTGCCTTGCAAACATGCAAACTTTAGCAAATAATACAAAAGACAATACCAACTTTATGTGGCAATGGATATGAAACTAGAAGCTGAGAGTGATGGCAGAAGCTTAGGCATTTAACATACATATCATTCCCAAGATGATTTTTGCAGGCCGAACTTCTCTATTTTCGTTGTATCAATGAGGTATGAATAAGCTATCTACAAAAGTATCCTCAATAATGCTACCAATGTTAGTTCTATCCTAGACTGAGAAGCGCTCATTTCATCAAACATTGTCTCCTTCTGTCTGTTCATATATTTTGCATTTCAAGCATATCAGGATGGATATCACGAACAACATTGGGTATTTAATGGAATGGAGATCGTTTCATGGACCATCTGTATTGTGTTGCAGGGCTGTGAAAATGATACCTTACCTATCTTGTTTCTTAAGAACTGAGATATCTTTTTAGATCGTATCATATACTGGTTTCTTAGCTGGAGATATTGTCACAGGGTGTATCTATCTTCTTGGTGTATGAGAGCTGCTCCTGCTTCCTCAAGCTTCCCAAATCGATTTGGGAAGGGTTGGGGAAGCTTGCCCCAAAGGATAGTTCACTAGATATAGCAATTTCCCTCTTGGCCAGTCGAGTTTGGCCAAGTCGCATGAACCTAGAGGTGAAGTTACTAATTTAAATAACGTAGCTAACTCCACTTTATTAATATCCACATGAGTAATTAGTAGAGCTGTTAATTATTCATGGTGACGTATCATGTATTTGTATGGATTACGTACAAAGTACTGGCACATCACATTCTCCCATCTTAGGTTAATGTTGTCCTAGAATTAAGGTACATCATATATTTGACCTTTCTACAGACAAAATTTTTATTGAACAAACTATTTATGGAATAAGTAATATACTTCATTATAAGACAAAGATGGTATATTGTTCAGACATGATCACGAGGAGATAACCCTTTCAAAGAAAGAGGAAGATATCAAGATAGCCATAAAGGAAGACACGGATAGGGAGGAACAGCATGTCAACACCACTGACATAGGCACATCTATTAAAAGGAGCAAACCTCAAGACGATATGGCAAGGTATTTTGCCTCAATCTTCAAACATAAGGATGTTTACTTCGTCAACAAAGATCTTTTGCCAGAAGGACAAGCATCACATGTGGGGCTTTGTGATGCTCCCCGAGCCTATAAGATGCTCCCATTATATAAATACGGGAAATTCCCCTCCCATGGCGACTCCATCATCAAGGAAAGGCCCTCCGTCTGACTCGGACCACTTGCGATGGCCAAATGTCTGGATGAAGGTCACAGCGGTGTCATTCGTCCCATGCCTTCTATGGGAATTCTATATAGCGGAAGTGTACATATATGTTAGCACCTAGCACATCATACCTAATAATATGCCACCCCAAAGGGTGGCCCATCCATCATCAAGACAACATCAACATAATACCAACATAACATAGGAAATGCACCATAAATGAAGGTTGTACCCGGGGCTCAGACTCAAGGGGGTCAACTGAGGGTCAGGGCCTCCGGATAACAACAGAGGAAATCATGACAATGGCATTGGCTGGCATACAACAATGGCTAGAGTAGTCCAGCCCTCTTGTGCTGGAACATGCTATGGCATGGTTGTAGCCTTCTGGAGATGCAGTCTCATGGAACCACCCTATGAGACTACTCCAGGCTACATCTCCCTAGTCCGATGAGGTAGGAATGGGGTGAATCCCCTCCCGGGCACGATAGTTCCATAGGTGGCTAGAGGATCGTGGCACCACTGGTACCCCCGCATCCGTACCTGACTTAACTCCCCAAAATCCAGAAGCCGGCCCCCGCCACACTCATTGAGTCTAGGGCGTCCTATAAATACGTATCCTGCGACCCAGGGGATATCAAACCCATACCCGGCCCACACACTGTGACCGACCATAAGCTAGCACACTATACCACGCCAGGCAAGGTTCCACCTCTACTTCACCACCGTGTCCGTTATTTGGTGTTGAACCACAACATACCATCCCCAGCCATACAATTACATATCTACACATACAAGGGCTAGTTAGAAGATCAATCTATCTAGGTACTAACCTATGTCTTGGCTTGATCCATTGTCTCTGAGGGTTTCCATGGTTAGTTGGTTTGACAGGTCTGAACAAGCGGTTGCTCCTTCTCCAACTCTTTTCAAATCGATCTGGGGCAGAATTGAGGCTGGAGACCCACTTGATTACCTCCCAAATAAATAAGTAGCCTGGACCAATCGAGTTGGTTTAGGTGGCTTTACCCCATTCGTCCAATTATTCCACTTGATAATAAATAACTAGGGATTTAGTTATTTAATAGCTTAATTAACTAGTATTTTAGCATAGCTAATTTAAATCCTTTTAGTTTAAGCTGCAATGGTCCCAAAATATCCATAGTGACGTGTCATGAAATTTATACGTATACTATACAAATGCATGAAACATCACATTCTCCCCTCCCCCCTAGAAAAATGATGTCCTCAGCATTGGGGTTAGGTGGTGAGATGTTAACAAGAATTAAATTATGAAGGATCTAATATATTGAAATAAGTAATACAGAAAGTACATAAGTAGATTACAAATGCTTACAGTTTAGGACCATAGTCCTCCACAGACAATACATGTGCAATTATAATTGTGGTCCTCAATGGACCATACTGGCATATATGAAAACAAGAAGATGGGGCCTCAATGACCCCTAAGATGCTACAGGTCCCACAATAACTGCTATTGGCATGTAGATTCAGAGTACATCGGTACTTATTAAGATAATATAAAGATTGTGGTTGGAGGGTCCACCCCCTTTAAAAAGCAAGAAAGAAAAACAAAGAAAAAGAGTGTCCCATCATGCCTAAGGCCTGCTATTCGTCTTGGCATAAGGAATGACATCATTCCTATTATAGCCACAGCCGAAAACATCCTATCATGCCTAAATGCTCATTCCCAATCCTAGGATGCAGCTAATCCCAACCCCTGCATGATCCCTGCCGGATCAAACACTCAATTGCTTACCGTTGGAGTTAGAGTCGATAGCATCGTAATTGGTCCGACCTTGGCACTGTCGCATAAAGTCTGGGTAAGCCTTAACAAGATCTGCCTTAAGAACCCATGTATCATCTTCCGTTGGTAAGTGCTTCCACTTAACCAAATATTGCAAGATTTGAGTTCTTCGGGTTTGCTTATATATTCGATCAAGAAGAGCCTGTGGGACGATCTCCAATTCTTCATCAGTCATTAGTGTTGGTGTATCAAGGATCTCTTCTGCATCGGGTGTATGTTTCTTCAAAAGGCTTATGTGGAAAACTTTATGGACCTTTAGATGCACGGGCAAATTCAACTTATAAGCTTGAGGGCCTATTTATTGGATGATTTCAAAGGGTCCCGCCCATCGTGGTGACAGTTTATTACAATTGCCAATCTTAAGCTTAGCTTGCTTGACCTTAATCTTCAGCCAGACAGATTCACCAACTTGAAATTCCATGGCATGTGATGCTTGTCTACGACACTCTTTTGCCTACTTCTGCTGCCCAATAATTAACCACGGACTTCTTCCACCAAGGCTTGCATATCCATATGCAATTGTTGTGACACTTCCACCTTGGAAACATGATTGTGCCATATGTCTGGAGTGAGGCATTGGTATCCATAATTAATCATAAATGGAGACATTCTGGAAGACTCCAATTTGGTACTATTGTAGGCAAACTCTACTAAATAGATGTAGTCTGCCCATTGTGATTGCTTGTTCCAGACATAATTACGCAGCATAATTTCAATAATTTGATTAGTGCATTCCATCTAACCGTCTGTCTGAGGGTGATATGCGGTATTCATGACAAACTTTATTTGAATAGTGCCAAAGAAATCCTTTCCAAAAGCAATAATAAACTTAGGGTCCCGATCTGAGATGGTGCGTAGCATACCATGAAGGCCAAAAATCTCTTGAGAGAACAACAATGTCGTGTCCAAGGTGGTATCAATAGTTCGACATGGCAAGAAATAGGCCACCTTAGAAAGCTTATCCACCACTACCATTAATGCATCAAATCCTTTGAGAGTTCTCAGAAGACTGACGATGAAATCCATGGTGATAACTTCCCATTTGGCATGGGAAACTTCCAATGGCTCTAACTCTCCTAGAATCCGTAACTATTCTGCCTTCATTTGCTGGCAAAGTTGGCACTGCTTACTGTAATGGGCAATGTGCTTCTTCATTCCCGGCAAAAAGTAGCTTAGATCTAATCTTGAAATAGGTTTTCATGAATCCGGCATGTCCATCTATAGGTCTATTATGTATGTCATGGAGAATGAGCTTTCGAAATCTTAATGTCTCTGGCACACATAATCTATTTTGGTAATAAAGGAGCTTCCCTTCCTTTTTGTAATGACGGAAAGTCTCATGCTCTTTATCTGTCCTGACCTCCTTAGATAAGCTTTTCCAAACCTCGTGAAATTCAGGATCGGTCGGAAGAGCTTGCTCAATTGTTTTTCCGAACTCACTAGTGAGCATGGAGATAGCATTACAATGTGTGCCGGTGACGAAAGGATGCCTAGAAAGGCATCAGCAACAACATTGTACTTGCCTGGCTTGTAGACAACCTCAAAATCATTTTTTTTTTTTTTTTTTTTTTTTTTGAAGGCAAGATATTTAAATTTTATTGATAAAGAAATGGTACAAGACCTTATTACACGCCTCTTAATAGGCTAGATAGGAAGTATTCGAACCACACCCAAGAAGAGGGGTGGATAAGATGCACAAACTTAGTACTTGAGCAAGGGTAGCTCTACTTCTTCTCTGTTATTCCTCATACTAACGGGGGCCATCCCTTTTCCTCAAACATGAGTACTCTGGCACAAACCTACACCTCTTCTAAAGAATAAGAGATACTAAAGGAACAGCCCCTGGATCTTTCCACCTGTTTGAGACATCTCATTCATCCCTCAAAAGGGGTGTCAAATTGATATGCCAAGAAGAGATTCTATCACACATGAAGTTTCTATCAGATCAAAGAAAGAACAGAAAGCACAATACTTCCTGAAGCTGCAACCACTTGAAGCTCGTCCCCTTGAAGATGCAAAGTGCCTGGGAAGGCCAGGAGAGCCAGCTTCATCCCGCGCGTTAACTAGGCTCTGTAATCCACTACATCGCGGTACTATAAGAGGTGCTCCATCTTCCCACTATGAAGGACATCTCCCAAGCCTGCCCCAACAGGGTGGTCTGCCATCCCCTCCCTACACATCCCAAGCGCCAGCATGGGCCACAACTTCCAACGCTCCTTCCAGCTGCAAGCAGACCTGGTCTCCCGCCCAAGGCCTACTTATTTGCTATCTTTCCCTGTTTAATCTGTACAAACTGAACAAGTTAAATAGAAAATCATCTTCCCCTAAGCTGGGATGGGCGGCAGACAGCATGAGTGCTCCTGGAATAAAGATCCACACTGCGCCAAGAGCATATTACTCTAAACTGTCACATGGCTTGTAAAAAGAGAGTTCAAGTAAACAACACAGAAGTTCTGATGCATTCTTGGATAGAACTGCTCAGAACTGAAAGATCATACTTGAAAAACTTCCACAAACCTTTGGCTGCCTGGCAAAACCGAAGTTGAAGCAGAGACATCATACCTTTTCCTGTCAAAGATTCAGCGAGAAGCAGAGGAACAGAGCAGGCGGCTATACTCTGCTGGCTCGCCTCTGTTATCCAAATCCGAAATAGACAGGGAGGGGATGGACGAAAATGCATCAAACCCAGCCCGTCATAGCAGCAGCAGCGGATTTTCCGCCACTCTTCCAGCTTCGATGCAGCCTAATCTGAGCTTCAGACATCGGGCGGCCGCCGCCGCCGCCCTAAGCGCAAACCCTATCCATCCTAAGCGCAAAATCATATTCCTCCAGGAATTCTATCCATCTATATTGACAAAGATTGAGGTGGGATTGCTTGAAGATATATTGGAGACTTTGATGATCAGTGTCCAACTGGAATCTCCTCCCCATAAGGTAATGTCTCCAAATTCGAAAAGCCCGCACAACGCAAGCAATTCTTGGTCATGGGTTGGGTATCTCTGTTCAGCTTCATTCATCTTCTTGGAGTCTCAGGCGATGACTCTTTCCTCTTGCATTAACATGCCTCCAGTAGCGATTTTACACGCATCGGTAGCAACCTACTTATCCTTCTGAGGATCTGGCAAGATAGGAATTAGAGCAGTGGTGGATGCTTCGTTCAATTACTGGAATCCTGATTGGACTTTCTCCTTCCAATATGTCATCCAATCCCTGACTTTTTCATGTTTCGAGATCAATAAGGGGGGCTGCTGTCTTGGCGAAATCCTTAACAAATTTTCGATAGTATCCCACTAAACCGAGAAAACTTCTGACCTCTGAAACATTTGTAAGAGAGAGCCACTCTTTAACTGCCTCAATCTTAACTGGATCTATAGAAATGCCATCATTTGAAACAATGTGTCCTAAGTGCTCTACTTTAGTGGTCGCAAAGTTGAACTTGAAGAATTTAGCAAATAGCTGATGGCGTCGCAAATTCTGTAAGGCCAGCCAAAGATGGCATTCATGGTCTTCCAAAGTCTTACTATAAATAAGTATGTCATAAAAAAAATGATAATAAAAATCTAGATAGTCACGAAAGACATCGTTCATTAGCCACATTTATGTGGCAAGGGCATTGGTTAGCCTAAAGAGCATAACCGTGAATTCATAATGCCCATAGCTGGTCCTGAAAGCCGAATTATGGATATTGCCCTCCTTGATCCTTAATTATTTGGTGATACTCTAATCAAACTTGGAGAAGTATTTAGCTCCTTGCAATTGGCCCATAAGCTCATTGGCACGTGGTAGAGTATACCGATTCTTAATAGTATGCTTATTTAGTTGCCGGTAATCAACACACATTCGCAACATGCCATTCTTTTTCTTGACAAATAGGATCAGTGCCCCAAAAGGTAGACACTTGGGCAAATAAAGCCTAGCTAAAGAAGTTCCCACAATTGCTTCTTAAGCTCCGCTAATTCTGGGGTGCTCATATGGTACGGAGCCTTACTAGTAGGTTTGGTACCGGATTGAAGTGCAATTTCACATTCTACTCCTCTGAAAGGTGGCAGTTTCTGATCTCATCTGGAAAAGGGTCTTGAAATTCCCGAATCAAGCTTCCAATGACTTTGGGCAAGCTTCTAATAACCTCTTCTTGCTTAGAAATAACTTCTACTGATGTGAGTCTAACAATACAAGCAATTTTATCTCTCCTGATGGCCTTATCCAACTAACGCAATGAAATATATTACATAATTGAAATTACTGGATTATCTGTTATAGTGACATGAGCCCCATTAGATGCATTAAATGTGATCTCTCGCTTTTCACATTCAATATTGGCCACAAGCTCTGTCTCGCCTTAGCTGGTCGTGAGCCTCCCTAGGAATAGATTGAAGAATTTGTTGTAGTGATTGCCGTTTTTTTTTTTTTTTTTTTTTTTTTAATTAGATGGCTTGTTAATGGGCTGTAAAATTCAAGCAGTAAATACAAAAATATGTTGGTCTAAACATTACCCCTTATTGTGGTAAAATGATTATAGACGCTTATATTATACAGACCTTTACATAATGTAAGAAAAAATAGAACTAGGGTTTATGGAATGAAAATGTTAGGGTTTCATCCTCACGAAACCGTCAACTAGGTAACGTGGATGGATGGAGATGCAACTGCTTTTATCAAGAATGATAACCAGATACAGATAAGCTGGACTTAGAACACGACCAGTGTGATGCAACCCTACTAAGGACAGAGATTGCAAATAAATAGCAGTATTATGAAGCATAGAGGCTTATACCTGTGCTGGTCTCCCGCTGCCGGAAATGTTCTGCTATTGGTTTCAATGAGTATGGGCAGGAAAAAGGGTGATTTAAACATGGCTACTAGAAGGAAGCTAGATCTAGAAGCTAGTATGGCTCCCAAGAGAAAGAAGATTTGGGAATTTCGTAGAGTGGCACAGCCGCAAAACCAACCGATAATTGAGAAAGTTCCAAGAAGGATAAGGAGGCGAGAGCTTGGTCGGGAAAAATGGAGAAGGCATTAGTAAGGCTGGAAAAGAGCATTCTACTAGTAATAAAGGCTATGGAGAATTCCCTGCAAACAAAGAGGCTGACTCAAAGGAAGATGATGGATCTGGAGCAATGGCCAAACAACACAAGGAAATCCCCTCTGGAGCGAAATTTATTCAGGTTAATGCTTACCAAAGTGATTTTACCCAAACGCCTGATGGGTTGTAAAATTATTTGAATCTAATTACGTATATTCAACCTAATGTGCTTTAGTAGAATTCGATCTGTAAGTATTAGAATACATTTAATGAGGTTGATCCTGATTTGCTTAATAGGAGGCTATTTTATAGATCATCTTGGGGCGACTTTGTGGAGCTTGCTGGCTTGATGTTAACTCAATAAAATGTTTATGGAATAGTCCTATGTGTAGCTACTCTTGTATGATTAAATAGAGTATAACTGCTGAATGAGAAAAGAAATATGCAGAAATACCCTTCATAATGCATATAGGCAGAATTATCTCTGGTCTGGGTCTATGTTACATATGAAGGTAAACAACAGGGGATATAAAGATGAGAAAGTCTTAGATCTAGATCTGATAAAAGACAAGATCAGGAAAAGAATAGGGTAGAATAGTCTGGTCTGGTTTATTCATCCTATTGGGCTATATGCTAGCATTAAATCACGGCCAGACTGAGCATGATACATGTGTTAGACGTAAACTGCAGATTTAAATATTATTTGTGCTTTGGTACATAACTTCTTAGCTAATCCTAATGAATTATGGTGACCATGCTATTCTATATTAAATAGTTGTAGCCGGACTGAACATAAATAGTAAGAATAAACTTATGGTCTGTTTGGTTAAATGCTGGACACGAGTCACATTATAGGATTTTCTGATAAATAACATAGAATCTTGCATATACATGGTAGCATAGGGAGCCACAAGAACATTTGGAGACGCATGATTCCGTGTACTATTAACTCGAAAGCATTTTGGCAGTCCAAGTAGCTTTTCATGTTAACACG